>CM028135.1:147210000-147522500 GCA_016271365.2 Neoceratodus forsteri
AGGGCTCCCTTCCTGGAGGTAATCAGTCCCCAAGGGAGAGTCCATACCTGGGCTTCTGTGAGGGGCTGGTGGCTTGAGACCTGGACTGTGGATGGCGGTCTGGCAGGTCGGGTTCATCAGAGAACCATGGCTGTGGCACTCGGACCACCTGAAAAGAGAAGGACAGGGGGACATTAAATAAGAGAGGCAGGGGGGTGGGGGCTGTTCGTGGAGCTAAAAAGAAATGCAGAATGGCTTAAACGGGGGTGGGTCGCAGACCAAAATGTTAGGTAAGGTGTCACAAGGTCTGAGAGAGCAAGAGCAGGGCTAATTAAAACACAATACCAGAGTAAAAAGGTGAAAAATAGGGGCATGAATTTAAGACCTGAGCTGAGATCGCTGCTGGGTCTTAAGAGTGAACACCCTACAGGCACTTAGATTAAATCAGCAAAACCTGAACTCTAAAATACTAGCAAGAGAGTATTAACAGAAATCAAAATTCACTAAAATACAATTCAAGCATTAACATTGTAGTGCAGAGCTACAGTGGCGTGAAAAAGTATTTGCCCCCTTCCTGATTTTCTCTATTATTGCATATTTGTAACACTGGATGTTTTCAGGTCTTTAGACAAAATATAATATATAAGGAGCAGAAAGGAAACACTTTTTTTTTTTTTTACTTATTTCATTTATTTAATGAAAAAGTTAACCAACACCAACTGGCACTGTGTGGAAAAGTATTGCCCCCCAGTTAAATCAACCCATTAAAGGGATAATTAGAGTCAGCTGATTGAACACAGCCAGGCTTGATTACAGCCAGCCCTGCTCAATATAAACCTCACTTATTTGGCCCTTACCATCAGAGTCACATTGCCAGCTCAAAGATTCAACAAGCACATTATGCCTTGATCAAAGGAAGTTCCTGAAAAGATCAGAAAAACATTTTGTTGCCCTCTATCAGTCTGGAAAGGGTTACAAAGCTATTTCTAAGGCTCTGGGACTCCATCGAACCACAGTGAGAGCCATAATCTCCAAATGGAGAACACTTGAACAGTAGTGGCCTTCCAGGAGTGGGCGGCCTGCCAAAATTACTCCAAGGGCAGTATAAAATCATCCAAGAAGTCTCAAAGGAGCCTAAACAACATCCAAAGAACTGCAGGCTTCTCTGCCTCAGCTACAGTCAGTGTTCATGACTCCACAATCAGAAAGAGACTGGGCAAAAATGGGCTTCATGTGAGAGTAGCACAGTGAAACCACTGCTAACCAAGAAGAACATAAATGCTCGCTCTCATTTGCCAAGAAGCACCTGGATGATCCACAAGCCTTTTGGGAAAATGTTCTATGGACAGATGAGTCCAAAGTGGAACTTTTGGACAACATGGATCCCATAATGTCTCGCGTAAGCAAACACAGTATTCCCCAGTAAGAACACCATACCAGCAGTCAAACATGGTGGTGGTAGTGTGATGGTGTGGGATGCTTTGCTGCCTAAGGACCTGGATGACTTGCCATAATTAAAGGAACCATGAATTCTGCTCTGTACCAGAAAATTCTTAAGGAGAATGTCCAGTCATCCTTCCGTCAGCTGAAGTTGAAGCGTAGTGGTCATGCAGCAAGACAATGATCCAAAACACAAAAGCAAGTCCACATCAGAATGGCTAAAGAAGTAAAATTAATGTTTTAGAGTGGCCTAGTCAAAGTCCAGACTTAAACCCAATAGAGATGCTGTGGCAGGACCGAAACGAGCAGTTCATGCTCGAAAACCTACCAAATGTTACTGAATTAAAGCAGTTCTGCGAGGAAGAGTGGGTTAAAATTCCTCCACAGCGATGTGAAAGACTGATATTGAATTATAGGAAGTGTTTGGTTGCAGTCATTGCAGCTAAAATGTATGCAATCCAGTTATTAAGTGGCAAGCAATTTTCACACACAGTGCCAATTGGTGTTGGTTAACTTTTTTCATTAAATAAGTGAAAAAAAAAAAACAAGTGTTATTTGTTCACTCAGGTTCCCTTTATCTAATATTACATTTTGTCTAAAGACCAGAAAACATCCAGTGTGACAAATATGCAATAATAGAGAAAATCAGGAAGGGGGCAAATACTTTTTGCTACTGTATATGGAGCCAATCGGAGTGCTCCTGGGGCTAACTGCAGCCAGTGGGTCACAGCAGGACTAGCATGAGCATGGAAAATAATGGTGGAGAGCTAGTCAATGAGGGAGGGGTTATCTTGAGAAACAGGTATTCACCATTGTTAAATTTAATGGACTCAGATGAAAAGAGGACACAGCATGAGATTAGAAGGAGGCCGATTAAGGGGTAGTGTGAGGAAGTTCTTTTTCACAGAAAGGGTGGTGGATGCATGGAACGGCCTACCTCAGGAAGTGGTGGAAATGAATACAGTGCAGGGCTTCAAAACAGGCATGGGATAGGCATAAGGGAGCAGTACAGATGAGTATGAATAGATAGGCCATTGACAGAGCAAAGACCTATGGCACATTCATAAGACAGGAAAATAAATGTGCAGACTGGATGGGCCTTGCGGTCCTTATCTGCCGTCAACTTCTATGTTTCTTTTTCTAAAAGGGGTGAGGGGTACAAAACAGCAGAACAGAGTGGGAAAGTGGGGGGAGGAGCTGGGGGAGAGTAGTGGGAGGTCAAATGGAACAGTTAATCTAGATGTAGATGCTGAGTTGGATGACACCAAGATGGGGGCAGCTGTGGATGGGGTAGCGGAAGGAAACATAGAAACATAGACTTTGACGGCAGACAAGGACCGCTAGGCCCATCTAGTCTGCCTATTTCCCTACCTACAGGATAGGCCGCAGATCCTAGTTAACCAACAGCCTATTTCTTCCTACTCCCACAAGAATTGCCTTATGTCTGTCCCATGCATTCTTGAATTCTCCCACAGTTTTAGACCCCACAACCTCCTCAGGAAGGCTGTTCCATGCATCCACTACCCTTTCTGTGAAATAATACTTCCTCACATTGCCCCTGAACCGCCCTCCTTCTATCTTTAAATTGTGTCCCCTTGTTCTTGCAAGTCTCTTTTTCTGAAAGATGCTACCCTCTTGGACTTTGTTGATTCCACTGAGGTACTTAAAAGTTTCTATCATGTCCCCTCTCCCTTCTTTCCTCAAGGGTATACATATTAAGCTCCTTTGGTCTCTCCTCATACAGCTTCTCTTGCAGACCCTGCACCATTTTAGTTGCCTCCTCTGGACTGCCTCTATCCTGTCTATGTCTTTTGGGAGATGGGGTCTCCAGAACTGGACACAGTACTCAGATGGGGTCTTACCAACTGTCTGTACAGAGGATAACAACTTCCTTTTTCTGCTGATGATGCCTCTCCCTATACATCCCAGTATACCCCCAGCCCTCCCTACTGCCTTCTCACATTGCTTGCTAACCTTAAGGTCATCTGATATGATTACCCCCAGGTCCCTTTCATTTTTGTTGTTACTACCTCCCCCCCATTGTGTATTCTTCCCTGGGTTCTTGTTTCCAGGTGCATTATTTTGCACTTCTTTGCATTGAATCCTAGCTGCCATACTTCTGACCATTCCTCCAGCCTTGCCAAGTCCCTTTCATCCTTTCCACGCCTCCTTGTGTATCAACCCTGTTGCAGATCTTTGTGTCATCTGCAAAAATACTTTTCCTTCCAGTCCTCTGCAATGTCACTATTGATGAAGACATTAAAAGGACTGGACCCAATACTGAACCCTCATGTACCCACTAGTAACCCCTTTCCTCAGAGTGGATTCCATTTACAATTACCTTCTGTGTCCTGTTGTCCAGCCAATGTTTTACCCAGGCTACCAGCCTGGGTCCCACTCAGGCTGGTTAATTTGACTATTAATCTTTTAGATGGGACTGTGTCCATGCCTTGCTAAAAGTCTAGGTAGGCCATGTCCACAGCCCTCCCTGGTCTACTACTTTGGTCACCCAGTCAAAGAAATCTATTAGATTAGTCTGACATGACCTTCCCGCTGTGAACCCATGCTGCCTTGGGTCCTGTGCTCACTGGCCTCTAGGTACTCAACTATTCTTTCCTTCAGAAGTGACTCCATCACTTTCCCTACCACAGAGGTCAGACTGACAGGTCTGTAGTTTCCTGCCTCTGTCTTGGTCCCACTTTGTGAAGGGAATCACATTCGCCTTCCTCCAGTCTCGGGTACCACACCATCCTCCCATGATTTATTAAAAGAGTAGCCAGTGGTTTCACTAGTTCCTCCTTAATTCTTTTTAGAATTCTGGGTGAATTCCATCAGGACCCATTGCTTTGTCCACCTTCAGTTTTAGGAGTTCTTGCAGAACCCTTTCTTCTGTGAAAGGACTGGGATCGACCCCCCTATCAAGAGTGCTTCTGTTAATTGGATTAGGCACTTCCCCCTCCTCTTTTGTGAATACTGAGCAGAAATATTCATTCAGTATTCCTGCTTTTTCACTGTCCCCCTCTGCCTCCAAGCCCCCAAAGGCCTCCAAGAAGATTGGGAAGGCTTGAGCAGTGGTCAGACACTTGGCAGCAGGGTTTCAGTGCTAAGAAGTGCAAGGTCATGCACTCCGGAGCAAGGAATCCTGGGTACAGTTACAATCTGGGAGGGGTTCAGCTGTCCGTCTCTGAGGAGGAAAAGGATTTGAGGGTAATGGTCACAAAGAATATGAACCACTCATCTCAATGTAGGAAAGCAGCAGCAAAAGCCAATAGATTGCTGGGGCACATCACCTCTAGGAGGGGGGTAGTCATTCTGCCACTGTACAGGCCACTGGTGAGGCCGCACTTGAAGTACTGTGTACAGTTCTGGAACCCATACTTAAAGAAGGACATTGGAGGAGGTACAGCAGAGGGTGACTAAAATAATCAGAGGTATGGAGTGGAAGCCTTACGCGGATAGGTTGAGGGACCTTAGCATATACTCATTGGAGGAGAGGACGGAAAGGGGTGATATGATTGAAACCTTTAAGTACTTAAAGGGCATCAACAGGGTTAGTATAGAGGGCATGCTTTGATTAAAGGGAGAAGGGATTACTGGGGGCACAGCCTGAAGTTGGTGGGCAGAGTCAGGAGGGAGGTGAGGAAGCATTACGTCATGGAGAGGGTGTTAGGGGGATGGAACGCGTTTCCTGAAGAAGTATCTCTTAAAACAATGGAGAGCTTTTAAAGGGGGTGGGATAGGGTTACGGGCAAGATACTAGTTGATGGGAAGATGAGGGGGGAAGAGGAAGGCAAGGGGTTGGGGGAGCAGCAGGAGTCTAACTTCTCTGCTGTACAATCCAGCAGACACGATAGACCATTTGGCCTATATCTGCTGGCAGTTTTATATGTTCGTAAGGAGGGTGCGGGTGAGTGAGCATGTAAACTCGGATATTAAACAGATCAAAGGTGGGGAAGGGATGACATCTGAGGAGGCAGGATACAAGGAGGGTATAGAAGAAAAGTGGAAATGGGACGCTTGGAGAAAGGGGGATAGTAAAAAGAAAACAAGAGTAAATGGAGAAAGTTTAAAGGATGATGATATTGAGGGATCAAAAGGAGCAGAACTGGGCAAAGAACAACCAGCTGGGGTTTTAGGGGGCTGGATGAGTATGAAGAGGGTGGAGTCCTTATACTGAGTGATTCTATAATTAGAGGAATTTAATGGGGGAAGTTGGGTGACGGGAACAGAAATATTAGGATTGAGTGCATGCCTGGGGTGACTGCACTAAAAGCTTCGTGTCTTGTATACTCCCTATCCAGGAAACATAAGAGGATAATACACATTGTGTTGCATCTGGGCACAAATGACCTAGCAAATAGCAGTCTCGAGGAAATGCAAGCCAGATTCATGGAATTGGCAAGAGTCTGGAAGCTGGATAATAATCCTGTCTCTTTTTCAGAAGTACTTCCTGTACCAAAGGCCAGCATGGATAGAAAAATTAGAACTGATGGGTTTATGTATAGTTAAGGTGGTGGTGTAAAGAATAAGGGTTTGGATTGGTGGGGGGATGGGGTAGGACATGGGATAATGCAGACTTATGTGCTTCAGAAGGATTACACTTGAGCAAATCCGGCACAATGGTCTTGAGTGAAAAATGATATTACTTTGTAAGGGAAGAGTTCAATTTAAACTGATTAGTGGGGGAGCAGCAAGGAATAGCCTAGCTAGTAATTCCCCTTGTAACATTGTAGGTAAGCTAATGGGCTGTAGTAAGAAAGTAGGATTTTCAAGGTGGAGAGGGCTGTATGTGAATGCCAGAAGTCTGTGAAATGGAGTGGTGGACCTAGAAACAATGATGTTGGATGAATGCCTCGATATTGTGGCTGTAACAGAGAGCTGTGGTCGGAGCATCACTCCTTGGAAGTTAGTGTTCTGGGATACAGCCTGTTCGGAAGGGACAGGGTTGGTAGAAAGGGGGAAGGGATAGCATATGTCAAGGAGACCATTAAAGCAACTGAAGGACAGGATGAGTATAGTGAGACAGAATTCCTGTGTGTCGCATAAGGAAAAAATCTGGAGGGATATATAGGCCTCGAAATCAGGGGGAAGAGTCAGACAGGCAGATGATGCAGGTGATTCAAAGGGTGTCAAATAAAGGGGAGTTTGTACTGCTGGGGGACCTTAATATGCCAGACGTAGAAATCCCAACGGCTACATCAGCGAGGAACAGGGAGATACCTGAAGCACTGCAAGGATAATTTCTGCATCAGCTAGTTAAGGGGCCCACGGGGGGGGGGGGATAATTTGGACGTGGCAGTAACAGACTGGGATAGTGTTGAAGAGGTTATTGTGGGAGACTGTCTGGGTACAAGTGACCACAACACAGTAAGTTTAAAGATACAAATAGGAAAGATAACAAATAAGACCAGTAAGAAAGTTCTGGACTTCCGGGGGGTGAACTTTAATAGAATGAGGGAGATTTTCAGGGAGGGAATGAAATACCGTGACCGGATAGAGGATGTAGAGGAATTGTGGAAATGCATTAAGGGGGCGTTATTAAAAGCAACTGAACTATGCATAAGGAGTGTAGGAGACAACAAGAAAAGAAGGCGTCCTCATTGGTTTAATAGGGAGGTTGCAAGGGCAGTAAGAGAGAGAGAACGATAGCTTTCAGAAGATATAAGAGAACTCCAAGTGTGATAAAGTAAATTATAAGGAGACAATCCTGGTCCTGGGTGGCAGGACACAGATGGTGGTGGTAAATGGCTGTCACTCCACAGAGGGAAGAGTGACCAGTGGGGTACCACAGGGATCAGTGCTGGGACCGGTCCTATTCAACATCTTCATCAGTGACATTGCACAGGACCTAGAAGGCAGAATTTCACTGTTCGCTGATGACACAAAGCTCTGTAACAGAGTAGACACACCAGAAGGTGTAGACAGAATGAGAAGCGACCTGCAGAAACTTGAAGAATGGTCAGGGGTTTGCAGTTGAAATTCAATGCAAAGAAGTGCAAGATAATGCATATGGGCACAAAACCCTGGCACAATATATCAGTTGGGGGGTGAGGATATAGCATGCACCAAGCAGGAAAGGGATCTTGGGGTTGTCATCTCTGATGACCTCAAGGTAGGGAAACAGTGTGACAAGGCAGCAGGTAAAGCAAATAGGATGCTGGGATGTATAGGCAGGGGCATCACCAGCAGGAAAAGGGAGGTCATAATTCCGCTATACAAGACACTAGTGAGGCCCCACCTGGAGTACAGTGTACAGTTCTGGAGACCATACCTACGTGAGGACATAGACAGGTAGAGAAGGTTCAGAGGAGGGCAACAACGATGGTGCACGGATTGCATCACAAGTCCTATGAAGACAGGTTGAAGGAACTAAACATGTACTCCTGGAGGAGAGGAGGGAGAGAGGGATATGATAGAGACATACAAGTATCTTACAGGGAGGAACAGGGTGCAGGAAACACTATTTTTAAGCGAAAAGATGTTCCAGGACTAGAGGGCATGGGATGAGTTGAGGGAGGACGATTCAGAGGAAACATGAGAAAGAATTTCTTCACAGAACGGTGGTGGACAAGTGGAACACCCTGCCAGAGGAAGTGGTGGGGGCTGAAACAATCACGGGATTTAAGAATGCATGGGATAGACATAAAGGAATTCTGGAGGTCGTGGGTAAGGGGCAACAGACTTCTAGGCAAACAAACTGAACTTACAAGCTCAAATGGGCAGACTGGGTTGGCCATAGGCCCTTATCTGCCGACACTGTCTATGTATCTATGTATAAAATGAGACAAGCAGGGTAATTGATTAGGAGAGCAAAATCAAAAACTAAAGAGAATTGCTAAACGTGTCAAATGAGGAGATAAAACTTTCTTTTTTTTTTTTAGATCTGTGGGGGGAGGACAGGATGGGAGATTGTGAGTTTGGGAGATAGACTGTGGGTGGCTACGAGACATTGCTTTTATCTTCATTAGTAATCGATGAGGTCACTTACCACAAATTAAGATAAAATCGATATCTCCTTGCCCCCCCCCCCATCGCATGTGCGGTTTATGCAGTTTACATTATTACTTTAAACAATGCTTTAACAAGGTTGTTTTGTTTACACTTGATTATTTTAAATGAGCCCCAGTTGCCGTGTGGTTCATTAACGGCAGTCTTCGCGCTGGCTCATGGTTTAGCAGGGCGCGAGGCACAACTCTCAGCAGAGAGTACGCACACTGTGTTTGCATGAGCTGGTGATCAATTACCTAGTCTTTGATTCTAGTAATTGATTACCAACCCTGTTCACGTTTACAAGAGAGGCATGAATCGATGCACCTAGAAGAGAACGGGTTTACATGTGGGGCAATATTCAATTACAGGGTAATTGATTACCATGTAATCGATTTTTACCCTGCATGTAAACGGGGTGCAAACTTACTCAGCCTGCGCACTGGATCAGTTCCCACTCCGATCGCATCTGCATGATATTTGAAAACAACTGAAGTCCCTGGAATTAGCAGGCACTTCTGTCAGTTCCCCTGATCAATCCTTTTGTCCTCAATGCTGTCAATTACATGCAGACCACAGTTAGTTACACAGCAATCTAATGCCGTATAATCGATTCCGAGCCTGCATGTGAATGGAGTAACAGAGTGACATACCCCACTGAGATGAACGGTAGAGACGAACCCTACTAGTGAGAAAAGAGAAAAGTTATCTTGCTGGTTAGGATTTTATGTTTTGAGATGGCACTTTCATCTTAAGCAAAAAAGCGCTAATATATTGTAACCCCTTGTTACCCGGGGTTACTAGAATCCCAGTAAGACCTAGTGGTAGGCAGGGAAGGCAGCTTGTGAAACTCCAGTTAAATGGGTTTCACATTGTCTCACTCTGTTCTCAGTCTCAGCTGAGACTGAGGGATGACATCACCAATAGAACTTTCGCAGCTGCATAAGCCACATTGGAATCTGCAGCAGAGGGAGTTAGATGGAACGTTACCACTAGGTCTTACTGGGATTCTAGTAACCCCGGGTAACAAGGGGTTACAGTATATTGTGTGAATTCTAGGATTTTGAATTGCAGCTTTCTTGCACAGTCGGAGCTTCCACTTTGGCCAGAATGTGTTGCACTGGGGCAGAAGTTTATGTTTTACGGTGTATAGCCCAATTGTTTATGGGTCTGTCGCTTTCATTCTTGGTAACCAGTGAGGCATTTGCTATGGTGTGTGAAAATGTAATGGGTTAAATTTTTATTTTCAGGAGAGAAGCTTTGTAGTGTGCAAGATTGCTCTCCCGGCTTAGGAACATACTGCCGACACGGTTTTGTTTTCTCCTCTCTGGCTGGATACGTGACTAAGACAAGTAACAATGGCACTGTGAGTATAAGGGTTGTTTGTGGCTTAGTGGCACCTATTGTGAAAAGCAAATTGAAGCATTATGCAGTCGCAGTATGGTTTATTTTCTTTTTTCACCATCCTCTATATTTTTTCCTAGAGGTTTTTATTCCTCTTGCAGCGACTTCCCATTCCCCAGCAATGCTTACACAGCCCTGTCCGTATGTGTGGCACGGGGCTCGACAGTACCAAAGACCATCATTCAGACACTCATGCTGTGGTTTTCCCCACTGATCTCGTGCCCCTAGTGCCGCACAGTGCCAGTGACTGGCCTTTGGAGGCAGTAGCTTCCCCCTGCAAAGGATGCAAACCTCTGTTGCCTGTCGCAGTGTGCTGCTCTTGACTGGCACTGCCCTCCCTTGGTCAGGGAAGAAGCAGCAGCACCCACCACAGCTGCTTCTATTGCAGGTATCCAGGGCTTGCCCCGGAACCCAGGTCTTCCACATTGTGATAACACTGAGATATCAGGTGGCCTTTTGTTGATTTATCTGTTACTTAGGATAACCCAGCAGAGGTGCAGTATCTTAGTTTCAGTGGTGTCCTTCTTGAGCCCACTTTACATTGTATATTTACAAGTATTAGCAGCCTATGTGCGCATGTTTGCCTACAACTTGCTGTAAATCCGAATGTATTCACTGTAATTTGTTTTCCTGTTTCTGTGCTTCTGCACCCAGGTTGTGCCTGGAAAGGTACTTGTTACCAGTGCACTCACCCAGTAAACAAAGTTAAATAAATCAATACAGTTAAGTGAACTGAAACGCAGGGAGCAGTATTTGTCAACAAAGTATTTAATCATTTTTTTTTTTTTAGCAATAATGTATTTCTGACATCCTTGGATTCATTATTATTTGTGTATATTTTAATTCTCTCAGATAACTTTTAAATTAGTTTTTATTGCTTACTTTAAAATTTATCTCTAGTCAGTAAGGATGGCTGCAACCTGCTATGAAAAAAAACAAAAATCTCTTCCATTAAGATTATCTTTTGACTGTACCGTGGTCCTACAATTATTTTCCCCTCGATTATCCTCCACCTTCGATATCTGTCAGCTTTTTTTTTTATGTAATTTTTTTTTTCCATGTGAATTTTAGTGCATTGAAAGGTGCTGCATTGGTAGAACTAGAATCTAAGGTCTTCTACTTATCCACATCGCAGGTACAGCGCAACGTTATACACACACAGCCTCAATCCTGCCATGGAGGCGCCATCACATAGGTGAGAGGGTAGTTCAGACTCCATGCCCCTTCAATCCTTGGTCTCGCATGTGAGACTGCTAGCAAGGGTGCCAGTTAGTGCCAGCTGCGTTGGTGGTTTTGTATGTGGGTACTGGACTGAGTCCACCAAAACTCATTTCACATAGACCACTGAACAGCCTTTTTTTGAGGTCAAAACTGTTAAAAGTAACGTTTTTTACAGGGATGTCCTTTGACCCAGTGGGGACTACGGTGCCTTCTTTCCTGTGCCAGTGACCTGAATTTGGGTGTGAACTTAGTGACCCGACTGGCTGGGCCAGGCGGGGGGGAAGGCACTGGTCCCAGCCTGGGAATGGCTAGAGCATTGTTCTGGCACACACATGACACCTTGTTAAGTGCCAGGGAGCCTTCTTTTACCAATGGTTGACATGCTTGTTGAGGCCTGATGGGCCCATGCACTGCATCCTGACAAGCAGGTTATCCTGACGGTTTTAAATTAACAGCACAGGTACAGATCTACAGTTAGTAGGAAGTCAGGATGCACCGCAGATTACTCATTTCATTACGCATGCCTGCCACACATACCATACTTGCAAGCATTCGGCATTGACAAATGCTTGTTTCCATGTACATGTGTTTTAATTCTGAATGGATATTGATTCAGATATCTGAGGATTTGGGATGGGCCTGCTGATTATGAACTGGAATACTCTTCCATGGGGAGCTGGTCACAGTGATACTCACTTGACAGGCCAGTACCTAGATGTTCTTATACAGTGACTAATCTAAAACTACTAAGATTCTTGGAAACCATCTGATAAAACAGGTAAAATATATTGAAACATTTATGGCACGTAAGCAGTAAGACACGACAGGGTGTGCATGGAACAGATTTTACTGCACGACTAGGGGCATAATAAGGGACGAGGCCTTGTCCGAGCCGTCAGGTCCCTTAAGATGGAGAAAGCACCAGGGCCAGATAAATTACATCCCGGAGTGCTGAAGGAACTGGCGGATGTCCTGGCGAAACCCCTAGCGGAGCTCTTCAGCATCTCTCTGAGGACAGGGTGGGTGGGTGCCCCAGGACTGGAAGGTGGCGCATATAGTGCCTGTCCACAAGGTGGGATCAAGGGAGGTGGCAGGTAACTACAGGCCTGTCAGCCTGACATCGGTGGTTGGCAAGGTGATGGAGAGCATTGTCAAGGAGAGACTGGGGGGACCTAGAAATGTTGGGGTGCCTGGACGACAGACAGCATAGATTCGTCCCGGGGAAATTATGTCAGACAAACCTTGTGGAGTTCTATGACTAGGTGACAAGTGCCTTGGACCTGGGTAGACCAGTGGATGTCCTCTTTCATGACTTCAGCAAGGCGTTTGACTCTGTTCCTCACGAGGGGCCTGTTGGATAAGCCGGGAGAAATGGGGGTGGGGAACCAGATGATCAGATGGCTAGGAAATTGGCTCCAGAACCGGACCCAGAGGGTCATGGTTGGCGGGATAGTCTGGACCTGAGGAGGGTCATTAGTGCAGTTCCTCAGGGATCAGTCCTTGGGGCCCCTCCTGTTCAATGCCTACATCTCTGACATAAGGAAGGGTATCAGGAGTGAGATAAGTCTCTTTGCGAATGACTCAAAATTGGGGGCGGTGGCGGATGGGGAGGAGGGGAGGGTGGCCCTACAGGGGGACTTGGAGACTCTGGAAAGGTGGTCTAGAAAGCGGAAGCTGAGGTTCAATGCAGGGAATTGCAATGTACTGCACCTGGGAGCCAGAAACCTGGGTTAAGAGTACACGGGGGATGCCAGAAGTCTCTGGCTGAGAGGGACCTGGGGGCGGTGGTGGTGGATGTCAAGATGAACAGCTCAGAGACTTGTAAAAGGGCAGCGGCAAAGGCCAACAGGATGCTTGGATGCATCGCTAGGGGGATCACCTCCAGAAGGAGGGAAGTGATACTCCCACTGTATAACTGCTTGGTGAGGCCGCACCTCGAGTACTGCTTGTAGTTTTGGAGGCCACATTTAAAGAGGGACATTGAACTCCTGGAGAGGGTCCAGAGGAGGGCAACCAAAATGATTTTGGGCTTTGGGTATAGGACCTATGGGGAGAGGCTCAAAGAGCTAAATATGTACAAATTGGAAGAGAGAAGGGACAGGGGGGGACATGATAGAGGTCTTCATGTACATGAAGGGGGTAAATAGGGGAGGAGCAGTCAGGGTGCTCTGAAGGAAGGAGGGGGCAATTAGAGGGCATGGGTGGAAGCTGGAAGGAGGGAGATTCAGGGGAGAAAGGAGGAGGTGTTACTTCACTGAGAGGGTGGTGGAGCCATGGAATACGCTGCCCAGGGGGCTGGTGGAGGCAGAAATGGTGAAGGGATTCAAGAGGGGGTGGGACAGGTACAGGGGAAGGGTTCTGGAAGCAAAACCAGTGCAGTGAGAATATCCGGAACTGGGAAGGGAGAAGCCGGGGGGGTGGGGCAGCAAGGTCCGCTCCCAGTGTGGGGGCTTACCAAACGAGCAGATACGAAAGACCATTAGGCCTATTCTGCTGGCATTTAGTATGTTAGTATGTCTTATTGCACTTATAAAATGGGCTACTTTATTTTAAAATCTTTATTTTAAAAAGACATTTACATATGAATACAATGAAATAACTTGGTGTATTTATAGTAAAATAGTCCTTCCGCCTTTGTGTTCAGTAATTGTTGTAGGACATTTGTCCTCCATTGGGATCTGTAGTTATAGTTGGATAAGGGAGTGGGCAGGACTTTTTTTTCTGATTAATTTAAGTTGCAACCGATGGCAGCAGAGCTATGGTGTGGGGAAAACTGACAGTTAGGTCTCTGAGTGGGCAAGGATCGCAGCACAAGCGAGCAAAATATTTTTTTTTTTCTTTTTAAACGAAGCAGGCGAGGATTGCAGAACAAGCAAGTGACTTTTTTTTTTTTTTAACTATTAATTTAATCCCGTCAACAACAATAGAACTACACAGAATAACTCCCTTTGCGACTGCTTCAGTCAGGGAAACCACTTCCTACTGTGCAAAGAAAAGGTACTCCAGTGTCTTCACCTTGTTTGCCGACCCCCTGCCACCTTCCCCAACCACCGAGGGGGGGGGGGAGAGAGAGAGAGAGAGAGTGCAGCGGTAACCGTAGTCTGTCCAATCCCACAGTCAGAGAGATTCACAGTAAGTGGCAGTGTGTGTGAAGAAAGATATGAGTGGTATTTGTTTGGGCATATGGTCCAGCAAGTAAGAGACTCATACTGTAGACAACCAGTACTCCTCGCTAAGGAAATATATTAATTAAAAAAAAAAAAAAATGGCAACGTATGAAAACCGCAACGTTATAATGGCAAGATAATTTGTTTGGTACTGCGGTCCCACTTTTAGGGACTTGTTATTAGCCATGCATGAAACAGATTTCATGCATGGTGAGCTCGTATTCTGACTGTCTAATATAGCCTTTCCATTTTATAACTGCAAGTACAATTACTGCAGTTGCATCAGAATGAAGGTGCACCACAGGCTGTCATGCAGTGAAATGTTACTGGTAAGAGTTCACATTTTTAGTGTGTTATTTATTTATCAGTATTGCATTTTATTTTTCTGTTTCCCCTGTCTAAAGTAAGGTGAAGGCGGTCCAGAAGGAGTCTGGGGCACAAAAGCGGACACAGAGCTACAAATTGCAGAGGGGGAATCATGAAAGAGACAGAAAGAAAGAGAAAGATGGTGATTAGGATTCTTGGGGTGGGGAGATAGAGGATGACGAGCATCAGACAACCATTTTGAATGACTACTTATGCTCAGTATTCACAGTGGAAGATGGCGTGAATCTGCCAGAAAGTAAAATTAAGCCAGCAGCAAGGGGGTTCAAGAAATGGGGAGTATAGTGAGTTTCAGTACAAAGAGTAAGAAAAGGACTTGTTGCCCTGAAAGTAGACCAAGCACTGGGATCGGATGAGACGCACCCAAGACTGCTCGGAGAACTGGCATTGGAACAGGCTGAGCCTCTGCCAGGGCTGTTCAATAGCTCGCTGCAGTTTGGGGTGGTTCCAAGGGATTGAAAGACAAGGGAGGGTATGGAGAGGCTCTAGAAAATAAGACCTGTCGGTCTTGCCTCCATCTTGGATAAACTAATGGAGGCACCGATCAAGGAAGACCTGGTGCCCACTTGTGAAGCGATGGGCTCCAGGATAGTAAGCAGTGAAGTTCAAGGCAGGGAGGTCTTGTCATATTAACCTGATAGTATTCTTTGACTGGATTTATAAGGGGAAGGAAGTTGATCTGCTGTACTTTGTCTTCAACAAAGCATTTGGCTCGGTGCCGCACAGGAGGCTGCTTCAGGACATTAGAAGACTTGTCAAAAAAATGGTAAAATGGGGTGGTGGTTAAAGGGGTCAAATAGAGTGGGGTGTTGCAGGGGTCAGTCCTGGGACCTTTCCTTTTCAATATGTTTATCAGCGACATGGGGAAGGTATCCAGGGCAAGATGCGTCTCTTTACAACATGAAGCTTTGCGGCAGAGTGGACAGTGAAGCTTTAATGAGGAAATTGCAAAGGGACCTCAAAGTTACAGAGCTTGCCTAAGGTATGGCAGTTGAGTTTCAGTGCCACGAAAGTGCAAGGTAATACACACAGAGAAAGAGGAAGAGGAATCCTACTACTGAGTACTGAATAGGGGTGGGGGTTGGAAGGGTCAGGATGGCCACTACTGCCAAAGAAAGGGGCCTGCGTAACTCTCTCAAACAACCCAGTCAGTACAGTGACCTACACAGCAAGGCAGCCAGAATGTTGGTGTGCATTGGAAGGGGTTTTACAGCAGGAGGAAGGAGGTGATATTGCCATGACATAGGTTGCTGGTAAGGTCCCATCTAGTTCTGAAGTCTGCACCTGCGGAAAGACATGGATAGACTGCAGTCAGTATAGCGAAGGGTTACCCAAATGATTTGGGGTCAAAAGGGCAGATGCAATAAGAAATGGCAAGAGGCTCTGAACTCTGCAACATTTTGTCTCGTGTCAGCCAGTCAATATCTCTGAAACAGGAAGCTTTGTGGTTAGCTTCTTTTTCCTTATCACGGTCAATGTGAGAGGTATAGTCTTACCGTGTACTGAACATATAGGCTGTTTCAGTGGTGGAGGAGTGTACCAAAAAGTAGACGGCCAGAATTCCATAGAACACCTTAGACCAGGGCACTGAGAACAAATTTTTTTTTTCCTTAAATATGCTTTAGTTAACCTCTGTCTTTTTATAATCCTGATTATAAAATGGGGAGAGAAGATCATGTGATTTGATTGTTTATCTGTGTATCAGATCTGTTCAATGCACAGGTAAAAACAAGTTTTCGGTAGCAGGACTGCACTGTGTTGGGGGGGGGGGGTCACTGTGCCCCTAGAATGTTAATTTTGAAATGCCACTTTTTTTTTTTTGTTTTGTTTTTTTTTTCTCTCTCTGTTAGCGAGGAAACGAAGCAGTACAAAATCCCTCATTAAACATATTTGGCATTGTTTGTTACAGTTGGAAAGTTCAGTAAACTGTATGTCCTTCATGACTGCTTTATTGAGACTACTCTGAAACGTTTTGTCCCCACTTGCACCTGCTGTAACCCCCGCCTGCTCCTGCTGTTCTGCCGTGATTGTGCTAACATCGTGCTGCTGCTTATAGGACTCCCGCCCACCTGCTCCAGCTGTGCTGCCGTGATCCTGCTCACATTGTGCTGCTGCTTATAAGACTCCCACCCGCCTGCTCCAGTCTTCAGCTGTTCTGCCATTGCTCGCGTCTTTTTTTTTGAACTTATTCAGTAAACTGTAGATATGCTTTCCCTAACTTCTTTATTGCAACCGCCAAGGAGAAACAAAAAACTGTTCATTCTCCCATCATGCTGTGGCTTAATGGACTCCCTGGCCGCACCTGCTGTAATCTCTGCCCACCTGCTCCTACTGCCATTCTCTGGGTTCATTTATTATCTTAACTTTTTTGTGGGGGAAAAAGGGAAGCACACAGTGCCTTAAGTTACCTAGCTTTTAGAAAAACCGGAGCTCCTTCCCAGTTAAAAAAATAAATAAACAAACACAGGACGCAAGGAGTAGCACCAGTACTAATGATGCCATCATAGGACAAACTTTGTCCAGCACTTAAACAATGACATCATTTTGTATTAGGCGGAAGGAGTATTTTATCATAAATTTACATATGTAAATCTTTTTCTCTGCATGTTAAAAATATTTTTCTAACTATAAAAAGTGTTAAAAATAAGGAGCCCATTTTATAAGCGCAATAAGATGCTCTGGAGTGTGCGTGGAACAGATATTATTGCATTTCCAAGGGCTGAATGCACTCTGCCTGTGGCTTGTGCCTTACTACACCCCTGGGTGTGTGGTAATATCGGTTCCATGCACACCCTGTCGTGTCTTATTGCTTACATAATCCACACATGTTCTTGAATAATCCATAATTTGTTGTAAAGTTGACAACAGGCTGTGAAACATACTAAGGGACCTGATGGTAAATGAGCCCGTGGCGCAATTGAGTGTACATATCCCTGTTCATTATGAAATGAATAAAACATTTTGACTACTACTACTTATTACAACTGTTTTTGAACAGTAATGTGTGGGTTATTCATGATAATCGAAACAGAACAGGGGCAGGAATTGTAGCTTTTGAAGAGGTTTGACAGGTGATGGAAAATCAAAAAGAACTATACAGTTGCAGTGCAACTCATGCAGCAGTAAAACAAAATATTCCATACAGGTTTTCCAAAAAGTATAATTTTGGTTGCTTGGATTTTCAGTGTATGTTGAGTACCAAAACGTTTAGAAGTAGCCTGCCTGATTTCATTGGAGAAATCCCACCAGCCTCATTTTAATGCTGCTCCACTTATTGAAGTGTGGGGAATCAAACTTCATTGTCTGACCCTTCATCTGCAAAACTAAGGGGTCTGCTGACCCCCCAAAAAAAAAAAACCCTGGCTCCACTGTCTATGGCCTAGTTGGTGGAGAATGTTTTATCTTGTAAGTATCTGACACTACCACCACCACTGCGCACTTGTGCGGTATCGGACACCAACACTGCACATTTGCATTTCAAAGTCTTTTCAGCCCTCCCCACTGACGCCTACCTAGACTCTCTAAACTGTGACCCCCATCAACACCACTGCTGTACACTGGCACATCACTTGTAAGTACAGTACTGTATCGGGATTGTAAGTGTCAGATAGTGATGATTGGTATCGCAGAAGATGGAACATTGACTCGTGTGTTTTCCATCAGCCTAAGTATAAACCAGAGAGCAGTGCTAGACCCAAGAGTGATTCTTGAATTACAGTACACTGTACTGTATATTGCTTGCAGCGTGCTGAGCCCAGCTTTAATCTGGCCCAATTTTGAAATGCTGTCCTTTGCCACACAGTGAACTACAGTAATAGCAAATACTCCTTGTAACAAACCCTTGTTATAACGAACTAATGAAATGGACCCAGAGGCGTTTGTTATAACGAGGTACCACTGTACTTGTCTTTTAGCCAATCAGTTGGCTAGAATGGTCTTTAACCTGTCTTAGTAAAGCATACAGGAGAGCCAGCAAGATGTTTGGTGCGTAGGAAGAGGAAATACTGGCGGAAACAGTGAGGTGATACTGCCTATGAGTAGATCACCGATCACGCCGCTTCTGCAGTTCTGGCTCCATGTCGAAGGATAGAGATAGACTAGAGGCAGTGCAGAGAAGGGCAACAAAGATGATCCATGGTTAGCAGGAAACGGCATACGAGAAGAGACTGAAAAGTCCTAACACGTATGTACTGGAAGATAGTAGGGGGAAGGGGTCATGATGGAGACTTTCAGGCTCATGAAAAGATTCCGTAGAGCAGACAAAACAAAGAGTATTTACTTTGAGAAACGGAACCTCCATTTGGGCCATGTGCTTATGCTGGAAAGGGGGAGGGGTCCAAAAAAATCATTAGAAAGTACTGTATTACAGAAGGGGTAGTGAATGGTGGCACAAAACCTCTAGAGAAGGTTATGGAGGCAGAGACAATATTAGGGTTCAGGAGAAACTGGGATAGAGTTTTAAGATAGGACAGTGTAGAAAGAAGAGAGTATGAGAGAATTAATGTTAGAAAGATTCTAAGTAGGGAATCTTGGGATGGACGGACTGGACTGTTCAGGTCTCTTTCTGTCCATCTCTTTTTTATTTGTGCAGCAAGGGAGGGCTCAGAGGAAGAAGGGAAAATAAGCTTTGAAAAATAGAAGGGTTAGATAGCCTAGAATTCTGAGCTTAGAGATCCTGGACCAGCCCTCTACACTGCCCTTGTCTTACCATGTAGATTTGGGCAAATTGGGTACCTTCCCTTGACTTCTGTCATCCACTTTCACAGTGGAATGTTTCATATCAGTTAAATGATCTATTCTTCTAAATAAATAAAAAATAAGAGCCAGAGCAAACTTGGAAGATGACCATGTACCATTCTTGCCCCACATTAGTGAGAACCACGAGGCTGCTCTCCGTTGGGCTTAGGGGCACAGGTGGTTCTCCAGTTTGTAGCAGCTCTGAGATAAATAAGGATCCGTGGCAAGCCTTGTCTAATTATAGTCCTGTTGTATTTCAGATCCCAGTCATATCGGTGGTGACGGAAGCCGATGCACAGCTCCTGCCAGATGTTGGCGCTGTTGTGACATGTAAGGTGAGGTGAGAAGCAGCTGACCAGCTGTCCCTGTGGTTTGGAGAAGCTTATTTTGGATTACCTTGAGTTAATCTAATTTTTATGTTTTGTTTAAGCAATATTTTTATAGTTTAAATTTGTTTTATTTTCCATAAATGTTTCCAGCCAATAGCATAACTCTCTAGAATTGGAGTGGGCTCCATTTTCAGCTGTTGTTGATAAATTTGATGTTTTTTGTGCTCCCAACCCATTGAGGAATAGCTTACCTCTGACTGTCGGCAAGACTTCTCCCACTGGAGGGTTGACCTCTGGCCCTGATACTGGCTGATGCTCATCTCAGTGCCAGATATACCCATGATCCCCCCATTTCTCCTTTCAGTGCGATGGGGGATGGAAACCCACATTTTTGGTAGTGGGAGGGGGCAGAGCCAGACAAGCTTTGGGACGTACAGCTGGCAAGGCAGATGCAGGGGGTATTGTGCGCCCCGCTGCTGTGGAATAGGGATGCAGGGGTGTCATCTGCCAGTAGCCCCTCTCATTTTCTCCCTCCTGTTCTCATCCCTAAACCCCAGTGTAGCAATGTATCTGCATTAGCATGTGTCTGAGAACCCCAGTGCACTGTACATACATTTCCGTCCTCTAGCAGTCCTGACTGCAACACTACCTGGAGTACTTGGTACCTCATTGGAGAAAGTCCAAGCATGAGAAACAGTAAGGTAATTTACTGTAAAGGAAAGTCCAGCAGTCCCAGCACTGTAAAGGGAAAAAGGGTTGCCATGCTGAAAGGTTTTTATGTCTCTTAATGGGTAACAGTCAGCACTAAGAACCCCACACTCCAGATGTGGGTGACTGCGAATCCTCGGTGCAGGTAATAGGCAGCTAGCCCAACAAAGCAAATGGTTTCAGTGAACTTGCACTCAAAAGTAAAAAGGGCACCAAACTTAATGCCAAAAATCAGATACAGTAGCAGTAAGGTGCACAGACATATCCACACTCCACTCCTTGCCCTAGTGCTTCGAGTGAAAACTCTGTCAGGGGGTGTGGTCTGTGGGAGAAAAGTGCTGTGATTAAATACAGTGAGTTCATGAATAAACACACATGTAATTAAAAACCCAATTAATGTTAAACACATAACATATCAAAAGAAAAATAGTTAATTTAAGCACTGCATTTAGAACAGTCAGCTAATGCACTTTAGTACAGAATGTACTTTCTTTCACAGTCAACAATATTTTAAGCCTGTTAATTCAAAGTTCGACTATTCAGAGAAGATAGAAAATACCAAGTAATTAGACAGAATAGGGAAAGGCTGCTGCGATTCACTGGCTGTTGTGATCGGCATTCACCGATCTCCGTAATAGAGAACGAAAGGGAGAACAGAGTACTGTACCTGCAAAGAAGGAAGAAATATATAATAGACATTAAAACTTGCATACTATTCTAGTCAAAAGCCAAACAACCTTTCACAGCTCCATCTAATTACTTGGTATTTGCTATCTTTTCTGAACAGTCGAACTTTAAATTGTAACAGGTTTAAAATATTGACTGTGAAAGAAAGTACATTCTGTACTAAAGTGCATTAGCTGACTGTTCTAAATGCAGTGGTTAAATTAACTTATTTTTTTTTTTTATAGGTTATGTGTTTAACATTAATTGGGTTTTTAATGATGTGTGTGTTTATTCATGAGCTCACTGTATTTAATCACAGCACTGTTCTCCCACAGACCACACCCTCTGACAGAGATCTTCCTGGACTGTCTCCATCACTCTTTCACACTAGTGGGATAGCGCCAGAGGCATTAAGACCAAGCGGGAGCCTAAAATTTTCTGAAGGGCCGGCGCAGAGACAGGACCACGCATGCGCAGCACCGAGAGACTAGCTTGCGCCTGTGTAGGCTATCTCGGCGTCGCCCCTCCAACTGCCTTAGTTCCTTTTCTTCCGCTGTCCAGTGCGCTTGGATGTCGATGTCGCTCGTCTGCTGGAGTCTAAGTTTTCGTCTATACGACAGCTTTTAACGTTTAATATTTTAAGTAGTAATTTCTTATTTTACGAACAAGAAGATTATGAAGAAGAAGAAAAAGAAATTCTTTCCTGCCATCTGTGGAGTCGTCCTTAGACAGTAGCGGTGATGGTAGGAGGACTTCGTTTGAAAGTTTTTATGGCAGAGGGGCTGTGTCCGGTCCGCCGCCCTTAAATAATTGGGGGCGGTCTGACTACGGACAGTCCTGTGCTCGGGGCGGGGGGGGGTCAGGCCTCTGAAGCACAAATTTAGCGGTTCCAGGGATCCAGCTTAACCTCGCGCTCCTCTTCCTCATTGGGGGAAGAAGAATCGGTGCCGCTCGAGGTTGCCCACTGGTACATCTGCACGAGGATTGTTCATCGGGAGGGGCAATGGGCCTGAACCGACCTTGGTGGGTTCCTCTTGGCCCCGCTCCTAACGGCTGCATTCTCGACTCAGAGCTCCATCTCTGTCCATGTTGGAGCTTCCGTGGGCAGTTTCACCTCTGGGCCGCTCCTATGGAGTGGGAGGTTTGAATTTCCCATTTTTCCTGGCTCTGTTCTTGATTTTGGGATCTCCGGGCCTCGGAGCCACTGGACCGGAGCTGGGTCGATTGGATCACGAATGGCGAGGTGCTCTCTTGGTGCCTTTGCCATCGTGTCGACCCCTTGTGCCTACCCCCTCTCCCTTTTCCATGCAGGGGCCAGCACGGGTACCACCTTTTTCCTTCTCAGGATTTCCATTGGCATTTTCCTTCGGCGCCGAGCCTTGGTGCCTTGTTCGGCGCCGTGCCTCAGTGCCTTGGTCAGCGCCATCACTCTGTGCGGTGCCGTGGGTGCTCTTGTTGCTGCCGTTGGTTGTCAGCGTTGTCAGTGATGCCACGGGTGTGTGGGTGGTGCCGTGCACCTGTGGGCACCGTTGGAGCCATGGGTGGCGCCGTGAGGTGCCACTGGGCCATGAGTACCATGGGTGCCACTGGTGCCCTTGGGTGCCATTCTTGTCCTGGGTGCCATGGTACCATGGGTGTCGGGGGTGCCTTTGGGTGCCATTGCTACATGGGTGCCTGCAGATACTGCCGCAACTGCCCTCAGGTATCGCCCAGGTTGGCGTAAGCACTGCTTGGTGCCCTCCTGTGCCACGAGTGATGCTGGTGCCGCACGGGTGCTAGTGGGTGCTGTATAGCAGAATTAGTGACACATTTTTCCTTTTCGGACTTCCTTTCCACAGAACTTGTGGCAGGATGTTTATTGCAGAATGAACTCCTGTTCTGCGGATAATTTTTTTCCACACATCTTAATGAGTGGTGGTCTATGTGGGATCTTGTGTCGTCCAGCGGTTTTCTGCTGATGGAACTCTGCTGTACTGCTCTACCAGCGGAATCTCATTCTGCTCAGCACTTTCTCTGCTCCCAACGTGGTACCAAGCTCCTCAACATCCTTCCTGATGGCTGAGTCTCTAGTGGCTCTGACCTTGACCTCTCTTGGAGGACCTTCTAGGGTAGAAGTGCATCTATTCTTCTGGTCAGTAATACTGCGAACGACTCAATTTATATACTGAAGGGCGTATCCTCTCTATCATCGGAGTCTGTGATGGAAAATCTTTTCAGTAGTTCATCAGTAATGGAGTCCACTATAGTATTTCACACTGCGTCTGTGGACCATACACTTCTGCGTCTTGACTTTTTCAGTCATCAAGACAGATCTTACTTCGAGACACAGCTCTTGCAGCAGGTTACACCATTAGGACTGAAGCCAGCAGGCGTCAGGACCCCACGGAAAACTTTTAGCTAGCTATCTTCAGTGGGGACCGCCCCTGACGTCGGGTCCCGCCCACCGCCAGGCGTAGTACATAAGGGGCTGTCCAGATTCCTCAGTTCTTTTCACCGCCGACTTGCAAGTCTCGACCTTCGGTTTCAATTTAGCGCGACGCGGGTAAAGTTTTTCCTTCGGAAATTTGTTTTTTCTTCGGTCAGTTTATTGTCTGATGTCCTCTCCAACCTCCGGTCATTCTTCGAAGTGCGCCTGTGGGAAGCAGATCCCTTTTAAGGATCCGCATTCGGCCTGCGTCTGGTGCTTAGTCCCAGACCACGACACCCGGTCCTGCTCCTTTTGCCTAGGTTTCAACAGCAGAACCCGGATCCATCGCCAGAAGGCCCTACAGGCGTTCCTGCTCGAGAAACAACTCAAGACCATGGCATCCAAGGGGGATTCTTCGGAGAAGGCCCGCAAACATTCGGAGAAGCATAGGGAGAAGGCCTTCCAGGTCCCCGTCTAGGGCCTCTGATTCTCATAGCTCCGCTCCAGGTCCGACCGCCACCTTCCCGGCCAGTTCTCAGCCTCCCTGCTGCGGTGAGAAAATCTTCGGGCTCCTCTTCTCAGGCCAAGTCTTCCAGGCCTCCTTCGTCTTCCAAGGCTTTGGTCAAGTCGGGGGACCGCCACCATCACCACAAGTCGGGTTCCCGCCGTTCTGAACCCGACGTCGGGTCTGCCTCCCTGCCTCCTCCTCCCCAGCAGAAGACCAAGGAGCTCACCTCTCTTAAGAGACCTTCGGACCTGACGTCGACCTCTCGCCACAGGTCCCCAGAGTCGTTGACCGCCAGACGACCGTCGCCGGCCAAGCCTACGCACCCCCGGACGCCAGTAGGGGGGGCCGACGTCCGTGCCTGTCCGGATTGAGAAGAGGACCCCGACACCTCCGACCGACATCGATCAGGAGACCATTACAGAGGAGGAGTTAACACAGCCCGAGGACCAGACGGCGACCCCGGTCCTGTCGAGCCTTCCAGGGAACCCTCCCCGCAACCCGAGGCCCCTGTGGAGCAGACGCCGGATCCCGACGACCGACCACCAGCGCCCGGTCCGTCGTCTGGTCTTTCTGTCTGAGGTTAAGGAGCTTTTCACTTACTGGTGGGATACCATCAAAAAGGACGTGGTCCCCACTCCACCTCCTCTTCCACCTCCTCCTCCTCCTCCTCCTCGGCCGGTTACTCCTCCGGTTCCTGCGCCCCCTTCTCCATCCGGGTCTGCAGGCCAGTTACCTACTCCCCGGGAGCCCAGAATCCCTCCAAGGGGGAGACCACATAAAAGGAGACCTCCATCCAGATCCTCTTCTGGGTCACCCAGCCCTAAGAGACCCAGAAGACGCCGCCGTTCGCCTTCGACGGAGGACACAGGGATCAGAGTTTTCAACAGGATCTAGATCCCCATCTCCCCTCCACATCCCTTCTCCGGACCCACGTGAGCTTCCAAGGTCTCCTCCGGATGACTCTTCGTTCTCAGACATCATGAGACACATCCAAGAGAACATGGGATGGGATGCGGAAGAGTTAGACCCCGAAAGGCTACACCTAGCGAAATATCTTCGGCAAAAGGACCCCAAGCCTGTGGTGGTGCCACCCTTGGTAGACACTTTCGTGGATCGCCACCAGAGATGTGGAAGCGTCCACATTCACTCCTGGCGATGCCGAAGAAAGCTGATTGCCTGTACAAGGCTCCAAGGGAAGACCAGTACTTGGCTCAGCATCCTCAGGCTGACTCTCTGGTCATAACAGCCTCTCGTGACCGGTCTCAGTGACCACAACATTTGAGCACTCTGCCACCGGACCCGGAGTACAAACAGCTGGACGCTATGGGTAGGCGCACGTATGCTTCCACTACTTGCGCCATCAGATCCCTGAATTACTTGACCCACATGATGCAGTTCCAAAATGCCTTGTGGGAACAGGGTCTGGATCTGGCTGAGAAGTTGCCAGGTGGTGAGCAGAAGGAGGAGATGTTGCAGCTCCTCCGGATGGGTTCGGACGTGGGGACCCAAGTCTACGAGTCAGCTGATTTACTCGCTGCGGACTCCCTCGACCGAGCAGCAGCTTCAGGTTGGCGCCTCGAGACCCCTCTTGGCTCTGTCGGTTCTCAGCACTGACGTCCACAAAACATCATGGACGCCCATTTGAGGGAGAAGTTCTCTTTGGTGAGCCTTCTGAGAGGGTCATCACCAAGCTTCAAGAGGCCGGGAAGGCGGTGAGGTCGGTCCAGGCAATGTACCGACCGAGGCTTAGTTCCTTTCGTGGGAACCAAAGCCGTTTTCGTGGACGGGCACAGAGACAACAGTCCCACACTGGCCCACAACAGAGGGGCTCCGGTCTCCGCAGAGCCCAGGGTAGACAGCCCACGGGCCGAGGTCAACGCCCAGCAAAACCGCCAAGCCGCAGGCCCTCCGCCACCACAGCATGACCTTTCTGGCCCCGCCTCAGGATCAACGGGACATCAAGGTCGGGGTCGTGATTATGGGCACCTGCCAGGATGGTGGTCCATAACCACCAACCGGTGGGTTCTTCAGTTGGTAGAAAGAGGCCACTTATAGAATTCAGAAAGCCACCCGAGGCCTCCTCTGCTCTCCCGTTACTCGGGTCAGCACAAGCCTCTGATCAGGCAAGAAATACTCGCGCTCCAGCAAAAGGGGGCGACAGAGTATGTCCCAGAGAACCAGAGAGGATACGGTACTACTCCCACTTCTTCCTGGTTCCAAAGAAAACAGGGGACCTCCGTCCGATTCTGGACCTCAGCGACCTCAATATGTCGGTCACCTACAAAAGATTCCGCATGGTGACTCTTCCGGGTCTTATTCCTATGCTAAAGAGGGACGCTTTTTAGCATCCCTAGACATGCAGGATGCATACCTGCACATCCCTGTAGCTCAGGCACACAGGAGGTTCCTGCGCTTCGAGTTTCTCGGCTACCACTTTCAGTTCCGAGCACTTCCATTCGGACTGTCATCAGCCCCCAGGGTCTTTACCAAATGCATGGCAGTCGTGGCCGCGTCTCTAAGGAGACAGGGCCATTATGTGTTCCCGTACTTGGACGATTGGCTTTCATGGCCGCCCAGAGAGGCGTTGTTACTGGCTATCCAGAGTACCCAGGATCTGTTTCGGCCCTGGGCATCTTGATCAGTTACGAGAAGTCTGTCCTGGTACCATCGCAGAAACTGCAGTTCATAGGCGCAGTCCTGGACACCATTCAGGGAAGAGCATTTCTTCCAGACGACGGAGCGGAGCGCATCAGATCCCTCATCAGGGATCTTTCGTCGAACAAGACCGTTCCAGCCAGGTCGGTCCTTCGCTTGCTCGGACACATGGCTGCGGCCATTCCGACCGTCCCTTTGCAAGGCTCCACATGCGGGTAACTCAGTGGATGCTCAAGGTGCAATGGGACCAAAGGCAAGACCATATGCAGCATCTGGTCAGAATCACAACCCTGGATTCGAGACTGGCAATGGTGGCTAGACCCAGGGACACTCTCACGGGGTCCGCTTATAGCGCCTGTCCCCAGAGGTAATCCTCACCACAGACACCTCAGGGCTAGGTGGGAGCACACCTGGACGGGTGAAGTCCCAGGAACGGACCCTCAGGAGGCTCACCTTCATATCAACGCTTTGGAGATGAGGACGGTCCTTTATGCCCTGCAGGCGTTTCAGTTGGAGATCCCGACGAGTACTCTCCTGCTACAGACAGACAACACAGCGGTGATGTATTACCTGAACAAACAAGGAGGCGCACACTCCTACCCCCTTTGCAGGGAGGCTATGAGGGTGTGGGATTGGGTAATCCGACACGTCGCGAACCTGATCACAGTACATGTTCCCGGGGTGGACAACACAATTGCAGACAGCCTGAGTCGTTCCCAGGCCAGAGTCCATGAGAGGGAACTTCTTCAGGAGGTAGCAGAGGATCTGTTTCTTCGATGGGGAACTCCAGAATTGGACTTGTTCGCTTCCCCATCCAACGCAAAACTGCCCAATTTTTGCTCGCTAGATCCAGGGCCTGGTGTTTTCTGGTGAGACGATTGTCCTCTCCTGGGCGGACAGATTCCTCACGCTTTCCCTCCCTTCCGCTGATCCAGAGAGTTCTTCTCAACCGCGCAGGAGCATGCAACAATGATCCTGGTGGCCCCTTTTCTGGCCCAGACAAATCTGGTCTCTTTGCTATCATAGCTATCCCGGGAACCTCCGCCTCCGCTGCCATTCAGCTCCCATCTCTTGTCTCAGGAGGAGGGTTCACTGGTCCACCCGGACTTGCTCACTGAACCTGCATGCATGGCTCCTAGAGACATAGCCATTTTGCGACACGGGGTCTCGCAGGAGGTTGCGGAAGTTCTTTCTGCAGCCAGAAAGCCGGCAACGCATGCGACGTACGCCATGAAATGGCGCCGTTTTTGTCTATGGTCGCAACCACGCGGCCTTTCCCCTTTAGGTTGTCCAGTGAAAGCGGTGTTAGAGTACCTGCTCTCCCTTTTCCGTTCGGGTCTCGCCTACTCCTTTATTAAGGTGCACCTCTGTGCCATTTCAGCTCATCACCTCCCGGTGGGACAGCGCACAGTGGCACAATTAGATGCCTGTCGAGAATTCCTGAGAGGGGTGTTACACCTTAGGCCGCCCATTAAAGACCCAGTGCCTCCATGGGACTTACTCTTTGTCCTGGAACAAC
The DNA here is from genome assembly GCA_016271365.2 of Neoceratodus forsteri. Taxonomy (NCBI): domain Eukaryota; kingdom Metazoa; phylum Chordata; order Ceratodontiformes; family Ceratodontidae; genus Neoceratodus; species Neoceratodus forsteri. Next base: position 147,238,112 of record CM028135.1, read on the forward strand.
TCACGCCCCCGCCCCTTTGAACCTGCCACAGATTGCGAGCTGCATTTTCTGTCGTGGAAAACGTTGTTTTTAGTTGCTGTTACGTCAGCGAGAAGAGTTTCCGAGCTTCATGCTCTCATGTATAAGGAGCCTTATTTGATTTTCCACCGGGACAGAGTATCCCTGAGGACGAATCCTAAATTCTTGCCTAAGGTGGTTTCCACACTCACTCTCAATCAGGACATTGACCTGCCTGTCTACTTCCCTAATTATTCTAATAGAGGAGAGGCACTGCTCCACACCCTGGATGTTCACCGCAGCTTAAGGTACTACCTGAGCAGAACTAAGCAGCTTCATAAATCGGAGCAACTTTTCGTTTCCTTTACTGAAAGGATGATGGGCCAACCAGTATCCAAACAGTCCCTTTCTCGCTGGCTTGTCCAGTGCATATCATACTGTTATGATATCAAACAAAAGCCCCTCCCGGGATCAGTCCGGGGCCATTCCACTAGGGGAGTGGCCACCTCCTTTGCAGCACTTCGAAACGTCTCCACCTCTGCCATTTGTGCTGCAGCCACTTGGAGCTCTGTACATACCTTTATCAGGCACTATAGCCTGGACATCGCTTCACGGCGAAGAGCCGGCTTCCGCCTGGCTGTGCTACAGGGTCTCCTGTCCTAGAATCAGGACCTGGAATGAACTTTCACGCTTCCTCCTCCCAGAGTGTTTGCAAGCGCTACTGCTTGGGAATCAGTCCTAATGGTGTAACCTGCTGCAAGAGCTGTGTCTCAAGAAGATAGCATGCCACGTAAGAACCTACCGTGAACAGTAGATCTTCGAGAACAGCTCTTGCAGCAGGTACCTTTCCTACCACATTCCCTTGAGGAGGCATGGCTTAAGCATTTTCAACAGGGATTTATACCTTTTGTCATCTGATGGTGGATCTCGGTCTCCCATTTCGATGTCAGCCTGCGTCGGAAGTCTCCGGGGAGAACTGGGAATCTGGAGGACCGCCCTTATGTACTACACCTGACGCCGGAGGTGGGACCAACATCGGGGGCGGTCCCCGTTGAAGATAGCTAGCTAGAAGTTTTCCGTGGAGTCCTGACGCCTGCCGGCTTCAGTCCTAATGGTGTAACCTGCTGCAAGAGCTGTTCTCGAAGATCTACTGTTGCGGTAAGTTCTTACGTAACTGTACTTTACACTCTGTGGAACATTCTAATTTAATGGTTGGGAGCCGCTCTGGCTCTTCCGCTGCTTTGATAGAGGTATATACCCCCCTTGTGATATTGCCCCTTCGGTGGCTTCTTCGGCACAGGTGGTTAACGTTTCCAGCTGAGATTATTAGTCCGGTCATGATTTCAGTATAGATGCTCAGACTACTTCTGCACTCAGATGGAGAACATCTTCGTCATTTTGTATCAAGACAATCCTTGCGAAATAGCAGCCTGAAAGCCTTGTTAGGTTCAGACTAAAAAAAAAAAATATATATATTTTTTTTATCACAACACACGGCCTAGCCGACATTACCCGATACCCCTTTTGGATCTGGTCAGGTTCCGCCTCAGCCCCTGAGGCACTCATCTCCAGAGTACGGTAAAGAGTACCCGACTTCTTCTTCCCCGGGGGAGTCCAATCCGGTGCCGGTATGGGCCATCTCTTTCTCTAAGAGCGATTTCTCTCATTCAGAGACATTTCCTAAACTTAGGTGACTGCCCAGTCTGTTAATTCCCCTTTCTTTTTATCAGGCTTTCTTCTCTGGAGCAGAGCTTTGCAGCTGCAGAAGCGACTCTCCACAGAGTCGGAACTCAGGTTCCTACTTCCTTGCTTGCTTAACTTAACAGGCGATTTTTCTCCTCCTTGATGGAAGGTCAAGTAGGTCTTTTTTTTTTCCTGAGTTAGCTTCTCAAATATTCACACCTTCGGTTCCTGCGCACTGGTCCATGCCAGTCGCTCATGAAGCTATCCTCTTCAAGTGCGTGATGGAGTTGTTATGATTGTTTTTCAGCAAACTAACTAGAATCCTTTCCTACTCCCTTCAGGGAGGCCAGAGTGGGTAGTGCTTTACCGCACTGAGTCACTGCCTCTTTCAGTCACTTCAGCAAATGGGTTAGCCCTAACTTGGTCCTGCTGTGTTCCTCCTCGATGCACATATCTCTATTTGCCTTAGAAATCCAGCCCCTGTTTTTTTCTGTCAATGTTTTTTCTGCAGTGGACACGTCCTCCTGTACACTTTTTTCTTTCTTCCCCGAGTTCAGAGACTGCTACTACAGTTGTACACACACAGGGGCAGGATGATTCCTTTGGAGTATGCAGTGGGTAGGATCTGGTTCTACTAGACCACCACGAGAGGCTTCTAAGTCGTGCTTGGCCTTCCATCAGGAAGGTTCCTGTGACTAAGTGGAGACCATTCTCCTTGATGGGCTAACCCCACCTGGACCCCCTTGCTCACCAAGTAAGGGGTTCAAGTGCTCCTGGACTTGTTGTTTACAGGTCAGCCATACTTGATAGTGGGGGTTTCCATCTGCACTTTCCGGTCTAAACCAGTAGACTTTGCCTCCGACTCTTTCAGTTCCTGAGGTCCCTTTATGTTACATTAATACAAGAGTTCTCAAACTTTGTCATAGTGAGCCTCCCCTAAGCCATGGAAAAGATCTTGAGCCTCCCCCAAAATACTGAAATATTTTTGGGCCTCCCCATAAAAAAATAGCCTACTTGTCACAGTACATCAGGAATAAATTGAAACCTCTTTGCATAGCTGGCTCTCATGTTATTGAGCTTATTGTACCCCCACCACCAAACAGGATAACCTACTTGCTTCAATATTTTGACTCGAACCATTGTTACCCTTTACTGCCATACCTTCATGGGTCAGACTGCTTCTTCTGTTTCCCCTCTAACTGGAATAACCTTCCTGCTGACCTCTGCCTCTCCCCCCTCTCCCGCTGCTCTTAAGCAACTTCTCAGGGATCATTTTGCTCCCTCCTGCTCTTATTCCTAGTACCTGTATGGTTAACTCTTGTGTTTGAACAGTTCTGCTGCCAGTCTAATGATCAGTTGTTCCTCGTATTGTTAGTTTACTGTTCGGAATTTGTTTGTACTTTTATTCATTTCGTATTGCTTGAGTGTTTGGCAGTTACATTTTGTACTGTATTCTCTCACACTACCCTTCCCTGGGTACACATGAAATAAGCCATGGCTCAGTGTACAGTACCTTCCCTGGTCACAGACTTGTGAATAAATACATAAATTCACCTATTATTATCCTTTTTCAGTTTGCCTTATCCCTTCATACAAAATCTATAAAGTTCAAAATTGAAATATAATACTTTTTCAAGACTTGCTTGAGCCTCCCCTGGAATAGGTTGGGGCCTCCCCAAGGAGGCTGGCCTCACCATTTGAGAACCCCTGCATTAATACATGTCTTTGACACTATTAATTTTGGTCCTAAACCAAATTGTGAGGCCAGGTTCTTGCCGCTCCCCTAGAGTGGTTGCGGCTTCCTGGCAGACTTTCATTTTGTGTCCATTGCAGTTGTCTGCAAAGTGGCGAGTTACAGCTCGAGCGCTCATCTTGTAGGAACTGTGTTCTAGTTGCTCCTTACAAGACGGCTCTTTTTTATTAGCAGGACAGTCCTTGGCTGTCCTTTCCGAGTGAACCCTATCTCCTACCACCCTACTCAGGGTTGTTGGTTTTAGCTCCGTACTCTCCCACTAGTGTGAAATGAGTGATGGAGACTTAGTCCGGGAAGATATGGAAATTATGTACTTACCGTAATTATTGATCTTCTTGGACAGTCTCCATCTCTTATTCACACTCCCACCCACCATCCCCGGGTTCTCTCGTTTTGTTTTTTTTTCCTGGTCTTCATGGTCCTATGGTTCAGACTGTGAGGACATTATTCTTTGATCTTTCTTGCAAAGGCCATCTGGGCTCTCTCAGGCCCAGAAACTCAGGATGAGTTATTCTCATTAGTTACGCTGCACTTCCTCGGTCAAAAAGGTACTGAGGCGGATAGAGGGTCGACGCCGAGATAGCTTACACAGGCGCGAGCTAGTCTTGCGGTGCCGCGCATGCGTGGTCCTGTCTCGTCGCCGACCCCTCAGAAAATTTTAGGCTCCCACTTGGTCCTAGCGCCTCGGTGCTATCCCACTAGTGTGAATGAGTGATGAAGACTGTCCAAGAAGATCAATAATTATGGTAAGTATGTAATTTCCATTTTTCACTCTAAGCACTAGGGCAAGGAGTGGAGTGTGGGTATGTCTGTGCACCTTACTTCTATCTGAGTTTTGGCATTAAAGCATTCAAAACTTGAACTGTGAAGTTTGGTGTCTTTTTTACTTTCAAGTGCAGGTTCACTGAAACGGCACGAAAACCCCCCACATACAAGTGTGGGGTTGGTCCTAATTTGCAGTTTTTGTACAAAAACAGTTGTTTAGTTATTTAATTATGTATGTATTTATTATTTTACTTAGCTGTTTACTGCAGTGAAATAGATTGTATCAGGCTGATTCTGCTGCATCCCACATTGACATTTGCTGCAGCCAGAAATCCCAGAATCCCCTGCAGCTGATATCAGGGTTGGGCTGCAACAGTGTGAGATTCAGTAGCCTGCAGTGCTTTTTAGAGTTTCAGTGCAAATTGGTACAGTACTTGCCCCACACTTAATCTGTTTACTCGGTTAGGCAAGACATAAGTAGTCTTGCTTCCATCATGAATGTCTCCCACAACATTGTGGGTGTATCAGTTATCTCTTCGGGTCCATTCAAGGAACAAATCTAATCTGGATTTAAACGTATTAAAGGTAGCTGCATCGACAGCATGCTGTGGCAGGCTATTCCAAGTCTTTACCACTCTCATGGTGTAATAGATCTCACTTTGAGAAAGAGCTCTTGCAGCAGATAACCGTTTGGACTGTGCCGCCAGATATTAGGATCCCACGGAAAAATTCTAGCTAGCAGTCGTAGATGGTGGACCGCCCCCGACATTGACTCCACCCGACGTCATCCTCAGTATATAGGAGGCGGGCCCCTGGCACCACCCCAGTTCTTTTCCTGCCGTTGACGCTGCATTTCAGCTTCACGGACACCTGTTGCTCCAGTCGACCACCATTTTTTCTCGACGCTTCGTGCAGTTTAGTTCTTCGAGTTTCTCGATTGCCTCTTTATGTCTACCAAGTCCACACCATTGTAAGGTAAAGTGTGCATGTGGCAAACAAATTCCAGCCAATGACGACCATTTGGCTTGCCTCCTGTGCCTGGGACTGCAGCACAAGTCGGACTGCCTGCACTGCATCGGCTTTAACAAGTGCACCTGCATTCACCGCATGAAGATGCTCAAGGCTCACCTGCTGGAGCAACAAGTGACTGCGATGCAAAAATTGCACTCTGGGCACAGCTCTTCGTCCTCTGCCCGTGACGCCCCCCTCTCAAGGAGAAGCACTCTGGGAAGCATCACAGGACAGGCCCGGGTCAGACTTGTGGTCCCGTTCCACGCACAAGAGCTCCAAGGCTTCTGGCTGGAGTGCGCCCCCCCCGGATCGCTGGCCCTTCCAGGGGACCACTAAAGCTTCCGCCTCTACACAGGCGTCAGGTGGAGGTTCAGGGCAAGGGCCTTCCCAGGCTCTCTCTTTAGTGTCTCTGGCCACCAGACCCAACAAACAAACACTAGGGTCTAGGCTCGAGGATTTGGCCTCTTCTGCTTCCACTTCGGGTGTCCGTATGGACCCCGCCGTCGGTAAAGCATCGTCCTCTGGTTCGTCTGCCAAGGCTGACAGCCACATCAGGTGCAGAGTTTGAGAGCTCATCAGGGAAGTGCCCTCTGCGCCTCAACTGTTTGCTGTCCCTGCGGACCAACGACCGTCTTTGGCGTCATTGGTCTCCACCCCTCTGGAGTTGGACCAGACGTCGGTCTTCAAACCGGTGTCAGCCCCGCTAGGGCGGGCAGAATGGGCCTCCGCCAGAGGACATGACAACCGCTGACCTGATGCCTGGCCCCACCAAGCCTACGCCCACAGGGCGTGACACCCAGTTGTCTGCCAAATCCAACGCGTCGTCTGCTCAGATGGAGGACCAGACATCAGGTAATTTGCCTGTCGGCGGCCTGATGCCAGAAGCCCCTCAGATGCTAGGCACAGCTCCAATCCCTTCGGGGCCAGCTAAACTGCCGTCAGACTCGATGGTCCCTTTAGTGGAAGTAGGAGCACTCTTCCAGCTGGTGGAACACCATTAAGAGTGACTTACTACCCAAGCCTGAACCCTCTGGAGCGGTGGCTGTTGTTCCACAGCCGACGCCTCCCGCAGGACTCCATCGCCACTCCAGACTCCAGGTGGCTCAGATCAGGGCTCCGATTGACATCTGAGACCGGCATCACCCATGCTCAAGGTCTTCCTTCTGCAGGCAGAGTAGGTCTAGTGACATCACTCCTGAGGGCAGAGCAAGTCAAGCGGACGTCGCTCCTGATGGAGTAGGTCCACTGACTGTCACTCAGAACCATTGGATGACTATAGCAGTTTCTCCTCGCCTTATGTCTCCTCCAAGGACAACCTCCCTCTGCCTTCACCAGATCCGAGAAAGGATTCACCCAGGTCTGCACCTGATGATCCCACCTTCCTCGAGGTTATGAGGCATATCCAGTTCCACAACCAGTGGGAAACTGAAGAACTGGACCTGGAAAGGAGATACTTGGCTAGGTTTGGGGGCTACTGACCCAAAACCACTAGTCATTCCCCCATTGGTGGAGCCATTCCAGGATGTAACAAAGTTGGCATGGAAGCATCCTTCAACTACTTCTGTGGTGCCCAAAAAGGCTGACTGTCTATACAGGACCCCTAGAAACGAGCCACACCTCAGTGAACAGCCCAAGGCGCGGACTCCAAAGTCCTTACAGTGGCTCATGGTAGGTCACAACAGCCTAAGCATACCAGCTCCCAACCACCAGATAAGGAATCGAAAAGATTGACCAGTTTGGGCAGAAGGTGTACACCTCTTCCACCTGTACTATCAGGTCTCTGAATTTCTTAGCACATACGGTCATGTACCAAAAGTGCCTGTGGCAGAAGGCTATGGACCTAACCAAGACCCAGCCAGATTCTCCCAACAAGTCAGAACTTCTGGCAGTCCTGCAGTCTGGGGCAGATGTGGGCAAACATGTCCTCAGACGTTTGTACGATGTGGCAGATACAGCAGCTAGAGCCACAGCCTCAGGAGTGTGCCTCTGGTGATACTCATGGCTTTGAGTTTTCAGGTTCCGGCAGGACTTACAGGACACTATCTTGGATCTGCCATTCCAGGGCCCCGTGCTCTTTGGCCAAGAGCGTGAGAAGATCATCACTGGCGTACAGGACTCTGGGAACGCTGTCTCCGAAGTACTCAAGATGTACAAGTCGGAACCTTATTCCCCTAGGTGCCGGCCCTTTCGGTGGCACCAAGGACAGTAAGCAAAAAGACAGGAACAACGAGGAGGGTTCAAGAGAAAAACACCCTTTCAGACACCAGGAACTCTGGGACCGCGAACAGCTAAGCAGTCCAGAGCTCATCTCCCTACCCCGTCAGCCTCCAACTGACTTCTTGCCACCCCCAGCAGAATCAATAGGGGAGGCAGTGGGAGGTCAGTTCTCCCTTTACCTCACAGGTTGGGAGAACATCACAACAGATCAATGGGTGCTGCAACTTGTAGAGAGGGACTGCGCCCTGGAGTTTTCCCAGCTACCCCTGAACAATCCACCAGCCCATACACTCGGGAATCCATCCCATGCAGGTCTCATTCGGGTGGAGATAATGGGCCCTCCTATCAAAGTGAGCGATTCAAGTAGTTCCAGAATCCCAGAGGGGCAAAGATTACTACTCTCGCTTCTTCCTGGTTCTGAAGAAGACAGAGGACCGTCGTCCCATCTTGGACCTCAGTCAACTGAACGTCTTTAAAGAGTACAAAATGTTCAGGATGGTGACACTTCAGGGGTTGTTTCCCATACTGCGCCAAGGAGATTGGCTCTGCTCCTTGGACATGCAGGATGCGTACATGCACATAAGATTCTGCCGTCCCTTAAGAAGTATCTCAGGTTCATATTTGAAGGAGAGTACTACCAGTTCAGTCCCTTCCTTTCAGCCTGTCCTCGGCACCTCAGGTATTCACCAAGTGCTTGGCAGTAGTAGCGGCAGCTCTCGGGAGGCAGGGTCATTACATCTACTCCTACCTCGATGACTGGCTACTAGAGGCCCCATCCAGAGAACAGCTATGTCAGACCTTGGAGTGCACCTTCAAGATGTTTCAGGACCTGCGGATAACTCTAAATTTCCCAAAGTCAGCCCCTTGGCCATCTCAGAGACTCCAGTTCATAGGAGCTATCTTGGATATGGTTTGGGGGCCTTTCTCCCTTCAGACGGGGCAGATCACCTTCAGGCGCTGGCTCTGAGATTAGTCTCCATAGACCAGGCTCCAGCCAGAATGGTACTACAACTCCTGGGTCATATGGCCACTGCCATAGTGACCGTGCCTCTCGCTCGCCTACGCATGAGAATTCTACAGTGCAACCACAGGGTGCAGTGGGACCGGCGAAGTGACTATCTTGACCAGAAGGTCAGAATCTCCAAGGCAGTACACCAAATCTTACTATGGTGGCTGAATCCCTCCTGCTTGGTGATAGGGGCCCCCCTTCAGGAACCCCTCCTCTCAACAAGTTACCACTAATGCGTCGGACACGGGATGGGGTGCCCACTTCAGGAGCAATCAGACCGGGGGTCTTGGACTCGCAGAACGTTCTTTGCATATAAACGTTCTGGAGATGAGGACTGTGCTGTATGTCTTACAGGCATTTGAGGATGACCTCCGTCCAGGCCCAGTTCTAGTCCAGATGGACAACATGCCCATGGTTTTCTATCTCAGCAAGCAGGGGGAATGTGTTCATACCCCTTATGCAGAGAAGCCATGAGGGTCTGGTAGTGGGCATCAAAGCCTGGAACTGTTTGCGGTACACGTTCCAGGTCTGCAGAACACCCTGGCAGACAGCCTCAGTCACTCACACTCCCAAGCTCACGAATGGGAACTACTTCAAGAGGTAGTAGATGACCTATTCGAAAAATTGGGGACTCCAGAGCTAGACCTCTTTGCGTCACCAATTCAACGCCAAACTGCCCAATTTCTGCTCGGTGGATCCAAGGCCTGGTGTTTTTTGGGCGAGACGCGTTGTCCTTCTGGACCGGAAGTTTCATTATGCCTTCTGCCCCCTTCTGCAGCATGAGAATGGGTCTATGTCACGGGCAGCATCCCATAGGCTGAACCGCTTCCACTTCATGGCGTATGTGGCACTAGTAGATGGTTTTCTTACGGCCTCTTAACACCTTGGTAGCCTGGGTAAAGAACTGGCTGGTGAATAGGACACAGAGGGTAATAGTAAACTGAGTCCACTCTTAAGAAAGGGGGATTACTAGTGGGGTACCACAGGATTCAGTACTAGGACCAGTCCTCTTTAATGTCTTTAAGTGACATTGCAGAGGGATTGGAAGGAAAAGTATGTCTCTTTGCAGACGACACAAAGATCTGTAACAGAGTTGATACATACGGTGGGGTGGAAAGGATGAGAAGGGACTTAGCAAGGCTGGAGGAATGGTCAAATATATGGCAGCTTGGGTTAAATGCTAAGAAGTGCAAAGTAATGCACCAGGGAAATAAAAACCCAGGGGAAGAGTACGCAGTGGGGGGGTGAGATACTAACAAAAAAAATGGAAAAGGACCGGGGGGGTAGTTATATCGGATGACTTAAAGGTGGGCAAGCAATGTGAGAGGGCAGTAAGGAGGGCTTGGGGGATACTGGGATGCATAGGGAGAGGCATCACCAGTAGAAAACAGTAAGTTATCCCTCTGTACAGACAGCTGGTGAGACCCCATCTGGAGTACTGCGTGCAGTTCTGGAGACCCAGTCTCCGCAAAGACATAGACGTGATGGAGGCAGTCCAGAGGAGGGCAATTAAAATGGTTCATGGTCTGCACCAGAAGACATATGAACAAAAACTTAAGGAGCTTAATATGTATAGCCTCGAGGAAAGGAGAGAAGGGAGACATGATAGAAACTTTCAAGTACCTCAAGGGAATCAACGAAGTCCAAGAGGGTAGCATCTTTCAGAAAAAGAGGTGTGCAAGAACAAGGGGGCACAATTTGAAGATTGAGGGGGGGGACAGCTCAGAGGTAATGTGAGGAAGTATTTTTTCACAGAAAGGGTTGTGGATGCATGGAACAGCCTTCCTGAGGAAGTTGAGGAGTCAAAAACAGTGGTGAATTTTAGGAATGCATGGGACAGTCATGGCAATTCTAGGGCATGGGAGAAGGAAGAAGTAAGCTGTTGGTTAAGTAAGATGTACAGCTTATCCATTAGGTAGGGAAATGGGCAGACTGGATGGGCCAAGCGGTCCTTTTCTGCCGTCAAATTCTATGTTTCTATGCAGCGAGTCCTTCTCAAGCTACTGTCTGAACCAGCAACAATGATTCTGGTAGTGCCATTCTGGCCCAGACAGATTTGGTTCCCGCTTCTACAACAGCTGACGGTAGAACCCCCAGTTCCACTTCCTCTGACCTCTCTGTTGCTATTGGAAGAGCAGGGCTCTCTAATTCACCCCAACCTCAAGTCTCTGCACCTGCATGCATGGCTCCTGCAGACTTAGCCAGGAGCAGGTACGGGTGTCCGAGAAGGTAGCCAGGTTATTAGGGGCTGCAAGAAAACCATCTACTAGTGCCACATACACCATGAAGTTGAAGCGGTTCAGCCTATGGGATGCTGCCCGTGACATAGACCTGTTCTCATGCAAAGTGAACGGGGTTCTGGAGTATCTCTTATCCCTGTCTGATTCAGGTCTTGGCTACTCATCCATAAAGGTACATCTCTCGACTGTCTCAGCCTATCATGTAATTGTGGATGATGGGTCCTTGGCACAGCTGGATCTGTCACATATCTTCCTGTGAGGTATCCTACACATCAAGCCTCCCATTCAGGACCTGGTTCCCCCATGGGATCTGCTGTTTATGCTGGAGAAGTTAACATTACCACACTTTGAACCAGCCATGAGTTGCAAGCTTTGCTTTCTTTCTTGGAAAGCATTATTTTTAGTTGCTATTGCCTCGGCCTAGAGGATTTCCGAGCTCCAGGCTCTCATGTGCAAAGAGCCATATTTGGTTTTTCATAGGGACGGGGTATCCCTCTCACAAACCCTAAGTTTCTCCCAAAGGTGGTGTTGGAGTCTTACTCTAAACCAAGACATTAACCTGCCTGTCTACTACCCCGAATACTCTTAACAAAGGGCAGGCATTGTTACATTCTCTAGATGTACTTAGAATCGTTAGGTATTATGTTGACCGTACATTGTCCATAAGGAAGTCAGACCAATTGTTTGTGTCCTTTGCCCAACGGATGTTAGGGGCACCAGTTACCAAACAGACCATGTCCAAGTGGCTAGTCAGTTGCAGTGTGTTCTGCCACAAAAAGTATGGCAAACCCCTTCCAGGCCCAGTTAATCATTAGACTAGAGGGATAGCGATGTCTTTTGCATCTCTCAAAAATGTGTCAGCAGCAGATCTCTGTGCCGCAGTCACCTGGAGTTTGTTACACACCTTTGTCTGGCACTACAGTTTGAACATTGCTTCCAGAAGGAGGGCAGGTTTCAGCCTGGCAGTCCTCTAGGGATTGCTGTCATAGGAGGACTGGGTATTCTTACATCTACCCCCCATTTGACCTGGTGTTATCCCGGTACTACTTGGGAAAAGGTCCTAACGGTTATTACCTGCTGCAAGAGCTCCACCTCTAAGTAAGATAGTAGATATTCGAGAAGTGCTCTTGCGGCTGGTGTGCTTTCCCTCCCTCCTTCCCCGAGTGCTTCTTCCTGTATGTCCCTATTGGGGTGACAGAGCTTCCTCGGTTTGTCCTATCCTTCATGTCAGTCGGGTCTCCAGTGGACGAACTGGGATGTCGCCGGGGGACCGCCTCCTATATATGGAGGAAGACAGGGCGGAGCCATCGGGGGCGGTCCCCCGTCTTGGACTGCTAGCTAGAATTTTTCTGTGGGGTACTAGTGCCTGGCAGCATAGTCCTAACAGTTATTACGTGCTGCAAGAGCTCATCTCAAAGATCTACTGATCTTACTTCGAGGTGGAGCTCTTGCAGCAGGTAACACCATTGGGATTTTGTTCTAGTGCCTGGTATCTCCACGGAAATATTTCTAGCTAGCAGTTCAAGCCGGGGGACCACCTCCTGACTCCGGCCCTGCCCCCAATGTCATGTATGGTGTAAAGGGGGCGGTTGCCCAGCATCGCCTCAGTTCTTTTCCTGACGTCTGCCCATGTATTTCGGCTCCACGGATGCCTCTTGCTCCAGTCGACCACCATTTTTCGCACTTCACGCAGTTCTTTTCATAGAGCTTACTGACAATTGAATCGTTACCCCGTGCATGTCTTCTTGCTCATTTCAACAGCGGAAATCAAAGTGCACGTGCCTGAGGGGCACTAATGAGCAGCTAAGGTGACAGTCGCAACTCTCCAGGGCTCCGCATCACAACGCAAATAAAAACCCTTTTTTTGGACTATTAAGTTAAAAACTAAGCTTCAGAAGTTGCCCGAGAAGTACTGCTATGGACGAGTACTTCTCCCAGGGGAAAACGTCGCGACAAGGAGGCAAGAACTCAGAGAAAATGTCTGAGCAAGACCACAAGGTAGTTAGAGGACTAGGCCCTATCTCGTTTTCAGCAACTGAGCTGTCCCTTATAAGCAAAGCGGTCTTGGAGCAAGTGCTGGTGGACCTCACTCCACAGTGGGAAGAGGTGGAGAAATCCATCGCTGGACTTACAAACTATGTCAAACAGCAAGCCATCCGTAATACATGACACTGAACAGTGTATATCTGATTTGGAAGATAATCACAAGGAGGTCTCAGAAAAAATAGCCAAAGTGGAGAAAGAAATCGAAGCGTTAAAGGATGCCCTGGATTACCAGGAAAACTATAGCAGACGGAACAACTTGAGAATTTGGGGACTACCAGAGGGAGCAGAGAAAGGAAACCTGATGGATTTTTGTGCTGTGACTCTCCCTAAAATGCTGAATATTTCCCCAAAGGCTGGCAGGCTGAAAATCGAGCAGGCACACCGGGCACTCGCTCCGAGGCCTCCTGCTGACCAGCCACCATGGCAAGTAATTTTCTGCCTACACAACTATCCAGATCGCCAGGCCCTTCTAGCAGCATACAGGAACGCGGGGGAGCTTACTTTTGAAGGCAATAAAATCACACTACACCAAGACCTATCCCTCCATGTGCAGCAAAAAAGGCAACAGTTTAATGCTTCGATGAATCAACTGAGGGAACGAGGCCTGGACTTCTTCATGGCGTATCCTGCAGTACTCAAGGTGAAATGGGAGGGTGCCACGTTCTCCTTTTGGGAACTGAGCAAGCTACAGACTTTTTTGGCTGAATGGGAAAAAAAGAATAAGAAAACTGGATGAAATGGTAATGTGAGTACTTTTGGGGCAACTTAAACTGTCGGGACTTCCTCACTGCTACGTGGACCTCACAAGTAACAATGGAATGGGGGGGAGAGGATGGCCGGAGGGGTTCACCACTCAAATGGCAGATACTTGCTACTGCCTTAGAAGTATTAAATGTCTCTTGACGGCGACGATGTGTTGCGGCTGCAGATAAGCCTGGGCTATGAACAGGACTCGAGTGGTGCCACGATTGCACTTCACATTTAACAGATACTGGAATACTGGACTTATTACTTTGCTCATATTTGAATTCTCAAATGGGGAAAAGGGGGACGGGATCAGGAGGGGGAGGAGGGGCAGAACCAAGAGCTCACGGAGGGCAAAAAACTAGTATGCTGGAAGGTATGGGATATATAAATATACACTTTTTCTTGTGCTTTTCCTTCCCTCATTTTAGTAGGGATACATCCCTCTGATGTTTTGAGCGCTGATGTCCGGCAGTAGGAATGGGGTGCAAGGGATGTATCCGATGGGAGGGAAGGTACAATTCGAGGGGTTAATCGGGTATTAAACACAAGGGGGTAAGAGAAGGAAATGGGGGTATGGAAGGCAAAATGTTGTGGCCACGGGGGGATGTGGGGAGGACTGAGTGCCTGGGAAGTGTCCATCTGCCGCCGAACATGTAGACCAAACATGGCGGCGCACTTGCTAGGAGATCACAGGGGTGTAAACCCCGCAGTGTTAGAGGCTAAACAGTGACGACACATGGAGGATGGGTTTATGGAATATGGAAATAATGGATATGTTAAAGCTGATGCGGAGGGAGGGGAGTGTAGAGATCGAATTCTTCTTTTTCTCAGGGAACATACAGAGAGCGGAAAAATTAAAACGGGGATGGAGGGAGGAGTAATCCAGTGTAAAACTCGAAACAAGTTAAATGTGTAGGATGGGGATGAGTTGGGGTAAGGAATGTTTTACAGGTTCATGTTCATTGTTTGTATTTCGAGCACAAGTTTCAATGTGCGGATGTAGTTTATTGTTTGCCAAGCCTTGTCGAAGGATCTACAGAACAAAGTTACCTATATGACCGAATACTATGGAAACAACAAAGGGGAAAGATAGGGGAACCCTCGAGAAAGCAGCATGGATAAGAAAACCCAGAATGTGATTATATCTTGGAATGTCAAGGGGTTCTCTTCTCCAGCTAAGAGAGCAAAGGTTCTCACAGCACTTAAAAATAAATGTGCAGACGTTACTTTACTACAAGAGACCCACTTGACTCCCAGGTAACATTCCAAGTTGGTGAGAGGGTGCTTCGCCTCTTTCTGTAGTTCCCATAAAAGGGGGGTGGCAATACTTATTAAAAAAAAAAAAAGGATTCAGTTTTTGTGATGCACCACATAGTTAAAGACCCTGTAGAAGGGCACTGTATTTTTGTGGTGGGGGAGAGCTGGGCCAAATCATAACTCTAGGGAATATATATGCACCATCTGTATTGGATCCACAGTTCTATCAACAGATTTTAGATGTCCTGGTGCAGGAGCAGTTCCTTCATCTCATACGGGGATTTTAATTGCATTGCAGACCCAAAATAGACTACTCTAGAGCCAGGAATAAAGGTGTCAGTGGTCAGGCAATGGTAAAGGCTGAGAATTAGCCTTAAAAATTGAAAGCTGCGAATGAGTTTTTTGGGGTCTGAATTTTCCTGATGTTAAAGGATACTACCTGGCAACCCAGTGCAGATATGTTGATAACTGGATAAACCAGGGGACAGCTGCTCAGTGGCTAGACCTGGAGGTGGAGGGGAGTGGGGGCCACCTTGCAGCTTACCTAGGCCCGACCGGACTGCAAGCTTATAAACATCTGAGACACCCTAACCCCATGGTTGTGAACAGTCTGGAAGCATGGAGTGCCACTAAGGAAAGGCGAGGGGGAGGAGGGGACAGCACTATTCTGGTCCTGGTGGTCGGAAACCCAGAACTTCTGCCAGGATTAGAGGATGCAGGCTTTGGGATATGGCATGAGAGGGGAATAAGATGTATTGGAGACCTTACTAACAAAGAGGGTATACACTCATTTCAGGGCTTGGAGAGGACTGGACCTTCCATCATCACATCAATATAAACAGCTCCAAGTTCGTGATTATTGGAAAAGCCTCAACAGAGGGGAAGATAAACCATCAAACATCTCCCCAGTTGGACTTCCGGTGACGTCAGCAGCCCGAATGGCAGCCTAGATCAGAGAGCCTCCTAGCCCAGATATACAATCGATTGGCATCTACAGTACTCAGGAATGCAGTCGCCGGCAGAAACGACCAGATCGAAAGCGGGAGGGACCAGAAATGCACAGACCCCGGTCCAGAAATTGCAGCTCTTATTACAAGGAGAAAAGTTGTTAAAAACTTCGGGGCCTACTGAAGATGCAGACCTCACGCTAACAGAGCCAGGTGCAGAGGAAGAAAACTCCCAGTTAATTAACACAATAATGCAGACCGCAAAGACGGTACAAAAGATAGACGTCTCATTAACAAAGCTGAGAGCTGACATTGGCAAAATAGAGCACAGAACAGACAAGGTGGAACTGGGACTCACATCAGTCGTGGAGCAGTCTGACCGTCACGACGCCTCTTGCTGTTCTTGATGGCGAGAGAGCGGGAACTGAGGAGTAAGCTATATGATATAGAAGACAGAACCTTCTAATTTACGGTGTTCCAGAGGGTGCTGAAGACGGGGCCACGGATACTATCACCTTTATCCAAAAGATATTAAGGAAACTGTTAAAATTACCTGAGGATTTCGATTTATCAATGGATCGGGCGCATCGCTGACTTATTCAACGTCCCACAAGTCCTGGCACTCGCCCGAGATCCTTTGTAATTCGGATGTCTAACTATATATCGAAGGAGGAAATACTCAGGAGGGCATGGAGACAAAAAAAATCATGCTGGCTGTACACCGAATAACGATTGATAATGACTATACTGCAGGAGTGCAGGAGGCGCGGCGTGCCATGTGGCAGGTAGTAAAGCAGCTTAGAGCCAGGAACTTAAAGGCATAAATGTTGTTCCCAGCGCGATTAAGAGTGGAAACTAAGTAGGGCCCCAAGGTATTTGAAGACCTTTTGGAAGCAAAAAATTTCCTAGAGGACAGTGGAATACCAGTTCCTAGTTTGGAAAAAGAAAGGATGGAAAAGGAGCTGCGGCGCTCGGCCTGGACAGTGGCTCGCAAGGGGCTGACACGCACATACCAACCGGAGACAACTAACCTTCGAGCAGACATCACGGCACTGCTGAGACCATACGCTCCTGCTGTGAAACTGATGGGGCTGGCACCGCAAGAAGTTTCTGCCACAGAACTGCAAGAACAAGCGACGACCTCCATGATGGAAAGGGCTTCCGGAGGCTGATAGAAAAAACAACTATATAGAGGATGGTAACAATATAATATAATATAATCTGCTTGCCTGGTTGAGTCGGATGGTAGAAAAGGACATAGCAGAGGAAGCAAATAGTACTGGACATTTGAATGCTTTAAGAAACATAATCTGTTGGGGGTCCAGGTTGGAAGGAGGTGGTCGGGGAGGAGTGAAGGGGGCTGCGGGGGGGTTAGGGAGGGTTTCTTGGGACTCCTTTTGTAGTTGTGGAAGGACATGCTGGTGAGAACGCGCACAGAATCGGAATGTTTTAAAGACATTAATAGTATGCTGCAGAAGTTTGTTGTAATTCACCACCACAAGACAAGACTGTAAAAAAAAAAAAAGGAAGGGCGTTTTGACAAGGGAAACGACACATGCTTGTCCTTGGACAGTTTTGGCCTCGCAGGCATTCAGCTGACAGATCAAGTTGCATGGTGGTCTTCTCCCGTGCTTTCCTGCTGTTACTCAGGCGGGGGAGGGGGGGAGGAAGATCATTAAAAATAGTGCCGCACAACTAATAGAACCGGGTAGAGGAAGATACCCCCAGTATACATCTAGGATGGGGGCAGGGGAGGGGGGAGGAGATGATTTAGAAAACGGGAGACCGAAAAGGTCACCTTCTTCCTTCTGGCCTTTTTGACGTCAGTAATACCTTGGAGCTCAGGGTGGGTACCCGGATATGATGCTCTGTTAAGGTTTAGCCCACAACAGCATAAAGGGCAATGTGTCCCAAATGGGGCACAAACCAGTCCTTCCATAGAAAGATGGACTGACCTAGGAAGTTACCAGTTTCTGGAAGCATTTATTCCATCCCCTGTCTGACATCTACAGAATAAAAGAGAAACACACAATGGGTGGAGGGGGGGAGGATTTATATTTTCTCAGAAATGCTTGTATATCAATCTTAGAAAGTTGTAAAATGTTTGCTTACAAAGTTACTGATATGTAATGTTAAAGGTTTGGTCTCCTCACTAGAGAGAGACAAAATTACATGTGTTGTTTATAATGTTCAGGCTGGTCAGTGGTTGAGAACCAGCAGGTTAATGATCTTCACAAAATATCTTCACTGGCACAAAGCAGGATATAGAAGGGTGCAGGTGCATATCAGGGACGCTACAGAGAGACAGAAAGTAATCCTGGAACAGATGGAAAGATAAAGGCTGGAAAGATGAAAGCTATTTCAAGCAAAGTTAAGTTGGGACATAAGACGGGAAAGATCTCAAAACCCAAAGCATGGCTAAGGTAAAATCTAAAATAATTTCATATAATGTTAATGGTATAAACCACCCTATCAAAAGAAAACAGCTTCATAAGTTTCTTAAAAAGCAGAACTGTGAGATACATTTCTTACAGGAGACTCACTTCTCTCCTAAAGAAGCTATAAAATTAAAAACCAGGGATTTCCCAACTGTTTATCATGCATCCCTGATGGGTGGTAAAAAGAGAGATGTTACGATATTATTATCGGCATCTCTCCCCTTCGAGGAGGAGGAGGTAATAGTGGATGCAGAGGCCCGATATGTACTGGTGGTTGGGCGAATTCAGTATATGCAAGTAACGCTATTAAATGTCTGCCCCCCCCCCCCCGGTTCATCTGTGGCCTTCTTTGCAGAAATGTTCGTTACTGGCGGACAGGGCAAGAGGAGTGGTGATTGCAGGGGGTGACTGGAATGTGGTTATGGACAGGTCCTTAGACACCACCTCATGCATCCCGTCTCCTAATGGGAGGATCTCCAGATCCCTGAAAAGGCTTATGGGGGATACGGGACTGCTGGATATTTGGAGAGAAAAATACCCACTAGCTCGTGATTACACATACTATTCCCCAAGATATAACATTTTCTCGAGATTAGATATGTTTTTCACATATGGAAAAGATATGTCGATGTTTGATTCCATGTGGGTGGGGACGGAGAGCCTGTCGGACCACAAACCTATTTTTGTGGAGTTTGACCTACAGCTACCTAAAAAGCCTACACAATGGAGGCTGAATACCAGTCTACTCAGAGAGGAGAAGGTGAAAGAAGAAATTAGGGAGGCAATAAAGCAAGCCACCCAATGGAACGAGGGCCCAGACACCACCCCCCAAATTCTATGGGATACGGTTAAAACAATGCTTAGAGGGAGACTGATTTCGATAGCCACGTATAAAAAGAGGGAAAGGGTTAAACAAAAAGAGCAGTTAAATCTGGAACTTAAAATGTTAGAAGACCAACAAAAGTTAAAATACCGTAGAGATAGAGAAAACCAAATAAAGGAACTCAAGGCACGACTTCAACAGATGTTGAGGGTTGAGACTGAGAAGGTGCTGTTGTACACGAAGCAGGCTTATTATGAGGGAGGTCCAAGGGCCACCCGCCTCTTAGCGTACTGATTGAAACAACAATCTGCCCAGGCACATGTTATAGGCCTGAGACACCCTAATACGGGGCAGATATCCCGTAAATGGGAACAAATAGCAGACGCATTAGTTACTTATTACAAACAATTGTATCGCCCACAGTCTGACTCATGCACGGATGCGGCCTAGGAGTTCTTAGAAGCCTTGAGGCTCCCCAGACTTACAGAGGCCCAGAGACCAAAAATGGATTCTCCAATTACCCTTAAAGAGATACTGAATATAATTGGGGACCTTAAGGTTGGAAAATGTCCGGGCCCAGATGGGTTTGGCAGGGAACTATATAAAACATTCGGGGAGGAATTAGCACCTATATTACAATTGGTCTACAATCAGATCTGGCGGGGGAGGGGGGGGAGAGCAGTCCCTCCATCATGGAACTATACTACCATAACTGTGATCCCAAAAGAGGGTAAGGATTTGCAGGACTGTGGCTCATATAGGCCAGTTTCACTTCTTAACGTAGATTACAAAATTTTCACGGCTGTAGTGGCCAAGAGACTGCAATCTTTCCTCGCGACTTTAATTCACCCAGACCAGACAGGCTTTATAGAAGGTAGGCAGGCCCCTGAGGGTGTCAGAAGGACCATAAACATAATTGACATCATTAATAAACAACGTATCCCTGCCTGTCTTATGAGCCTTGACGCAGAAAAAGCGTTTGACAAAGTAAATTGGAACTTCCTGTTTATGGTATTAAAAAGGTTTGGTTTTCCACCATCATTTCTAGACGCGATCAAGGCTCTATATGCTTCTCCGCAGGCATTTGTCAGGGTAAATGGTGGCATCTTGTCAAGGTTTGGCCTTGGGAGGGGTACCAGACAGGGCAGTCCACTGTCCCTGCTTCTTTTTGATATATACATAGAGCCTCTGGCCCAGGCAATAAGAGAAGCTAAGGAGGTGAAGAGAGTAGGGGTGGGCGAGGAAGAACATAGAATCTCCCTATACGCGGATGACGTCCTTTTATATATAACCAACCCAAATATAACCATTCCCAAGATTTGGTCTATAATTGATAAGTTCAGCCAATTTTCTGAATATACCCTAAACAAAAGCAAAACTGAGGTTTTGAAATTTTATTATAACCCCTCACCTAATGTTACACAGCTTCTAGATGTGAACTGGAACAGGGAGAAAATAAAATATCTAGGCACCTAGATCTCAAAAACTTTAAATACGCTATTCGCATATAATTTTGAGCCCACAGTGACACAAATAAGACAAGATATTAAAAGATGAGAGGCCTTAAACCTACCCTTATATTCAAGGATACAATCAGTATCGATGAACATTCTTCCTAAATACCTGTATTTATTCTAATGTCTCCAAATAAAAATACATAAAAATCAGTTTCAAATCTGGCAGAAGATGATCTCAAAGTTTATTTGGAACAACAGGAGACCCAGAATCAAGAATACAATATTACAAACGAATAAAAAACTAGGTGTCAGGAATCTCCCTAACTTGGAAGATTACTTTTTGGCCATTCAGTTAAGGTGGGCCCTTTTGTGGCCGGCCAAATCATATACAGCCCGATGGAAGGCGATAGAGGAGGAGCTAACAGATGGGGCAGCTCTAGGAGCGCGAGCCCCGACACCTGGAACTTGGGCTGCAGACGGGGGAACACTGTTATGGTCAGTCAGGAACACTTTAGGCTCCCTGAGACGTCTATGGACCAAGCATGGCTTAGATGGGGAGGCCTGGCCACTGAGATGGTTCACCTGGGACCTGCAGTTTTCCCCACCCAGACAAGATCTTACCTTTAAAAGATGGGGGAGATTGGGCCTGTACTCCCTGGACCGGTTCATGGAGGGAACGGTTGTTCTGGAATTCGCCCAGATTAAGGCTAAATTTTCCCTAAGGCAGGTGGATTATTTCAGGTACCTACAGATAAGAACCCATATACACAAACTGCAAACTTTTTACAGACAAACTACACCCTCAGGGGTTCTCCTGAAAACAATGACTGAAATAATGAATTTAACAAAAGTGAGCGGACAGGTGTCTGCTATTTATGGAGCCTTGAGGGACAGAGGAGGAAATAGGGCTTCCCAAATTAAAAGGAAATGGGAGAGAACATAGGAGAGGATGAGTGGACCTTTGCTCTAGTGCAGATTTTTAGGACCACGTCCTCCCCATTGTGGAAAGAGTTTGAGTGGAAAATAAGAATGAGGTTCTTCCTCTCACCAGCTGCCCAATGTAAATGGGACAGGAATCATACAGGGGAGTGCTGGAGAGAGTGTGGGACAGCTAAGGCAGATTATCTCCATGTCCTCTGGTCATGTCCGACCCTCCAGAATTTCTGGGCGGAAATTACTCAGACAATAAAGCAGGTTTTTTCTATGGAATCTATCTTGGGCCCTAGACACTTGATACTGGGAATAAAACCAAAAGAAATTAGGGGAACGGACAAGATTTATCTGTGGAATGTTCTTCTTACAGCGGTCCATAAGGCCCTGACCAGAAGATGGCTCTTTCGATGCCCACCAGTACTATGTGACTGGGTCTCTATTACAGACGAAATAAGACACAGAGGAGATCACCTTTAGAATAAACTTGAGAACAGAGTTTCCTGAGAAGATGGACTCCATGGAGTCTGTTGCCGAGGATTAAGGCAACAGATCGGGGAAGGGGGTCTGGGAGAGGACTGTGGAGATAGGAGGGCCTTACTAGGGAATGCCTGAAAGACATAATCTAATTGGTATTGTATAGTAAAATAAAGAGAGATGTATACTGTGAAACGAGATCCAGCTGATGAAATATGCCTATGTACAATGAGATCCGTGCTGTTGCCTACTTGTACCTGACAATGTGAAAGAGATGGGAATGATTCCTAATTTAATGTATAATTGTGCCGAAATAAGCAATAAACATGAATTAAAAAAAAAAATAAATAAATCTCCCCAGTTGAAAAGGAGATTCTAGGTGCAAGAGTACAAGAAAAAGGACTAAAAGGGAGGGCAGCAAAATTGGACAGGGCATATTTTCAGAGGGAAACTCAAAAAGTGAAAACTTAGTGGGAACAAGATCTTGGGATGGAAATTACAGATGCTAATTGGGAACTAGTATTGAGATCCCACATGGGATTATTAATTTGCAGTAAATTTAAAGGAAATGCAATTTAAGTTTCTCCACAGGCTTTACTACCCACCCGGTGTCTCCCCCACCTGTACTAAAGGCAGTAAAGCCAGGGGTACATTGATGCACTATTACTGGCATTGTCCGGGGATAAATAAATACTGGAAAGGAATCTCTAATGAGATAACTAAAATAGAAGGTCAAGAGGTGGAGTTTCCCCCTGCTCCTCGGGGTTGGGGGGGGGGGTTTGGAGCTGGAGAATCAGGGTTCTATTAGTGGTCGCCCGCCAGGACACACAAAACTTATGGATTTCCCAGAATGTGTCCACGGTAGAACAGTGGAAAACCTTGGTCCTGAGGGCGTTGACGCTGGACCGGCTGACATGTGTCCTTAAGGGGGAAGAGGAGCAATTCTTGGAGGTTTGGGATGTCCTCTTCAGGACATTATTGGTGGGAGAGGCAACAATCCTGAGAGAGGGATGCTGTCATAAATAGAGGGCTTCTGAACTCACCTTACCCAATGCCTCTGTGGGCTTAATGCTGCTAATGCCTTAAGATATATCTTTCCTAAACAATGAAAATATGTAGGATAAAATTAATTATTTTATTTAGACCGCTAAGAACAAGGCTTAGTTTGACTATTTTAAATGTTACTTTTATTTGTTAGTATAGAATCTTAATTTTGAATATTAACTCTCACAAAGGGTGTTGCAACGAAGGGTCAATATGGGTATGGTGGACGCCTCTTAATTTTGAGAGTCTCTTTACTTTTATATTTCAATACAAATGGACCTTATGTCCTAACATAATGTATTCTAGACTGTGCTGATCAGGGATATTGTATACATGTACACTAGCTGTGTGATCATTTGTTACATCACAGTGCTGGTAAGGTCTGTATGTACTGTATTGGAAAAGAAAATTAATAAAAACATAACACACAAAAAAAAAGTGCATGTGTGGTAAGCAGATCCCAGCCCTGAATGGCCACTCTGCCTGTGTTATCTGCTTAGGCCCAGAACACAAGACGGGGGAAAATTTGTTTGGCCATCATTGGGTATCTCAGGGGCCCCGTATTGGAGGGAATTTGCATGGAAGATAAATAGATTATTTAATACCCCTGCTAAATTGGCAAAATTCATGGGAGGCTGCACAGGGCGAAGTTGGAGGAAATGCGGCGAAACCATGGCTAGCCATACTCGTATGGTCTTGTCCACAGTTGAGGCAGTTTTGGGGAGGGCTTTTGGGAGCTCTGGTGGAGCTGGTAGGAGTGGAAGCAGCCCTACCCCGGAGTTCGTGTTCTATCAATACGCCCACAGGGCCTTCAAATTGCAGGGGGCTCCTTCTTGTCACCTGCATCCTAGCAGCCAAGAAGGCAATTACACGCTGCTGGGGAAAGAGGGTTTCTCCTTCCTTGCAGGACTGGAATATAGTTATGGGGGAATTATACACAGTGGAAAGACTCATTGCCAGGGAAGGGAACAGGATGGAACATTTTGAAATTAGATGGCGTAAGTGGGTTATGTATGTATCATTGCAAGATCCACCCTTTGTCCCGTGAGGATTTATGTAAATATGGGGGAGGGAAGGGGGGAATAGAGGGATAGTTAATGAAACCTATCTGGTAATAATGATTTGCACAGCTTCCAGTGTTTAAATAATATATTTTGTCACAAGAAATACTATATCAGAACACCTGCCTATTCTGTAGTAATATTGCAAGAACCTTGTATACACTTGATTCTCTTGATTGATTGATTATCGGTATTATGAGCTGTATCCCACAAACTTTTTTTTACTGTATATAAAAGAAAAAAACTTAATAAAAATTACAGATAAAAAATAAATAAATAAATAAAAAATCCCACTCTGGGCATAGCTCGTCTTCCTCTTCAGCCAGGCATTCCTTCTCCAGAGAGAAGAAATCGAGTGGGAAACACCATCACATGTACAAGGACAGTGTCTGGTCAGAATCGTGTCCTAGATCCCTGTATAAGTCTGCTAAGGCCTTGACCTCTGACACTAGGTCGGGTTCGGCACCTCCAGTTTCCTTAGCTCTTTCCGAGGTGCCCCTTAGAAGCCTCCTGCCTCTTTCCAGTTGCTTTGTGGGGAGGCCTCTGGGGTTGAGCTGTCTGAAGCCCCCATATCCCTGGCTATCTGACCCCTCAAGCTTGCGCTAGGGTCTAAGTCAGTAGGACAGGTATCTTCCTTGTCAGGCGACAAGTCTGAACCTGTCATCCACAAGGCCTTGGCCTCAGGGTTGTCTGACAAGCCCAAGGGGTCGGACGACACCAGGAGGTTCCAGGAGCACGAATGCCACAAGAAGCATTGTTTGCCTCCTCCCAAGACGTCAGCCAAGACTTGTGCTACACCCTCCGGCTCCAGCACAGAGCCAGACCGGGCACCACACCCAAAGCTGATGCCTGTTACTCCATGACCGAAAGACGACCTGGCAACAGGTCGTGTGGCAGGTGACTGGTCTCCCGTCTCCAAGGACCTCAAAGACCAGTCTTCAGCTTCACCGCCCTCACCTCTGCCTCAGGAGCATGACGACCAGGCGTCAGGGCCTCCGACACCAGAGGATGTGGCTCCACCAACGCCCGATACAACTGACCCAGAGGAGGTCATCCCAGGAGGGTCCATGCCAGGGTCCTCTAATGCCCCCACCCGCCATCAGTTCCTCAGCCAGGCCCTATCATTCCCCTAGCTGAGGTTGGGGCATTATTTAATAATTGGTGGAATACCATCAAAGGAGACCTTTTACCCAGGCCGCCAGAACCGGCCCTGATCCCCGTCGGGGTCCCGGCTCCGGCCCCTCCATAGAAGCCCTCTCCCCTACCTTCTCCTCCTCTGACTCTGGTTCGCCCAACATCGGGGGACAAAGGACAAGGGTCTCCAATCCCTAGGCGGCACAGTCGCTTCCCATCGTCCAGATACTCCTCCAGGGTGCACCCAGATTCTTCTTCTGAAGGATCCTCTGGGGACGACTCCTCTTATGATTCCTTGGGATGGAGTCCTTTCTCTCCCCTCACCAGATCCCAGGAAGGAGTCTATCCAAGATCCACTCCGGATGATCCCTCATTTTTAGCTGCGATGAGGCACATCCAGTTTTTTTAAATTGGTGGGAGACAGAGGAACTGGACCCTGAATGTCACCGTTTGGCAGAATTCTTGGGAGCAAGTGACCCTAAGCCCTTGGTGGTTGCACCATTAGTGGAGTCCTTCCAAGATGTAACAAGAGTTGCTTGGAAGTGCCCTGCCACGACTTCAGCAATCTCAAAAAAGGCAGATCGCCTATACAGGACCCCAAGGGAAGACACATTTAAGTGAGCAGCCGAAGGTGGACTTGATGGTGCTTTTGGCTGCCCATGGGAGAGCCCAACAGCCGAGGCATACGAGTTCCCAGCCACCGGACAGAGTCCAAAAAACTTGGACCAGTGGGGCCGTAAGGTGTATTCTTCGGCACCTGTACAGTCAGGTCGCTTAACTTCCTAGCTCACATGGTGATGTATCAGAGGTCACTGTGGAATAAAGCCCTGGACCTGGTTTGTGCACAGCCGGACTCCCGATGTAAGTCTGAGCTAATGGTTCTGCAGTCCAGTGTGGACGTGGGAAAACATGTCTTGAAGTGCTCATATGATTCAGCTGGCACTGCGGCAAGGGCAGCCACCGCAGGGATATGCCTGCGACACCATTCCTGGCTGCGGGTCTCTGGCTTCAGGCAGGACTTGCAGGATGCAGTCCTGGATGCCCCTTTCCAAGGGCCAGTGTCATTCAGTCAGGAAATGGAAAAAACTTATTACTGGGCTGCAGGACTCTGGCAAGGCTGTCTGATGTCCATCGAATGTATAAATCGGAACAAGCAGCTCCTAGATGTCATTCCTTTCGCAGACAGCAAGGACAACACCAGCAACGGGGGGGGGGGGTACAAGAGGAAAGGTACCCTTCTGTCCTCTGAAATGCAAGACACCAAAAACGCCAAAAGCACCAGGGCTTCCTTGCCCACTTAGTCAGCCTCAGCATAACTCCTTGCCTGCCCCCCTTTCTCCAGTGGAAGTGCAAGGGGAGGCAGGCGGTGGGAGATTCTCCCTTTACCACAACGGCTGGTCCAGTATCACCACAGATCAGTGGGTGCTTCAGATCATAGAAAAAGACTACACCTTGGGAGTTTACTCAGGTTCCACCGAACAACCCTCCCGTTTCCTTGCATTGCTTTCCAGTCTATGCGGCCCTCATCAGGGCAGAAATGTAGTCCCTTTTGGAGAAGAAAGCAATCCAGGTAGTGCCACCATCACAGAGGGGAAGGGTTTTTTTCTCGCACTTCTTCCTCGTCCCAAAAAAGACTGGGGACCCGTCCTATCCTGGACCTCAGTCACCTAAACAACTTCATCGAATACAAAAGATTCAGGATGGTGACCTTACAAGGATTGCTGCCAATGCTTCACCAAAGGGTCTGGCTCTGCTCCCTGGACATGCAGGATGCCTACATGCATATAAATATTCTGCCGTCCCACGAGAGGTACCTCCCCTTTTCCTTCCAGGGAGAGCACTATCAGTTCAGGGCACTGCCATTCGGCCTTTCTTCAGCTCTACAGGTGTTCACCAAGTGCCTGTCAGTAGTGACAGCAGCTCTCAGGGCAGGGGCACTATGTTAACCCCTACCTCGACGATTGGCTTCTGACTGCTTCTACAGAAGAACTGAGCCACTCCTTACAGGAGACTTTCTGCCTCTTCCAGAAGTTGGGGGTTACCCTGAACCTCTCCAAATCGTCCCTGTGGCCAACCCAGAGGTTGCAGTACATAGGGGCAGTCTTGGACACTGCCCAGGGAAGAGCCTTTCTTCCTTCCGACAGGGCAAACTGGTTAAGGGCGCTGGCTCTGAGAGTCATCTCAGAGAATTTGGTCCCAGCCAGAGTGGTGCTGCAGCTGTTTGGTCGCATGGTGGCAGCGATTTTTACGGTTCCCTTAGCCCATCTACATATGAGAGTTCTTCAAGTGGAACCTCCGGGTTCAGTGGGATCAACGCTCAGATGATCTCGACCAGCAGGTCAGGCTCTCTAAGGCTGTGCACCAGACTCCGGAGTGGTGGCTTACCCCCTTCTCGACTAGAAACTGGGGCTCCCTTTTGAATTCCCAGCCCTCATCAAGTCCCGACGACCAGTGCCTCAGGTCTAGACTGGGGAGCACACTTAGGATCCCACCAGACAAGGGGAACTTGGACCTCTCTGTGGGATGCAATCCCCATATCAGTGTTTTGGAGATGAGAGCCATCCTATATGCCTTGCAGGCGTTTCAGACAGTTCTCCTACCAGGTCCTCATCTGGTCCAGTAAGACATTGTTCCAGTGGTCTTCTTCATCAGCAAGCAAAGGTCACTCGCTCGTATCCCCTATGCAGAGAGGCCATGAGAGTCTGGTACTGGGCGGTGGAGCACAGCCTGGAGCTCACGAATTGGAGCTGTTGCAGGACGTCTTGGATTACCTTTTTCACAGGTGGGGTCGGCCAGACCTGGACCTCTTTGTGTCCCCACTCAATGCTAAACCGCCCAATTTCTGCTTGCTAGATTTCAGGGCCTAGTGTTTTCTGGCGAGAGGCATTGTCCTTCTCTTGGGCAGGGAAATTTGATAAACTTAACACAGTTTAGAAGTCTATTTGTGGTTGTCAATTTTTTTTTCTTTTTACAGCAATCCGCAGCTGTTAATTTGTTAGTTACAAGAATCCCAAGGTCACATTCTTTCTCGACAGGGGTCAGGGCTTTGTTATTCATTGCATATGTATATGAGGGGTTGTTCTCCTGAAATGCAGTACCACAGACTTATCTTGGTTAAATGTCATTGTGTTGTTTTTAGCCCAGGATTCAATTACCTTCACATCCTCAACCATAATTGTATAGTTATTGTGTGTATTTGCAATCTCCCCCCCCCAATTTGGTGTCGTCTACAAATCTGGTGAGTGTGTTACTAATATTTACATTGATGTCAGATATAAATGTTTTAAAAAGGGTTGGTCTGAGGACCGATCCCTGCGGAACTCCACTGGTATCTGCACCGGGATTGGACAACATCCCATTAGTACAAACTGACTGGGTATGATATGGCAACCAGTTGTTTATCCGTGTAATTATATTACGGTTAAGTCCCATTTGTATTAACTTGGACACCAGCTCTTAATGAGGAACCTTATCAAAACCTTTAGCAAGGTCTAACATAATGACGTCTACTGGTATGTTGTCGTCCGAACTTGCACTTACTTTATTATAGAAGAAAGCCAGATTTGTGGTGCATGAATGACCAGTCATGGACCCGTGTTGCTTGTTGTCTGTTAATTGTTTGGAAAGGATTTCTGAATCAACTCTGTCCTTAATTAAAGGGACACTCAACCTGTTTAGCATCATATTATTTCTAGTTAAAAACCCACATTTTATTTTGGCTTACCTTCTGTAAAATTCATTACTGTTGCTGTGTGTTTTTTTTATGTCTCCTTGTTTAGTAGAACTGAAATGCATGGTAATGTGTATTTATAAAAAAAAAACTTGTTTTGTTTACAATCCTGAATCTATTCTTCTTGGATACTTCATAAACATTAGAAGCACCCCCAAACAGTGCAGTCACTCATGAGGCAGTAGCCACCTAAACTCCCACTGTATCATGAGTGGCTAAGCTGTGTTGGGGGTGTTCCCAAGTCCAGGAAAGATGCAGTGGGAGTTGATCAAGGAATGTAAACAAACCTGTTTTGGTGTGGTAACACCAGTATGATGGGTAGTCTGTTTTTCACTTTTTATAAGAAAAAAATAATCTGAATCAAATTACCAGCTACATCAGCAGTCTTTACAGAATGTAAGCAATCACAAAATGTGTTTTCTAAACAAGGGACACTTTGAGGCCTAAGGGGGTTGACAGTGTCCCTTTAACCTTTCCATGACTTTACAGCATAAGGAAGTCAGGCTAACGGGTCTATAATTATTGACTAGCCCTTTGTTTCCCTATTTGTAAATAGGAACAACCATGGCTGTTTCCCAGTCCTTGGGTAGCTCTCCATTTGCCATGGATTTGTCAGAAAGGATAGATAGAGGTAATGAATAGGACTGGGACAACTCCTCTAGAAATCTTGCAGTGTTAATATCTGAGCCCAGTGATGTACTAGGCTTCAACTAGTTGCAATCTCAATTTCCTCCATATAAAAATGGATGCTGTTGTTGCATTGATTAAATGAATGATTTTGGAAATGTTTTACTTTTTCATTAAACACAGAGCAAAAGAAATCATTTAAAACATTTGCCCGTTGTTAAAAAATTTATCTTCAGTTTTGAGACCATTTTTAGTGATTGTGCCTATTTTTATAATTATTCACATAAGAATAGAACTATTTGGGCC
The DNA here is from genome assembly GCA_016271365.2 of Neoceratodus forsteri. Classification (NCBI taxonomy): domain Eukaryota; kingdom Metazoa; phylum Chordata; order Ceratodontiformes; family Ceratodontidae; genus Neoceratodus; species Neoceratodus forsteri. Next base: position 147,267,811 of record CM028135.1, read on the forward strand.
GGCCTGGTGGTGCTGAAGCCTGAGGTGCCGGACACCTTTCCTCTACGCTGGTGACCCAAGTTCGGGAACGACCTTGGGTCATTGGAGTGCCATCACGGGGGGAGGGGGCCAGGATTGAGCACAGGCTCTACTGTTCCAAAGGGGGGGGGTCGCCTGCTCGTAGTCCCGCCATCACCAGATGGAGGTCTGATGACAGGCACAGGTGGTAACGGCATGACAGGTAGGGTGGGGCGTCCCATAGTGTGTTGTGTGCGCATGCTTCCTGTAGAGGAAGAAAATTTCTGACCTAATGCTGTAGAAACCTCTGTGCAGAAAGCACCACAAAATGGCTGCAGAAACATAGAAACATAGACTTTGACGGCAGATAAGGACCGCTAGGCCCATCTAGTCTGCCCATTTCCCTACCTACAGGATAGGCCCGCAGATCCTAGTTAACCAACAGCCTATATCTTCCTGCCCCCCACAAGAATTGCCTTATGTCTGTCCCATGCATTCTTGAATTCTCCCACAGTTTTAGACCCCACAACTTCCTCAGGAAGGCTGTTCCATGCATCCACTACCCTCTCTGTGAAATAATACTTCCTCACATTGCCCCTGAACCGCCCTCCTTCTGTCTTTAAATTGTGTCCCCTTGTTCTTGCAAGTCTCTTTTTCTGAAAGATGCTACCCTCTTGGACTTTGTTGATTCCCTTGAGGTACTTGAAAGTTTCTATCATGTCCCCCCTCTCCCTTCTTTCCTCAAGGGTATACATATTAAGCTCCTTTAGTCTCTCCTCATACGGCTTCTCTTGCAGATCCTGCAGCATTTTAGTTGCCCTCCTCTGAACTGAAACAATCTTCATGAAATGGTGGATAGTGGAAAATTCCATAGCAAAGCATGTCCTTGGTGGATGGTGGAAAATTCCATAAGCAAGCATTTCCTTGTAGTAATGTATGTATGCCTTATAGATGATGTGGCTAAAGTAAGTTAGCATAATAATTAGCATAACCAGTCAGTAAGTGGCAGCAGTATTGTATTTAACATAGTATTAGCATAACCAATCAGCAGCTAACAGCAGTATTGTATGAAGTTTACTGTCCAGTGAAGTTGTGCCATGACACTGTTGTGTGGCTAAGCAAGTGTACAAGAGAAGGAGGCTTACTATTGTTATTGCATAGCTCCGATTACAACAGGGGGAGCTGGCTCTCCGTATGCATACGTGAATAAATGGTTTGAACTCTGCACAAGACTGTTTCTTTGTCTCTGTATAAGAAGTAGGAAATTTCCACGACACTCCACACACGTGCGCGATACCAGGACACACAGGGTCGGGGAACAAAAGCCAAAAAATGTACAAACTACTTATGGGAGGAAAAAAAAGAACAGAATAATTTATTGTTACCTTTGGTATGAGCAATTTTGAATTCTAATTTGCTTGCTTCTTGTTGACTTAGGAGTTCTTACTGCTGACTGTTCCTCTTTAAAGAACAGCTGACACCTCCAGGGCAACTTCAAAATTTGTAATACTGAGACTCAATTCAACTTGTATATCACGTTATTTCTCCTCTCCAGCGATTTATTACCAAGGCCATTTGCATAAAAACAGGATCTTATTCTTTTAAGAGTTCATCTGTTCAGGGCTGCCTGTTTGCCCATTGGAAGTGTGTTGTGCATCTATGCCGGCAATCCGGGTTCCAGAACGCACTCAGAGTTTGCAGATGGACTGGGAAATTGCGCTGTTGCTGGCAGCGCTTCTCAGCCCACCCCCTGCCAGTAAGGTTGGAAGGCAGGTAGCACATGCTCGTACGGTGTGAGGGAACTACAAAAGAAAATGGGTTAAAAAAACAAAACAAAACTTGATGCTGTCAGAATGATGGCGTGAGTGCAGTCAGGCCACACGCCATGGGTCCCACCATCTGGTGACGGGCTAGTGGTTGATGGGGCAGGATGGTTACTGAAGGCCAAAGGAGGGCAGCAGACACCAGGATCAAGAAGACATAAAGAAAAAAAAAATGAGAGTTCATCTGTTGCAGTTGCTTATTCCCAACCTTGGTCATAATACCACACCCAGAGTCGGGGCAGGACGGCCGTCAAGCCGGCCGCTGCCCGCCCGGAAACTCATCTGCCTCAGACCACCTGCCTGGTCCCCAAGCCCGGATTCATATTCAGGTATTTGCCACTGCCACTTGCTTCCTACATTCTCCACTGGAGCCTTTCCGATTGGAGCGGCTCCTCCGTGCTGAATGCTGATTGGTCTGCCGTCCGTGGGCTCCCCTGCTGATTGGTGTGCTTTTCCCTTCGGCTTCTGGACATAGACTGCTACGCTTTTCAGCGCCTTTTTTTCTAAGTTAGAGATACCTTTACTGATCAGTGTTAAATTTTTTTTGTTTGTTTGAAGTATATTTGCCTGTCATAGCTATTTTGTGTACATTTTTATTGCCTAGGGTAACAGTACTTGTTTTTATGAACTGCTAGGCTGACTTATCTGAGCAAAATTACTTCCTAATAGAACTGTAATCTGCGTATTTATATACTTTTTCCTCTCACTGTCTTTCTTCAGCTAACACTACCTGCCCTCACCTTTCTCAAAGATACCTGCTCCTGTTTCTCTCTAAAGTAGCACGCAAATCTTTTCAAATAACTTTCTGTCTGTGAACTCTAACCGTCTTCCCGTCTCCCCACCCCAGCTCCTGGCCACCTTGCTGCAAATCACCTGCTCCTTTCTTTTGTCTGTAAAACCCCACCCCTGTCTATCTTAACTCCTGCCTTTTTGTTTTAACCCTGATCCCCTCCACCCCCTGCTGTTGGTCTGCCGTTGGCCCCCTCCCGCCCCGATCCCAGGTCTCTCTGATTATAGCATTTCATAGAGCTTATAGTTCTTTGTCTCTGTCATTTCAGGCACTCTCCACCCGAGCAGCACCTCACATCCAGAGTCAGGGCAGGATGGCTGTCAAACTGGCTGCTGCCCACCCAGAAACATGCCTGCCTCAGACTGCCCACCTGGTCCCCAAGCCCGACTCATCTTCAGTTACTTGTCGCTGCCACTTGCTTCCTACATTCTCCACTGGGGCTTTTCTGATTGGAGCTGCTCCTCTGTGCTGAATGCTGATTGGTCTGCCATCCGTGGGCTCCCTGCTGATTGGTGCGCTTTTCCTTTGGCTTCTGGACATAGACTGCTTTTCAGCGCCTTTTTCTAAGTTAGAGATACCTTTGCTGATCAGTATTTTGTCCCACCCCTCCCTCCCAGGCCCCCATTAAATACACAGTGGCTACGCTCTTGCAGTCCACCCTCTCCTCATTGGCTTATCTCTAAACTCTGCACTGAGCTGACAGTTAACTTGTGGTGTAAGTGGTCCCAAATTGCTAAGTTTTGCACTCCCCTCTCTGGCCTGATCTAACTACTTGCTCCTTAAGCTCATTGCATAAACTAAGTTACAAATTACCTGCTGCTTAAGCTCACAGTATAGACTAAGTTACTGAAATGGCCCTACAATACATACTGTATCTTCTTGCGGTCACACTACCACTGCTCCACTTGTCCATGCCTACAGCTTCTCAAAACAGAGCTACCCCCTCTGACTTCGTACCACAAGATTACTACTACTATAATCTCCTGCTACTTCCTGCCCCCTGCTGTGACCTTTCCCCGGTGCTGCTAAATAGAATCTGGATCCACATGCTTGCCCAGGTGCATAAGAAATGCCACCTACACCTACTTGCCCGTGGTTCCTTCTTGCTCTGGTATTTTCTCTTACTTGCTGTCCTGCTCTCAGGAGATGTTCAACTAAATCCAGGACCAACTACTGTTTTACCTGACACTATTAGTAATGCTAAAGGTCTTATTATAGCACACCACAATATCAGGAGCCTTGCACACAATCTAGCTGAGCTTGAATCCTGGACCACCCTCTACTAGCTTGATATTGTATGCTTAACTGAAACGTGGCTAAAACCATCCATACCTGATTCTCTGTGCCCCCTTCCCCACTATAACCTATTAAGACTTGACAGAGCTGCACCCAAAAGAGGGGGTGGGACAGCTGTCTACTTTAGGGATCTTCTTGATGTGTCTACCGTAAAATCATCTATTTTACGCCACTGTGAGGCACTTCATGTCCTGTTCACTCTTGGTACCAAAAAACTTCAGTGTGTGTGCCTGCAAACCTCATGCCTTGCTGGAAGAAACCAGGTACTTGTACTTGGGGACCTAAACATTAATTGGCTAGGCTGTAGCCAAACCACAATAATGACTAAGTTGCAGAGTTGTAACCTGCACCAGCTTATAGCTGATCCTACCAGAAACGTTTCTCTCTCAAATGTGAGCACGCTTCTAGACTGGATAATGACCAGTCGCCATGAAAATGTATTTGCCTCTGGTGTTCTGCCAGATGCCATCACTGATCACTCCCCAGCATATTGTATTTGGGGCAAAAGTAGGTCTACCCAGATGGGGCCTCATTTCATTACCTTCCGCAACTATGCAAACTTTAACCCTCATTTTTTTCTGCACGACATTGCCACTACTGATTGGTCCTCCATTCTTACATCCACTGATGCTCAAACTGCCCTTAATTTGTTCTTGCAGCAATTCCTAGCGCTCCAGGATAGGCACTGCAAACTTGTAACTGTCGGGTGAGAAATGGGCAGACCCGCTGGTTGAAATCTGACCTAGCTAAACTCAAGCTATGGGACAAAAGCTGGCTCCGTTATAAGAACTCTGGGCAAGCCTCTGACCTCACTACCTATAGGGCTCTGCGAAATGCCTGCAAAAAGGACATCAAAAAAGCCAAGCGCTCCTACTGCAAGGACCTACTAACCAACTCCTATGGTGATCCCAAAAATTTTTTGTCCAATATTAAATCCTTTCTTGGTTCTAGTCTGGCATCCACTCCTAATGACATGACACTTGATGGGGTGCATTGTAATAATCCCAGAACCATTGCAAACCTTTTTAACAATAAATTCTCGGACTTAACCAACTACATCTCCTCTTTCCCTGTCCAACCGAGTGTATCCACCCAGCCAAATGTAAATGGTCCACACTTCTTTTTCAGATCAGTCACAAGACATGAAGTGCTTAGATTGCTAAACAGTATCCAGGACTGCACAGCAGCTGGCTCTGACAATCTAGAACCCAGGCTCCTGAAGATTGCGACCCCTTGCATCACTGCTCCCTAGCCAGGATTTTCAAGCTCTCCCTGTGCCAGGGCTACATCCCTGACATATGGAAAGTAGCTAGGATTATCCCTGCTTTCAAAAAAGGAGATCGAAAAGATCCCTCAAACTATAGGCCCATTGCCATACTGTCTGTCCTAAATAAAATTCTTGAAAAACTTATAGCTACCCAGACAATCGACTTCCTACAGAAACATGATCTTCTTATCCCTGCCCAACATGGTTTTTGCAAAGGTCATAGCACCTCTACCGCCTTTTGTAAACTCGCGTCAGATACACTAGTGGCTATGGATTCCGGTCTTCTGACAGGGGCAGTTTTCATCGACATGACTAAGGAGTTTGATTTAGTTGATCACTCTATCCTTCTAGCCACCCTTGGATCAATAGGCTTCTCAACTAACGGAAGGTGGTTCCGGAACTACCTATCTGATAGGTCCCAATTTGTGAAATACAACTCTACCCTCTTGGACAAAACCACGATCAACATTGGGGTGCCACAAGGATCCATCCTTAGGCCCCTGCTTTTCTCTCTTTTCATAAGTAACATCTCTGCAGACCTCCACAGGACAACCTCCCTGTTGTATGCAGATGACATTGTTCTGTATGCTAACGCAAAAAGCATTGACGAAATAAACAATCTACACTCTCTTGACTTCCATCTAATACAGGAGTGGCTACTTACTCACAAACTTGTACTAAATGAGTCTAAAACACAAGCTATGCTCTTTGAATCGAATGTGAAGCTCAAACATGCCAACACAAAATTTCAAGTCAACTCCTTAAATGGATCAGTAGTTGGGGTAGTAAATTCATTTAAATATCTAGGAGTCACCCTTGATCCATCCCTAAATTTCGACTTACACATCAATCAGATCTGCAAACTGGTCAGCTCCAAACTTGGAATAGCCTACCGAACCAGCTACGTGCTCGCTCCCTCAGCAAGGCTTGCCATTGCCCGTGGAATACTCCTACCATCACTTATATATGGTGCCACAACATGTACCTCTATATGCAGATCAATCCTTAAGAAATGGGATGTCACATATAACATGTGTTGCTATGCGTCCTCCTCACACCGACTGAAACACCACTGTCTTCTCTATTCTGACCTGGGATGGCTTCCTCCTACAGAACTAAGGCTTCATGCTTGTGGCTCTATCATTGACGATATGGTCTGCCTACAAATACCTAAATCCCTGGCAGGCCTCTTCCAAAACCTGTCACCTTGCTATGGGTTGCGGTCTGCTGACCAAGCCCCCGTCTTCATTCCCAGACACCCCAACACAAAAGGTGCTAGAACTTTCGCCTGCCATGCCCTCAAAAACTGGAACTCCCTTCCACTAGCTTTGTGCCGATCATCATCTCATGCGTCATTCAAAAAAGGGTTACTTAATTATGTTGATACTTCCCACAGGTGCTCCTGTTTCAAACCTCCCTAGCTCTCCCCTCCCCGACCTTAGCTCTCCTTTGACATTTTACTGATCTGCCCCTCTAAGCAACGCACTTCTACTCTACTTATCTGACCCACCTCCCACTTTGCTTCACTCTCATCCCCTTTTCTTGTCTCTTTACTTCTATCACTTACTTTTATCCCTCCCCTAAGTTAACTATTTTCAAGCCCTTATCAGCACTAAAGTGTTCAGCTTGTCATGTTTTCTTAAATTGTGGCATAGTTTTTGGTTATTGTACGGTTCCTGTTTTATTTCTTCCCACACTGGTATTGCAACCTCCTTGTTGCATAGCTTCCTTTTGTAATTTGCTTGTGCTATTGTAAACTGTTTTCTGTACCTGTATTGGAATGTTCTCCCTGTTTTGTTATACTGTACCCTCCTGGGTCATGCCTAAAAATAGTCGTTGCCATGGCTAGTGCACTTACCCTGTAAACAAAATATAAATAAATACTTTGTGACATCAAAGCCATTTCCGTGGCAACAAATAGTGGTATCACAGCAGAAGATTTAGACTACAAGTGGGGCAAATGAACTGCAAAGGATTAAAATTCAGTTTCAGTGCAGATGTCCTCATTAATAATTTGGGGGAGAAATCTGTAGAAGAGAAATGTGCAGTTTGAGTGGAAAGTTTCCCTGCCATGAGGCATGAGCTGTTCTTTGAACATACAAACATACAAAGAAGCCAGCAAAAGAAGGCCATTTGGTCTATCAAGACTGCTCGTATTGCAGGGTTCACAGCTTGCGCTAATGTCCCTGCCCTCCCTCCCCACTCCTCCCATCCTAAAAGGATAATAAGTAAATAAAAGGATAAATGATAAAGATGCAGTTTGATAGCTAAAGTGGAAGCAGTCACACTGTCCTAGCGAGTTCCTCCAGAATGACCGAAGGACTTGGACAGATATTGAGAAATTGGTATAAAAACACTGCTTTAACTTGCATGTGCGGGGAGTAGTAACATAATTGGAAATGCAGTGAAACCCAAGCCAGTGTTGGAGGAAAGTTAAGCAAAACGTCACATAATGCAGATATGCCTGAGGGTAAATTAAAGAAATGGGAATGGCTGTTCAGGTGGGAGAATGATCACCAATACAGAACCCCTATCAGTCCCACATATAATGTATTGTTTCTGGGCAGGACAGGTAAGTTTTTATGGCTGAGCTCAATTGAGTTTGGTACTTTCAGGACACCATTGAAAACTTGATATTTAGACTCTTTTCAGGTTAATGATCTATTAGATTTTCTGCATTCTTATTCCTTTTATTGTTTATTGTAGGGGTCAGTTACATGGAAGCATGATCCTTTCCCCCAATCCAATGTACTCCCAATCTTTTTCTGAAATCTGAGAGCTAGTGGAGTCAAACAGGCAGACAGGAAAATAATACAGCTCTTAAGTAGTTGGCTGTAACTTCTTATTTCTGAAGTGATTTTCATTAGGAAGTTTTCTGTTTGATAATATTATGCTGGATGTGTGGGACAGCTATCAGCCTGGCAGCGGCTGACCTGTCTATCTGTATCCCCATCCCCATCCCTACTGAATCATCAACATTGTGATCTCACTGACAGTGATATCACAGGCGACTGAACCGACAGATAGTGAGTGGCTGTTCCTAAGCAGCAGTGATGTCACAGTCCGTGAGGTCACAATACTGAATATGTAATGGGGGAACAAAGCTAGACATGTCAGCTGCCAGACAAAGTGCTGTCCCAACACACCACACCTACAAACATCAGGTAAACATTATAATCCTTCTAATTAACCAAAAGGAAAACAGAAAGTTCCTTGGATATAAAAGGTAAGGGTTGACATTTTTTTAAAACTAATTCATTTTAGGCAGTACAGTAGCTCTTCAATCTGCTTTTTGTGACACCATAATCATTGCCACAGCAGTTAACTGTGATGCCACAAACTGAGGAATGTGACTGCAGCAAAGGATTGAGCAGCAGAAGCAGATACGCTACAGGGGACAAGGACCCTGTTTCCATGCAAATTAAACTGAGATTGAAGAACAAAGGGAAAAGAAAAGCGGACAATCCATCAAATGTAAACTGGATTTTGTCAAATTATTATGTAGGTGTTCGTGAACAAATCCCTTTACCTATGTCCAAGGAGCTTCAAACCCCAGGAATCTCCTATTAGTATTAGACAGTTAGTGTACATGAGTTGGTGATCAGTTACCTAGTATTCGATTCTAGGTAATCGATTACTAACTTCGTTCACATTTCGTTCATATTTACAAGAAGGGCATCAATCGATGCACCCAGAAGAGAACCGGTTTATATGCAGGGTAATATTCGATTACAGGGTAATTTATTACCATGTAATCAATTTTACCCTGCATGTAAATGGGGTACAGGTTTACTGAGCGTGCACACTGGCTCGGCTCCAGTTCCAGTCGCATCTGCATGAAATTTGAAAATTTAAGTCCCTGGAATCTGTGCACTTTGATTGGTTCCCTGATCAATCCTTCTATCCTGGATGCTGTCATTTACATGCAGGTTCGTAATCGGTTACACAACATTCAGATACCTTATAATTGATTCAGAGTCTGCATGTAAATAGAGTAAATTGGCAGTCAGCCCAGAATCTCTGATTGCCCCCGGAACTCTGAGTTAACATGTATGCAGATTAGGGAGTTTGGAATGCATCATTTCAACTGCATCTAGGTGGACTGTATGTGTTCCATCTAACTGCCAGATTAAATTTTTCCATTCGGAGCTGCACAGCAACTTTGCTGCAAGACTATTTTATTCAAAAAGTGGTATTTTTTTTTCATTATTTCATACATACTCTGCTTCTAGTAGTTTTTTGGTAAGTTTAGTTTAGTGGGTTCATTTTGAGCGGTTCCCAAGAACCAAGTTTCTTAGTTTAAAATATAGTTTGTTGCGGGTCTTACTGCTAATGCTTTGGTTTAAAAGTGTTATTGTTATTATTATATTTAGAACTGTATTTTACTTGCGATCGGTTCCTGTTCTTACATAGGAACCAGTTGTTTATTTTATGTTTTCTGGTATTGAGTACTGCTTGCAGTTGGTTCCCTTTTCCTCTAAGAGCACCAGAGAGGGGCGACTTGCGTTATGCAGCTGCAGCCCATGTCTTAAATGCAAAGGATGGAAATCCCCATATATTTACATTTATGGTTATAGACAGTGTGCCAGAATCCAAGGGGAGGTAACTATAATAATCTAGTTTCAAAATGAGAGACTTTTTGGATCCTGCGACTAAAGGCTCTGTACAGTCTAGGACTGAACACTGCTTTTGAATTGCGTCCCTATTTAGAGGACAGATAAGCTTACAGCTGCAGTAGATCCTAAGGAGTTAATAATTTTTGTCTTTGAACACATAGTTTATGCCTCTTGATATCTGGCCCCTGTTTTTATAAAAATCCCCCACCACCACCAATATTACCCGTATTTTGGGTTGTTTTAAATCTATGTATATTTATTGACACTGTTTGTCTGTGGTCTGTTTTATTCAGCATTCTGTGTCTGAGAAGATCATGGGATGAACTGATCCGTTTTTAAAATAATGTCATTGTCCAATGACATTTTTTCTAGCTGACGTCATAATGGAGGGACCATTTAAATTAATTACTACTCTAATAGCACCAGCCTTTGATAAAGGGTCCTGCTGATCCGAAACGCATCAGGCAGATGTTTTTTTTTTTGTTTTATACACTGTGTAAATAAATGTCATCTTTGCTGCTAATTTACGGAGTGCAATATGTGGTGGTGAGTGCTTTGTATATGTGACATGGTTGAATAAGGCCCTTTTCCCATTTGTTATGCAGAAAGAGTCAAGTGCAGGGATCTGTTCTACATAGAAACATAGAAGTTGGCGGCAGATAAGGACCGCAAGGCCCATCCAGTCTGCCCATTTCCTTTTCTACCTTATAAATGTGCCATTGGCCTTTGTCAGTGACCTATCTATTCATAGTCATTTGTATTGCTCCATTATGCCTATCCCATGCATGTTTGAAGCCCTGCACTGTATTCATAGCCACCACTTCTTGTGGTAAGCCATTCCATGCATCTACCACCCTTTCTGTGAAAAGAATTTCCTCACATTCCCTCTTAATCGGCCTCCTCTAATCTCGTGCTGTGTCCTCTGTCCTGCTATTTTTCTTATATTTAAACATGTTAGACTCTTTCACCTTGTTTATGCCCTAAGGTGTTTGAATGCCTCGATCATATCACCTCTCTCCCTCCTTTGCTCAAGGGTATACATATTGAGCTCCGTTAATCTGTCCTCATATGTCTTCTGATGCAGTCCCTGCACCATTTTGGTTGCCCTTCTCTGGACTGCCTCAATTGGTTAATGTCCTTTTGAAGGTGTGGCCTTCAATACTGCACGCAGTACTCCAGATGGGGCCTAACCAATGTCTTGTACAGAGGGATTATTACCTCCCTCTTACGACTTGTGATACCCCTACTAATACACCCTAACACCCCCCTAGCCTTACCTACTGCTTTAGAGGTCTGCTTGGATTATTTCAGGTCATCAGTGATGATGATGCCCAAGTCTCTTTCTTCCTTTGTGACTGCTAGCAACTCCCCTCCCAGCCTATAAGTGGCTTCAGGGTTTCTCTTCCCTATGTGCATGATTTTGCACTTCTTTGCATTAAATCCAGTTGCCACTCTTCTGACCATTCTGCTAGTTTATCCAGATCTCTTCCCATTCTGCCCACCCCATCTGGATCATCTACTCTGTTGCAGATCTTGGTGTCATCTGCAAACAGACAAGCCTTACCCTCTAGTCCATCTGACGAGGTCACTAATGAATATGTTGAATAGGACTGGCCCCAGGACTGATCCTGAGGTACCCCACTTGTGACTTGCATCTCTTCTGACTGTATACCATTTACCACCACTCTCTGTTTTCTGCCAGTCCAACCAGTTTGCCACCCAGTTGACCAACTTCTGACCCACCCGAGCCTACCTAGCTTATTTATCAATCTTCTATGTGGAACAGTGTCAAAAGCTTTGCTGAAGTCAAGGTAGGCTACATCAACTGCTCCCCCTTGGTCCACCACTCTGGTTACCCAGTCAAAGAAATCTATGAGATTAGTTTGACAGGACCTTCCTTTGTAAACCCATGCTGTCTTGGATCCTGTGCCCTATGGATTCAGGTGTTGCACTATCCTTTCCTTAAGGTGCCTCCATAATCTTGCCCACTACTGAGGTAAGACTGACCGGTCTGTAGTTCCCGCCTCCTCCCTGCTACCACTCTTGTGGAGTGGGATCACATGAGCCCTTCTCCAGTCTTCTGGGACCTCTCCTGTGCTCAGAGACTCACTAAACAATTCTGCTAATGGCTCTGCTAGTTCCTCCTTTGGCTCCTTAAGTACCCTGGGATGTATGCCATCAGGTCCCATTGCCTTATCCACCCTGGGCTTAGCAAGCTCTTGTGGGACCCTTTCTTTTGTGAAGGGAGTAGTGCTCACCTCCCTCCCCCTGTGTCCATGATGCTGGGCTGTGGGCCCTGCCCTACCTTCTCTTCAGTAAATACTGAGCAAAAGTATCTATTTAGGATAGATGCCTTTACAGGGTCCCTCCTCCTCACTTGCTCCCTTTTCTCCATTAAGCTTAGCAATACCCCTCTGGACTTTCTCCTTTCACTAATTTATCTATAGAAGTCTTGTCACCTTCTTTTACTGTTAGGTGCTAGTGTTTCCTCAGTTTGGGACTTTGCCTGCCTTACTGCCTTGCCTGCTTCCCTTAGGGCAGTTTGGTATGCCTCCCTATCTTCATCCGCTGTGTTCCCTTATATTTCCTGAAGGCCAGCCTTTTGGCTCTGACCTTTTCTGCTACTGTATTTGAGAACCAAAGTGGTTTCCTTCTTCTTTTGCACTTCCTTTTCTGTCTAACACAATGGGATGTTGCTTCAAGTATTGCATCCTTAATGCTTGCCCACTTTGCCTGTACCCCCCTCACCTGTGTTTCTTTTTGCCAGGGCTAGCTTAACTCTGTTGGCCATCTTATCAAAGTCAGCTCCTCTGAAGTCCCATATTTTTTGCCTTGGAATGGGATGATTTAGATGTAGTAGCCAAATTGAACCATACCATGTGATGGTCCACTGCCCCTGGGTGACCTTCTACCTGGAGATCTGTGATCCCTTCTTTGTTAGTCAGTACTAGATCTAGGATAGCCCTGTCTCTTGTGGGTTGCTTTACCAGTTGTTTGAGGCCCTCCCCCTGCAGGGAATCCACTATGAGTCTAGTTCTGGCAGATGTTCCTGCTGGTATTGACCAATCTGTATCTGGCATGTTGAAGTCTCCCCTTTTCTGTCTCTTGTCTGTCTGGTTGCGCAACCAAATGTTCTCATGAGAACTAGGAACTGATCACTCTGACGGTCTCACGATTCTCCGCCTCTCACTATCTCTACCTTCACTTGAAGTTCCTGTCTTTTCTTCTTTCTTGCATATCTGCAGTTATACAAATATATGTGAATCTTTATGTGAAACTGGTATCCCTTGGTTTGAAATGTATATAGTTATACTGTTGAAATGATTGCAAAAAACTATTTGGAATTTAGGGGGTTAACCTGAGATGCAGTTTGAGCTCTTCTCAGGCTTGTTGCGACTCTGTTCTATTTGCAAGCCTGCTCTGCAAAGAAACTGACAATATTTTGTGAAAAACAGAATGTCTTTTTTTTTTTTGTTAACTTTATTTCTTGCACCAACTGCTTCGTGACATCTCTCAGGTGTACCTCCCTCAACCTAGGCACCTACTACCCACGTGAAACTCCCCCTGACCAGGGAATCTGGGACAGACACCTCATCCCCACCCAACTGGCCCCCCCCAGGGCGGGACCACCCATACACCTACCTAGGTGGCATTTCTGGAATTTAGACAGCCGGGGCAAGGGCTTGAGAGAACTGGTCGGGAAAGTCCAGTGCTGGGTGTGTGGTCCACGGTCACCGTCACCTCCCTGAGCACCGGGGATTTTCTTAAGTTTCCCCCTGGAATGCGGACATGCAATGATGTCTGCACACGAAGTGCTGACATCCGCCACCACTGCGCCCCTACAGCATCGCGCTCCCTGTAGTACCACCGATCTCCATTGGCGGGCCACTATGGAGTGATGCAAGGCCCGCAACTCGCCCCGGGAGAGGAGAGCAGTCCTCCGGATGCTCAATCCTTTTCCTCCCCTGCCAACCCCCAGCGGCCTGAGTCCATTCCCAAACCTGGGTCGCCAGCATGGTGCAAGGTGTGTTGTCCATCGCCTCAACGCTTGGCGCCACCGGGCCAGCAACAGGATATCTCCTTAACGAGTTCCTAGGCAAAGACTTATAAAAAGAGCAGCAGTGCTTTTGCTAGAGAGAGTGAGACAGACTGAGATTTGAAACTGAAAAGAAACCATCACATGAAGGGCTTTTTTCTCTGTACTGTCTTTGTATATAGCTATCCTGAACATTTTTTTGGTTTTATTCTAACGCTGATAATAATCAAACACTACTTGCGAATTTTACAACTGCTCCTGGTCTTCCTATGCTTCCTGACCCATGCCTCAATGACAGTATGCAATAAAATGGGTTGCATAAAACAGAATGGTATTGTATATGCACATTACATAAAATAAAACAGTATTGGATGTGTACGTTACATGAACAGTAGTGGATGTGTATGTTGCGAACAGTAAATCAGTATTGGGTATGTACGTTACATAAAATAGTTTTGTATGAGCAGACGTGATGGACCTCAATGCCTAATCTGCTGGCATTTTCGTATGTTCGTAAAATGAAACTGTATTGTACATATATGTTGCAGAAAACTGCCTTGGATGTGCACATTTACATAAAATAAAATGGCATTGGATATGCACATTAATGCATTAAAATGGTATTGGATATGCACATTAATGCATTAAAATGGTATTGGATATGCACGTTAACACTCTTCTCTCCCCCCCCCCCCCCAAAACAGGTGGCTAGCATTAACCCCAGGTTTGCAAAAGTCCGAATCTTGTACATTGGATCAACTCCACTTAAGAATGCATTTAGAGGGACAATAAGGTAAGACTGTGTTGGCCTTAGTGTCTGTAAGCAAATTATATGTTTTAAAGCAACAGTGCAACGTAAAATAGTTTTACAAAAAAATTAGTTTAAATTACAGTTAATAAAAATACTAGCGCCGGCCCAGTGATGTGAAGGGCTGAGACGCTGGAAACCTTACCTCGTGCTACGCCCGGCTGCGTGTTAGGAGAGCGAGCATGGGCGCGGGGTTGTGGCAGTGGAGGAGAAGGATCAGCGTCCAAGGACTGTTCTCTGGGGAGGAGATTTCAGTGGTCGGTTCTGGTCTGGCCCCTTGCAGAGGCTGAGGGGCAGCGCACTGACACTGCAGTAAGGGGGCGGAGATAGATGGGCAGACGCCTGGAGGGAGTGCGTGCAGATGCGTGCACGCTCCCCCCGTCTGCATCATTTCACGTCACATCTCCAGAGCAAATCGAAAACTAGGGAAAAAATGGTCCCCAGTCACGGCAGGGTGAACAGCCACTCACCGCAGGCCCCGACTCAGAATGGTGCTTCCTCGGATGCTAGATCCTATCGGGGGCTCCTCACCACCCTGCTATGGAGGGGAAACCGTGGGGGAAGATGGGGATAGCCTGCCTGATGGGGTGCGGGGCAGGGAGGGTGGCTGCGGATGAGTGCTGACTGGGAGACCATGGAGAAATAAATCAACTAAAAAAATTTTAAAAAAAAATACTAGCATGCCAGTTCGGTGGTGTAGCGGGCTGAGACACCATAAGTGCCTTACCTTTCACCATGCTGGCGACCCGTGTTTGAGAACTAGCATGGGTTGCTGGGGGTCTTCCAGGGTGGGAGAGGATCAAGTGCCTGATGGGCTGCTCTCCTCTCTCAGTGTGGAGGACTGCACACTCTGCCGAATGACTGCCACCCAGTGGAGGCCAGGGGGCAGTGCGGGTCGAGGAGGGCAGACGAAGGGAGGTGCGGGACTCCACAGCATGCGCATGCCTCCATACACACACCTGTGAGCGTGCCACAGACTGGGGAAGGGACTTCAACTTACAGAGGAAAAAGTGTCAGGATAGGACAGAATGAAGCCTTCCTGACAATCTCCACCCATCTCATCACCAAACCCTGGAACCGAAGACTGGATGTGTGCGCTTCAGTGCTGCTCTCCCCTTCCTGACACCACCACGGAGGGAGGATCCATTGGGGGTAATTGGGCTGTTAGGGTTCTGTGGAGATGTTGGATGGTGTGGGGCACCCTGCCTTTCCTGGCTACAGGAGGATAAATAATTGATGATGAAAAAATTAAAATACTAGCATACCTCAACAAATAAAATTTTCTAGGTACCTCCTCTGGTGTGCACAATGAGATTTTTTTTTTATTATTTTTTTTTTTTATTATTTTCAACTCTTTATTGAGAAGTTTCCATAACAACACATCATAAAACATTCCATAAGGCATCAGGGCCTTCTTAGTCGACTGGTACCCACGTTTTATTACCAAGTGCCCATGATAAGATAAAAACTTTAAGCAAAAGCCACTGCCCATTGCTTATAATGGAGCGTGCCCCCACGCTGTCACTGGCATCTCATCATCACGTGAGTGCGGGGGCGGCATTCATAACTGGGAAGTCCGTGGGAGCCGTTTTTTAATTTTACGGAGCAAATAATTTCTTAAATTCTGCATCAAATTTGGATATTTGCACACTGCTGGACTTCTGTGGTGGTAAGGCACTTAACTGTTGGGTGCAGTGGCTGATCCATTTATCTTGGTGGATCTCTAAGAAAGAAACTAAAATCCTTTTTAACAGATTTTGGTGGAACCACCAAATAAAACTGAAAGATGCCTATTATCTTTTATAGTGCAAGAAAAGTGTAGGGTCAGATTTTTTGCCGAGTTTAATTGCACTGTCGCTTTAAAGATCAGTGACAACCTGGCCTGTTGGCACGGCAACTGCTCACGACACTGGCAGTCTGAGCTTGGATTGTCGGAGGGCCACCTGGGAAAGGAAGTTGAGTATCCCAGCAGACACTCCATCCTTATGGGGAGAGTGGGTTCCGATACTGTATTACACCGCCCACTGCATGACTACAGGGGGAAGTACAGATGAGGATGTCTGGTGGGGAGGGGAAGGGAGGACGCCACTGATAACAGATAGTGTGCCCTAGTGCACATGTCCAGAATATACACGGGTCAGTAAGCTGCTAGAACCTAGTTACCTACAGCCCCCTTAGTGAAAGTGTAGTCTGTAATCTCAGTTACCATATAATGGAGAATAAGGGCTTGTATAAAGCCTGAAAAGAAAGTTGTTCTTGTCTAAGCATCTGTATAATAAAAACATGTGTCCTAAAACACATGAGAAGTATGCAGTGATTAGTTATACAGTTCTTTTCAATATCCAAACAGGGGGCCTGTATATCTTTTTATGTAACAGCAGGTAGAATATTAGAGGAGCCCTTATCTGAAGTTTTTTCCTGTGTTTAATCATTGTTTTTTTGCAGTATTCTCATCTCATGGGAGCAACTACATAAGCAGGCGGTCATTTAATGCATTATTATGAATCTTGAGCACATCACCTAAGAATGTATTGCTCCATTTTTCATATACAGTAACAGGCAATTGAATACTATATCTACATTATACATATTTTCGATGTGACCCCAGTTACAGTATTAGTAAAGTTTCTCTTTTGTAGGTTGTTCAGCATTACATAATCTCTTTGACATAAACAGCTACTGACAGTTACTGTCATTATTTGCTTGAGTTGTGTCTAAATTGTGTATTCCATGTAATACTATGTTCTAACCCATTTTTGTACGACGTAGAGCCTTTGCAAATGAGTCTCTGTCTCAAAGGGTTGTAATTCCTAAACCTTCAATAAATAAATAAATAAAATATCTTACATGAGTTAGAAGAGTTCTTTCCCGTGGAGATCATTGGAAAGATAAATAACTTTTCCAGCTGCTGTATGTTTTATTTCACAACACACCATGGGCATAACCTGGTTTTAGAAGTTAGTATTAGGTCATCACTTGCGTATTTTTCCCTGAGAGCTTTTTTAATCCTTGACCTATAATTATCGGACATTAGTATACCCTTACTATTATCAGACCATAAATAGGCAGGGCATGGCAGAATTTATTTAAGACACCCTATCCCAGAGGCTCTGGGCACCGTACAAATAAGTAAACACATGTTCAGGAATAGATCAATAAAAATACAGAAATAATTATATAAATAATAACGCTTCATATGAACATTACTCATAGACAATAAACTAAACATCAGATTACCAATGGCTATAATCAAATCAGATCTATAAATTAATAACTTGATCCAAAAGTGCCTGAGCAAATAGGCGGGCAGACACCTCCAGAATAGGGGCTCCCTTAACTAAGGGCAGCAAATTCCACAGGATGGGGGCGATGACAGTAAAGGCCCTGTCGCAAGCGGATTTCAGCCTCGTCCTGGGAATCACTAGGAGGTCTTCACAGGAGGAACGGAGGGGGGTGAACCGAGAGAACAGGTACAAGAAGGTCTAACAGATAACCAGGGCCCCGACTGTGTAGGGCCTTATAGGTATGGTAGAATGCTGTTCCGCAAGGAAATCCATGCCTGGAACAGCATTGTTATGCTGCCCTCACTATGTAACAGTCTTGTTGTGCTGCACCGAGTATGTCACTAGTGCAGCACAACAAGATCAAACGTTGTCACACGTGCGATAAAAGGGCAGTGAAATCAAACATGGAAGTAAGAGGCGCTTAATCTAAACAGACTCAATGGTATCCGTTAGCAGTGGGGGTGATTTTATTTTTTTAAACAAACGGAGGCAAAGTACAATTAACCATACACTATAAAAGATTGTGTATGAGCAATTGTACACAGACAAGGCAATTTACTGATCTCAAATTTTCTGTGGTAATGGATCACTCGAGCTGCGCTCTCGAGGTCACTTATTACCATGGAAACCCCTCGATCGAAAACTGCCTTGTGTATGACTGCTCATACACAATTCTTTATAATTATATTGTTGATCCATAATGACGATGATGTAGACTGGGAAGAGGCTGTTTATAAATTTGCATTTGTTTCCTTTAGTCATTGTGCAGGCCATAATTCAATTGGAAAATGTTGAATTTTTAACCAATAACTATAAATTTTTGTATTTATATATCTTAGTACTAGGGCCTGGCCCAATTCCACTCAGACAAGGTGGCCTGGTAAAGACTTTGGGACTCTTAGCAAGGTCCGACAGAAAGTAGCAAGATGGCTTTTCCATTAATTTGGTGCATTATTGTAGCCTCATATTTCTGTCTCATATCGGGCCAAAGGTTGAAGTTTAGCTTCTGAGATCTTTAGGGCTAGGATAATCATTTTCCCACCACGCCTGTAATTGTAATAATGCTGTTGAACTTTGTCTGATTTTTGGATTGTGATGGGACATATTTTGTCCATTTTCCATTGGCAATTCTTAAGTAAATATATTCCTTGACAATTTCCACCCGAATATTTCACATAAAAAAAAATTGCCTCTGAAAATGTTTTCTGTAAGTTCAGTGTTAACTCGTGCTCATTACTTGCAGACTCTAGGCCTGTAGAGACCCCGAACCCACAAATTATGGCCCTTCTTGAAAAAATCCAGGCAACAGGAGAAGAGACAAATCCCCGGCTCGCGGCGGTGGAGTCCCGTTTTACTGAGCTCGAGAGTCAAGTACAGGTGAACGCCTCCCACATCTCGGAGATCAACATAGAGACGGATCGCCAGCGAGAGAAAAATGCGGCGTTTGTGAAGGACTTTTATTTCTTGCGCTCAAAAATAGTCGCTTGAGAATGCCCATAGACAGGCAAATGTCCGCATTGTTGGTTTCCCACCTCGTTTGGCGGGAAAAACAGAGCTGTTGGTGGTTCAGCGTCTGATCTTTGCAGACCTAGGCCTGTTACCCACAGACTTTAGGATCACTATCACAAAGGCCTTTGCAATTCTTATCCGGACCAGGCCACGGAGCACTGTTGGAGTGTCCTCTCACAGCCATAGTGACACTCTCGAGCCCGGAGGCTCAGATCCTGTTGTTGCAGGTGGCTCGTCAACGAGGAGATCTTGTTTGGGAGGGTAATAAGATCGCTCTGTTTCCCGATATCTCCTCTCAAACCCAAGCCAGGAAGAAAGTGTTGCAGGAGACAGAGAAGCTCCTTTTGGAAAATGACATCTCTGCACAACTCCAGTTTCCTGCTCGGCTACAAGTTCGCCATGCAAACAAAACTCCTATTCTGACTGACTCGGAGGCAGCTGCGGCCTTGGCATCAACACTTTCAGAAGATCAATAGAGGTGACCGAGAATTCGGACTCTGATCCTAATGATTGAACAGTGCCTTGCCGAGGTCTTTGCTTTTCAATTTAGGGACTTTGGAGCCTGTTAACTCTATTCACTGCTGTTATAATGCCTTTTACCACATTATTATTGATGTAACATGCCAATAGGTTTACAGTATAGAAACCATGTGAGCAAGCTCTTATGACTTCCTTGATGCTGTTTTGCATATTATCAGTTTCTTGTGATGAGGTCTAGTTTATTATAGGAGCGAATTTGCTCCACTCAGTTGTGAACTGTTTACAAAAGTTCTTTGTTGCTAGCCTGTTTCCCTACCAGCCATCTGGAATGTGCTCAGAAGTAGGGGTGCAATTCAACATAGTTGAGCCCAGGACATCTGTTAAACTAGCTTTTGAGCCTTCTTCACTAGAAGTTCAGCCACCCACTTAATTTTGCTATCCTTGAGGGGCAAGAAATTGTGGCTGATATCCTACAAGTGTTAGAAAAGGTGAGAGCGGACTCTTTTACACTATTATCTTGCCGAACTTTTACTCCTTTGAAGTGCTTAGCGGACCAGTGGCAACCATGGACACTTATTTACCTCTCAAAAGGCCTGTATATTTTCTCTTCATGTACTTTGCTTACTTGGTCTGTGTGTGGTTTACCTTAATGGTATTTTTCAAATATAGTGTATGCTGTATTTTATTAAATGCTATAAATAATAATTAAAAAAAAAAATCTGATGCATGGTATATTATTTGTATATAGTTGAATAACACGATGCAGTAAATTTAGATTTATTTGAAGAACAAACAGTTTTCACCTTAATATTTTCCTGAGATAACCAAAAGCTGCTGTGAAGTCGATGAAGGCAATATATACTTTTTTTTTATCTTTCATAATATTTTTCAGTTGGATGAGCATGTGTAAAAATATGATGCATAGTAGAGAACCCATTCTTAAATACTGCTTGCTGTGGGGAAAGGATTCTGTTTTTTTTTTTTTTTTTTTCCTTCTAATCAAGCTTGTACTTTTTGAAGTAAATTTTTATATAGATTTTTGAGATGGCATCTAATTGGCCTGAATTTAGTCTTTGAGTGAACCTTTATCGTAGATTAGGATAATCAAATTATATTCCCATTCCTTTTTCCCCAGCTTCCCTGACTGGCCACTCCTTCGGGTCACCATGGACTCCACCGGCACTCATCCCTGCCGTCAGCCACCACCTCACATTGCAGCCCTCCCTGAGTAACCCGACATAACCCTTCGCCGGATGGTTTCCTCCCCCTTTCAAGGGGAAGGTGCCAGTGGCGACTGTACTGCTCTACTTGGCCCAGGGTGCTGCTGAGGTGGTCCGGCTGTCCGGGGCTGTTCGCGGTTGCGGGGGCCAGCAACTATCATCCGGTCAGCCGGGGAACATGTTTTCCTCCTTTGCTTCCTGGGAATGTGACGTGCCACTGATGTCGGGGCATATGCCGATGTCCGTCATGTTCCCCCTAGACAGCGGGGCCCGACGCATTGCTGTCTTCCTGCGGCCTCCGCCAGGAGTAGGCAAGGACTGGGCGCCGAGACACTCTTCCCCTCCCGCCTGGAGAAGGTGAGCAGTCGTCTGAACACTCAAGCCTCCTTCTCCTGGCTGGCACTTTGATGCCAGAGTCCGTTCCTGAACCCAGGTTGCCGCATCACAGCAGTGAATCTTTCCGCTGCACCAGCGGGCCGTATATTCCCATTCTAATGGGGTATATCTTTTTTGAGGCATTTATTAAATATTTTAGTAAGCTTTTGGATCCATATATCCATTCATGATTCATAGTCTTCCTTTATGATTCCATCTAAACCCGGGTGCTTTGTCAGATTTAAAACTCGTGATCGCCCATTCCACCTCTTCGAATGTAAAAATTAATGTTGAGTAATTCCAAGGGTGTTTAATATTTTATAATGACATTTTGAGGGGTCATAAAAAATACCTTCAAAATGTGACAACCATCTGCCTCTGGGATAAGTGCCAGTGGTGAGGTTTCATAATTGCTATTTGCCTCTTGCTGCTAATGTCCAAAAGCACCTAATGTCCACCTGGTTAATTATGACCCACATTTCATACCACAGATTAAAATACTTATTTTCTTTTTTTAGATTAGATCTTTATTGTCTGTTCTCTATTTCAAGTAGTAAGGTTTTCCCTGGGTGGGTTGATTTTTAGTGTACTTAATTTTATTTCAATTTTTCTCAAGTTCACTTGATTTCCTATTGAAGCTGCGTTTGCATCCTGTTCAGCTGTCCTTGTGGCATAGATTTATTTATTTATTTAGCTTTTGTTAACTGGGTAAGTACACTAGACAAGACAATTGCCTATTTTCAGGAACAACCCGGGAGAGAGAGGAGGAGGAGGGGGAGGGGGAGTTCTGCAAAGATTGACTTTGTTTCCACACATCTCTTGACTTGTGACTTGAGATTTTCAGAACAGATTCTACATCTGCTGAAGATAAAACCGTGTCAATATTTTCTTTTACATGTTCCACAATTTAAAGTCTTCTTTTGGCTAATATTTCTTGTGATCATTTCTACTGTTCGTTAAGGCTGAACATGAGATTGATGCAGATAACGTGGGATCACTTTGTTTTCTTATTAGCTTTTAAAGTTTTTGGAATAATGTACATCAGATAAAGCTATTGCAGTGTAATCTGTTGCACTTCAGTCATTACGACTGAAGAATGTGAATTTGTCTGAGAAGTTTGAGGAGTTCTTCCATTTAGTACAGTCAGACTACATCTAATTTTAAGTGTTCATAGTGGGGAGGAGTGCTAGCCGCTGGAGTGAGCAGACGTGTAGTGAGAGAGCTCCTGCTGCAGGCTGCTACCTTTCTGAGAGGTTCAAATTATACAGCATTGCATTCCTGACCTCCGATTTGTTTCCTGTCTGCCCGTGAACTTGGTCAAAACCACACACACTCATCCCCACCCCACCTCTCTACCTACGAGAGCATTAGTTTGCCAGCAGCTCTCATTTTCTGACTGCTTGCCCCCCCACACCCCACCCACACACAAGCCTGTGCTGGCTGCCAAAATGCTTGTTCGTTGCCAGCACACTGGCATGCACACTAAGGTGTGGGCCACCCAAACACTTGATCTCTGCTGGCCCACCTACTAACTTGATGGCATCCCACCTGTCCAATAGCCTGCTGATCTGGCTTTAAACTCTGCCCAGTTAACAACAAAACCCCTGATCTGTATCCATGTGTCCTTTTTAGACTCTCTCATCACCTTCCCACTGCGTGGAACTCTTAACTGTGCATCTAAAAGACGAGGAGCACAGATAACTGAATTGTCTACAAAGAAAATGTGCTCCTGTGATCACTATCTGTGTCAGAGCACAGAGAACACCCCTAATGCTACCTCTGCTCTGTCTCTGGTATGCAGGACAAGCCATAGGACATGCAGACAAGGCCATGGCGTTGGTGACCATGCTGCTCCAAGATAGCATACATTTAAGGCTGTGACTAGAGCAAACAGAAAATGCCCTCAGGGAATGAAATGTGTGACGTGTTTTCTAAAGAACCATCTCCCACCTCTTCTTATGGGGTTCTACACTCCAGCTTGTGAACATAGAGCCTGCCAGATCAGTCCATGATGAACGGGTGCAGAATACACCCAGAAGACTATGCTGATTGTCTTTAAGGTGAACGTGAGGGACAGGGTGCTGAATATGGCCAGAAAATCAAGAGAACTGGTGGCGGGAAAAGGGGCTTATAAACTTTTATCTGGATTTGTCATTCACCAGTTGTTAAAAATGCAGAGAGTTTGATGGGTCCAAGTGGAGACTATGAGCCCCTCTTTCCCATTTGTACTGCTGTTCCTGACTAGATGGGTCGAGGTGGGAGACAGAATCTCTATTTATACTATTAACCGCAAGACATACATAGAGTGCTTGACATAATCAAGAATGAGCAAGCTGGTCAGTCTGCAACATGTAATAATCATGGAAACTCAGAGTCATTGGACAATGAGGCTACACCTTGAATTGAATTCCTATTGATTTTAAATAGTCAGAGTAGGATTTCTAAACAGGCGTTTGCACTGTGGTAATGTCAGTTCTGCTGGGACTTTGTACTTGACTGCAATCGGTATTATGATTTCCCTGTGATCCGTCGTTTCTATTTTTCTAGAGTTTCTCCAGAATCCCATTGGAACTCTGGTTTCTTGAAACATGTGGCAAATAGTCTGTTACCTGGACTACCGCAATATAAATGGATGTGAGCACTTGCTACATTCTGGGATGGTAGTTCACATGCTGAAATTGCTGCATGTGTTTATGCTTAGAGTCCTTTCCCCTGCTTGGTAGGCTTGGAGATCATCCCTTAGATCACACATCAGTACACTGCATCGTACTCCATGGGTGATTACCCCAGCAAGCTATAGCCATATCACAGTCTCGGGGTTGGCAGTTGATGTTTAAAAGTGCAACTTCTCATACTGTGTGTTTAAACTTCTAGTCTGATTTTTTTTTGGTCTATATCATGTCCATATAACTTTTCCATCATAACCTTCTAATCCTGGCTATACAGCTACATAGTGATGTAGCTATGGTACCTTTTGTACCCCGAGATTAGCTGCATGCTAACACCTTAATTTTAACCATGACCATTGCGGCACAGCACATATCCTTACTCCTCCTTTTATGAAACAGATGGTTATTCATCTGGGTAGCTTTTTGTATCGCTTACCTCTCTGTAGTAACAAGTGTTCACTGCTTTTATTGTGTTGGTGATTTGTAAGAATATTGTAGTTCGCTTTCTTATTCCATATTTAGAGAGGTTAAGGGAGTTTGGGTTTAGTGAGCTTAATTTCATCCAGTGTAAAGTTTTAGAATATAATGCCGAAATTTTAGCCGACGGAAGCGCCTGCTGGTTCGCCTCAGATGGGAACCGCCATGCGCTGTGTTCAGCTGAAAGTTTCGCATTATATTACAAAAACGCACTGGATTAAAAATTAAGCTCACTGCAGCCCCAGACTCCCGCAGCAGCATTTTAAGGTATGTGGGAATGGGAGCGGGCTGCAGTATTTCTTTACCGGTCACCTTTAAGCATCTTGTCCTTTGAAATTCTACTGTATTGCAGGTGAATTGGTATAAAGTAGTCTTCTTCACTCAGTGTTAAACTTGTTTGCCTGTACATCTTGTAACCTCCTGGGTCGTACCTGAAAATGGGCATTTATTTGTGTAGTGTGGTAACCTGGGCAATAAAAACTAAATAAATAAATAATACATTTATGCCATTATTATTTACTGTTCTACTATTAAAGAATTCTAGCAGTAAGACAATTGCTTCTGGATATTCATTTAAATTTTCCTAAATTGCCTCTATTCACTTTTGCCAGATCAGTGAATCACGATAGCTTGATGTTTTCCGTGGAACACGCATGTTTAAGACTAATAAACTACAGTCCTTGTAATTAGCTGTGCTTTTAAGAGCTGATGCAGTTTTGAAAAATTAGATGATATTTTAACAACTGTAGCTAGTCCTCCGACAGGTCTACCCAGTTTAGTGTATTTCATTGCTGGAACAGAGAAGGACACATAACCACTTAATTGAATGTCCTTCATTGACCAGGTGTCCTGCAGCTCTAATACTTCAAAATTTCTGATCAGTTTAATCCACTCTTTGACTAATGTGTCACTTATCCCTGCGATATTTCAAGACATTAAAGTAAAAGTACAGTGATAGCAGTTAAAGTTTCCCATTGCCTTAAAAAAGTATTTCATGCTGGCCCGGTGGCGCAGAGGGTTGATGCCACACCTCATGCCATGCTGGCAACCTGGTTCGGGAGTGAGCCTAGGTCGCCGGGGAGTTGGTATTGAGCTGCCGTGAGGCAGCCGCCTCCTTCCAGTGGAGGAACGCTTGTCATTCCTTGCCATATGACTGTCAATACCAGGTGGAGGCCTGAGGCAGTGCCGGACGGAGGGACGCATGAAGGGAGGGTGTTGCAGGAATGTAGCGTGTACGCCGCCTCCACGCATATCCGCAATGGGGAGGGGAGAAAATGGAGCTGGTAGGCTCCATGATGGTCCTGGCTGCGATCCCAGTGATTGGGAAACAGGCGGGATGGATGCGAGGCTTTGGGGGCAGAGCTTTCCTGCTGCCAGTTCTGGGAAAAATGGGGATAAAACTTGAATTGGGGGGGATTTCGCCTCATATCTTGTTCATTTTGTTTCCTTCTCAGCAGCCAACCCCTTTCGTGTAGCTGTTGGAGGATATATGTGTTAGCATGTATTTATTTTTACTGTTCATTCTAGTTCCGTGTAACTATCCGAGGAGGTTTCCATTTTGTGGTCATTGAAATCTCATTTTCCCTGAGAGCTGCATTAGCATATAAGAACATTATGTGTCTGTGACAAGGTTGAATAGGACCCTGTCACAGTTGTTATGGAGCGCTTGAATGCAGGGATCTGTTCTGTTCTTTCCTTTCTTGTCTGTTGTCTGTCTGCACAACCAAATTTTCCTGTGAGACCTAGCATTTGATCACCCCAACAGTCTCGCAGTTCTCTGTCTCTCACTGCCTCCCCTTGCTGTTTTTGTCTTTTCCCCCTTGTATATATGCTGGTATAAAAATATATGCAAATCATTATGTGGAAATGCAACTTATATTGGGATCCCTTCATTTAGAAATTATATAGTGTTACTGTTGAAATGTATAAAATTATAGTTTGAGATGATTGGAAAAAAGCAATTGGAAACTCAAGGGGTTAACCTGAGAGCAATTTGTAAGCCCTTTTTCAGAAGTTGTGGAGAAGGGGTCTCGGTTCTGGGACATTGTGTTCTTGCTGCACCTGCCTGAAACATATAAGAACATTTTAGAAAAAAAACAAGGATGCTTGTTAAGAAGAGGGGTTGCAAAGACTTGTAAAAACAGAGCTGCAGTTTCTTGCAAGAGAGACACAGAGATTGAAGGAAAACTCAGATGGATTGTGTCCTTTTTGTATGTTACTGCTAGTACTAAAACAATTTTCTAGGGACATGGATATGTTATTCAATCCACACTTATTGGCAGGTTCCTTGCCGCTTTAAATCTTGCCGGAAGGTCTTCAAGCTGGCTTCTCCCACCCACCCAGGTGGCAAAACTCTCGGCTCCGCTCCATGACGCCAGATCCTCCTTACTGCTTGGAAGCTCAGGATCCCTCCTTAGCACTCTGCATTTTAGACTGGATCCTAACTCTTCGGTTCGTCCGAAACTAGTTTTGAAGTTTTCTAAACTTCAGTCTTCTTCATCCCTCGCGGCTGTGATGGACAAATCGATTCCCGGCTTTCGGAGGTGCCCTTGCAGGCAGAAAATGTCCAGGACGGATCCGCACTCCACGTGCATCTACTGCCTTGGCCTAGATCACGACCCGCAGGCCTGCGAGTTGTGCCGCTCTTTTTCAGCCACCGTCCTGGAGGATCGTGCTGCCCGATTGAAGCTCGGGTGCCCCGAGAAGCGTTATCCGATGGTAAAATCCAAAGAGGCTCGTTGGGCGGTGTCTGCGGCGGCTGGCTCGGCTGAGCAGCTCGAGCGTATGATCGCCCTCGAGGAGGAGGCGGCCCGGGCCGCATCTTCCTCCTCCTCGGTCGCGGCATTTATCCCGCTCTCTCTGAGTTCCTCGTACTCGGCTTCGTTCAAGGAGCTTTGTCAGTCTCTTTCCACAAAGGGAGAGGGGCCATCGGGACATTCCTGTCGGCCCAAGAAGAAGGAGTCGAAGGGTAAGTCCCGCCATCGGCGTTCGTGGGAGCGGGAGAGGTCTCCTTTCCCGGACAGCCGACCGTCGACTTCGGTCGAAGTTGCGGCTCAGGCCGCTGGCTTCACGGTGTCCCCGTCAGGCCAGCCTGCCGAGACTCCTGTCGACGCAGTCAAGATTTTCCTCGACCCGTCGGACGGGCTGTCGACTGGTGAAGCCGACAGCCCACCTTCACCGGTTCCCCCAGTGGAGACCGAGGATCTGCCTGTGCCTTCGGGGCGGCAGTCCACGGATAAGGTGCCCTAGCCGAGGGAAGAGCGGGTGTCCCCCGCCCCTTCCCAGACCCGCCCTCGGTCACCCCGAGGGTCTTGGTCTCGGACTTCATCTTGGTCAAGCCATTCCCGATGACATCGGCGGTCTCGGTACCGAGGTAAGCGGCGACACCGTTCCTTCTCGTCCTCTTCCTCGGATGAGGAGAGGCTTCTACGCAAATTGCGTCGACGTTACGAGGAGCTTATGTGGCAGCAGTTACTGTTGTCCGGGACTAAATCAACTCTGATTCAGCCCCCGGCCATCAAGTGGCTGTCGCCCGAACGACCAAAGCAACCGCTCGCCCCAGTCGAGATGCCTGTTCCCAGGCCGGTTGTTTGGCTGAAACCAGCTGCTCCACCGATTTTTGTGGTGGAACCTCCGCCTCCACAACTGAAGTCTGGGGCACCGACCAAGGATTCTCGGTCGGGTCACGGCCTGCCCCACAGGTTGTCGGTCACCCTCACTCCCGACCGTCCTCAACAGGTGGAGGGTGGCTCAGGGCCGAGACAGCTCTTCGCAGACTCTTCGGAGTCCGATGACGCCGACTCCCTGTTCTCCAGGCAGGTCGACCTGGAGTCCTCCGGGGGCCAGTCATTGGACAACAGCCCATCATCCTTCTTGGGTCTGCTTCGACTCATCTCGGAATCCACCAGGATGCAGCTCGAGCCCGTGTCCAAACGGGCCAAGTATCCCCTGACAGAGATACTGGACCAAGGGGATTCACCCACGGAGGCCTTTCCGGTGGCTGAGGCCATTATCGGCCCACCCTTGGAGCTTTGGCAGCGGCCTGCTTCCTGTCCTGTGCCCTCGGCCAGGATGGCCAGGAAGTATGCGGTCCCTACCGGCTCTTTGCCCGGTTTCTCGGAGCACCCCTCTGCCGAGGGGTTAGTCACCGACAGCGTCTTCCGGCGTTCCGGTAACACTCGGGACGTGGATAAGCCCCCCGACAAAGAGTCCAAAAAGCTGGACTTTGCCAGGTGCAAGGTGTACGCTGTGTCCTCCCTCGGCCTCCGACAGGCCAGCTCGGCTGTGCTGATGGCACACTTCTCCCACGCCCTCATGGGCTCCCTGGATGAGGTTGTCCCTCCTCTCCCGGCCGACCTGCAGACCACGGTCCATCAGGTGCGGGACCAGGGTAGGGCGGTGGCGAAGCAGCAGCTTCAGACTGCTCTGTACATAGGTGATTCCTGTGCCAGGACAGTAGCGGCCACGGTGGCTATGCGCCGCAGGGCGTGGCTGAGGATATCCACCTTAATGGCGGATACCCAGCACAAGTTGGCGGACGTCCCTTTCTTGGGGACTGACCTCTTTGGCCCTGGAGTGGAGGGACACCTCCAGTGGATCGAAAAGTCCAATGCCACTCTGGACTTGGTCACCTCCGCCCAGAGGGACAAAGGCCGCCGTCAACAACAGCATAAGTCCTTTTGCCCTTCGGCCCCTGCAGCACAACCGGCCCAACAGCATCAGCAACAGGGCCAGCAGGCTTGTGCTTGGCGTCCCAAACCCAAGCCCGCGGCTTCCCCCAACAGGAAGCAAGGAGGTAAAGGCCCAGGAGGTCCCTCGGCCGGTTCCTCCTCCAAGTCTGCCCAGTGACTGGTTGAGGGGTGCTGCCCCCAGCCTCGTCACTCCCCTCTGGTTCCCCCTGTGGGGGGACGGCTCTGCCACTTCCTTTCCGCCTGGTCCGCTATCACCACGGACCGCTGGGTGTTGGAGGTGGTAGGAAAGGGCCTGCCTCTGGAGTTCGAGCAGACCCCACCCTTTCGAGCCGTCACCCTCTGGGGGGCCATGGGGTTTGCAGCCTCTCTGTCGGCCTGCCGAGCCGATAGTGCCCTGCTCCTCGAAAAAGAGGTGATCAGGAAGGTGGCGGATCCTCCTCCAGACCCGGGGTTTGTGTCCAGGTATTTCCTGGTCCCAAAATGGACGGGGGGCTGGCGCCTCATCCTCGACCTGCACGACCTGAACGGGTTCCTAAGGTCTCGGACCTTCAGGATGGTCACTCTGGCTCAGATAATCCCATCCTTGGAACAAGGCATGTGGTTCTGTTCCCTGGACCTCCAGGATGTGTTCTTTCACGTCCCAATCCGTCCGTCTCATCAGAGATTCCTCCGCTTCAGAGTTCCAGGCCATGCCCTTTGACCTCTCTCTAGCTCCCAGGGTCTTCACCAAATGCATGGCAGTGGTGACAGCATTCCTGCGGCGCCAAAGGGTCTGGGTGTAGCCCTACCTGGACGACTAGCTGATTGCAGCCCCCTCCAGAGCGGAGGTGGAGCAGTCCAGAGATCTGGCCCTCCAGGTTTGCTCTCAGATTGGCCTCCTCATCAACGAGGCCAAGTCGGAACTCGTGCCAAGCAGGTGATACTCTTCATCGGGGCAGAGCTCAACTCTCTTCGAGCCAGAGCTCGGCTCCCGGCAGACAGGGCCAAGGTTCTTTCCTCCTTTGCCCAGTCATTTCTGGCTGGGCAATCGCGCCCTGCTCGGGACTTCCTGCGCCTCCTGGGCCTCATGGCGGCCTGCACCAGCGTGGTCCGTTGGGCCCATTGGTACATGCGTCCCCTTCAATGGGGACTGGCCAGCCAGTGGTCACAACGCTGCGATCCGTTGGACCAGCCCGTGACAGTGAGCCAGGAGATGTGGAACGCTTTCCAGTGGTGGACCATTCCAGCACATCTGCAGGAGGGCATCCCATTCGTCCACCCCGAGCCGACGGTCTCTCTATCAACCGATGCATCTCCAAAGGGTTGGGGTGCCCATCTGGGGGAGCACAGAGCACACGGCCTCTGGTCCCTGCAGGAGTCCCGATGCCATATCAACCCGCTGGAGCTCCGAGTGGTCCGCCTAGCTCTCACCGCCTTCGCCTTCACTCCGTTTCTACGGGGTCAAGTGGTTCAGGTCCAGACGGACAATACCAGGCCATGTACTACCTAAACCGCCAGGGTGGGATGCGCTCCCATGCTGTTATGCAAGGAAGCTCTCAGATATGGTCCTCGTATGCAGCCTGGAGGTGGATCTCCTAGCCATTCACATGGCAGAGCCTCCAACACCTGGCCGATGCCCTAAGCCGGATAGGGGCTGTGTCTCACGAGTGGTCTCTCCTGCCGGAGGTAGTACAAGATCTCTTCTCCCACTGGGGCACGTCTCGGTTGGACCCGTTTGCCTCCAGGGAGAATGCAAAGCTGAGACTGTTCCATGCCCGGCCCCCTCAGCAGGGCTCGCTGCAGGGGGTTGCCTTCTTGAGGCAATGGACCTCGGGCCTCTTCTACGCTTTCCCCCATTTCCCTTGATCCACAAAGTGCTTCTCAAGGTGAGGAGGGACAAGGTGCAGGTGATTCTGGTAGCCCCAGACTGGCCCCGCCAGTTCTGGAATCCAGATCTCCTCAGTCTCAGCTCCAGGCTTCCGAGGCGGCTTCCAGCCCGCCCGGACCTGATCTCAGTCAACCAGGGAAAGGTATTCCATCCGGACCTTCAATCCCTGTGCCTGACGGCCTGGTTCCTGAGCGGCTAGAGTTCCAGGCCTTGGGTCTTTCCGACAAGGTCCTCAACGTCGTTGAGGCGTCCCGTAAGGAGTTGACCAGGAAATGCTATGCCTTCAAATAGAAGAGATTCTCCATTTGGTGTCAGGGGAAGGGCTTGGACCCTTCCGCCTGTCCCTTGGCAAGCATTTTGGACCACCTGTGGTCCCTTTTCTCAGCAAGGGCTTCAATCGACGACCCTTAAGGTGCACCTGGCAGTCATCTCTGCTTACCGGGCGCGGGCCGGGAAGCAGTCGATGGTGCAGGAGAAGGTGGTCTGGCGCTTTTTCAAAGGCCTTGATCACATTTCCCCTCCGGTGTGAGAACCTCCACCTCCGTGGGATCTACTGCTGGTATTGGCCGAGCTCATGGGTAAGCCATTCGAACCAATGCACAGGTGCGATATCTCCCACCTGTTGTGGAAAACCGCCTTCTTGGTGGCTATCACGTCAGCCAGAAGGATGGGAGAGCTCCAGGCCCTTTCCATCAAGTCTCCTTATCTGGTCTTCCACAGGGACAAGGTTGTTCTGCGCCCCCACTCAAAGTTCCTTCCGAATGTGGTGTCGGAGTTTCGCCTTAACCAGGTGTTGACTCTGCCGGTGTTCTACCCCAATCACACTTCGGAGGCCGAATATAGGCTCCATACTTTGGACCCTAGAAGAGCGCTCACTTATTATAAGGAGCGGACGGCTGAAATTGGGAGAGGTTCACCAGCTGTTTGTCACCCACGCTGAAGCTGCACCTGCAGACCTGCAGCCAAGTAGACGTATAAGCAGGTGGGTCACCTCCTGCATAGATTTCTGCTATAGGTTGGCGGGCATGGAGCCTCCCAGAGGGATAAGAGCTCATTCTACCCGCCATACCGCTGCATCGGTAGCTGCTTCCAGGGATGTCCTTATCCAGGATATCTGCAGGGCTGCTACCTGGAAGTCGGCACATACCTTCATTACCCACTACCACATCGACCTTGAGTCACGCCGGGATGCTGGTTTTGGGGCTGTGGTTCTCCAGTCCTTATTCCCTAAATAGGGGGTGTGCGCCTTGCCTCCCTCCCTCCTCCCGGAGAACTGCTAGGAGTCTGCCAATAAGTGTGGATTGAACAACATATCCATGCCCCTAGAAATACAGGTTACTCACCTGTAACAGGAGTTCTAGGAATGGTATATGTTGTTCATCCTACACCGACTCTGACCTCCTCGCTCGGAGACAACCTGGCTTCCAGCGGGCTAGATCTAGGGCCATGGGCGGAGCCGAGGTTTTACCACCCGGGTTGGTGGGAGGAGCCAGCTTGAAGACCTTCCAGCAAGATTTAAAGCGGCAAGGAACCTGCCAATAAGTGTGGATGAACAACATATACCATTCCTAGAACTCCTGTTACAGGTGAGTAACCTGTATTTTTTGCGAATTCTACAACTGCTCCTAGTTTTTCCTATGCTTCCTGACCCGTGCCGCGATGATAGATGGCGACAGCAGTGGGATTTACGTGTGCATACTCTAAGCCAGGTGTTTTGTGCGTGGGTACTGGACCTAGTACCAGGGAAGCAAAGAGGAAGGTATTGATGCTACAGCAGCAAGTCCAGGAGTGGTTACGAGGAGAATGGCAGCCAAACTAGCAGATACAGAAGTCCAAGCTGAGATTGTACAGCCAGCACAAGTTATGGAAAAAAAACAGGCAGTGACAGAACCTGAAAGCCTGACTGCCTTTTTCAAATGGTGGGCTGTACAACAAAAAGACTTGGAGAAACATAGACTTTGACAGCAGATAAGGACCACTTGGCCCACCCAATCTGCCCATTTCCCTACCTATTGGATAAGCTGCAGATTCTAGTTAACAAACAGCCTACTTCCTGCAACCCCCCACTATAATTGCCTTATGTCTGTCCCATGCATGTTTGAATTCCTCCACTGTTTTAGACCCCACAACCTCTCCAGGAAGGCGGTTCCATGCGTCCACCACTCTCTCCATGAAAAAGAATTTCCTCACATTACCCCTGAGCCATCCCCCCTCTATCTTTAAATTGTGCCCCCTTGTTCTTACATAGATACAGAAACATAAAAGTTGACAGCAGATAAGGACTGCAAGGCCCATCCAGTCTGCCCATTTCTTTTTCTACCTTATAAATGTGCCATTGGCCTTTGTTCTGTCAGTGTCCTATCTATTCATACTCATCTGTATTGCTCCCTTATGCCTATCCCATGCCTGTTTGAAGCCCTGCACTGTATTCAAGCGCTCACTTCTGAGGGTGGGGCGGATTCATGCCATCCACCACCTTTCTGTGAGAAAATAATTTCCTCACATTCCCCTTAATCGGCCTTCCTCTAATATCATGCTGTGTCCTCTTGTTCTGCTATTTTTCTTATATTTAAACATGTTAGACTCTTTCACCTTGTTAATGCCCTTAAGGTGTTTGAATGTCTCGATCATATCACCTCATCCCTCCTTTGCTCAAGGGTATACATACTGTATTGAGCTCTGTTAATCTGTCCTCATATGTCTTATGATGCAGTCCCTGCACCATTTTGGTTGCCCTTCTCTGGACTACCTCAATTTGGTTAATGTCCTTGTGAAGGTGTGGCCTCCAGTACTGCACGCCTAACCAGTGTCTTGTAAAGAGGGATTATTACCTTCCTCTTACGACTGGTGACACCCCTACTAATACACCCTAACACCCCTAGCCTTACCTACTGCTTTAGATGTCTGCTTGGATGATTTCAGGTCATCGGTGATGATGATGCCCAAGTCTCTTTCTTCCTTTGTGACTGCCAGCAACTCTCCTCCCAGCCTGTAGGTGGCTTCAGGGTTTCTCTTCCCTATGTGCATGATCTTGCACCTCTTTGCATTAAATCCCAGTTGCCACTCTTCTGACCATTTTGCTAGTTTATCCAGATCTCTTCTCATTCTGCCCACCCCATCTGGATCATTTACTCTGTTGCAGGTCTTGGTGTTGTCTGCAAACAGACAAGCCTTACCCTCTAGTCCATCTGCAGTGTCACTGATGAAGATATTGAAGAGGACTGATCCCTGAGGTACCCCACTAGTGACTTGTATCTCCTCTGACTGTATACCATTTACCACCACTCTCTGTTTTCTGCCCGTCAACCAGTTTGCCACCCAGTAGACCAACTTCTGACCCACCCCGAGCCTACCCAGCTTATTTATCAATCTTCTATGTGGAACAGTGTCGAAAGCTTTGCTGAAGTCAAGGTAGGCGACATCAACTGCTCCCCCTTGGTCCACCACTCTGGTTACCCAGTCAAAGAAATCTATGAGATTAGTTTGACAGGACCTTCCTTTTGTAAACCCATGCTGTCTTGGATCCTGTGCCCTATGGATTCCAGGTGTTTACTCTATCCTTTCATGGGAGGTCCTCCATAATCTTGCCCACTACTGAGGTAAGACTGACTGGTCTGTAGTTCCCTGCCTCCTCCCTGCTACCACTCTTGTGGGCGGGATCACATGGCCTTCTCCAGTCTTCTGGGACCTCTCCTGTGCTCAGAGACTCACTAAACAGTTCTGCTAATGGCTGTGCTAGTTCCACCCTTAGCTCCTTAAGTACCCTGTGATGTATGTCATCGGGTCCAATTGCCTTGTCCACCCTGAGCTTAACGAGCTCTTGTAGGACCCTTTCTTTTGTGAAGGGAGTAGTGCACACCTCCCTCCCCCTGTGTCGATGGTGCTGAGCTGTGAGACCTGCCCTACCTTCTCTTCAGTAAATACTGAGCAAAAGTATCTATTTAGGATAGATGCTTTTACAGGGTCCTCCTCCTCACATGCCCCCCTTTTCACCTTTGAGCTTAGCAATACCCCCTCTGGACTTTCTTCTTTCACTAATGTATCTATAGAAAGTCTTGTCACCTTCTTTTACTGTTGGTGCTAGTGTTTTCTTAGTTTGGGACTTTGCCTGCCTTTCTGTCTTCCCTGCTTCCCTTAGGGCAGTTTGGTATGCCTCCCTATCTTCATCCCGCTGTGTTCCCTTATATTTCCTGAAGGTCAGCCTTTTGGCTCTGACCTTTTCTGCTACTGTATTTGAGAACCAAAGTGGTTTCCTTCTTCATTTGCACTGCCTTTTCTGTCTAACACAATGGGATGTTGCTTCAAGTATTACATCCTTAATGCTTGCCCACTTTGCCTGTACTCCCTCACCTGTGTTTCTTTTTGCCAGGGCTAGCTTAACTCTGTTGGCCATCTTATCAAAGTCAGCTCCTCTGAAGTCCCATATTTTTGCCTTGGAATGGGATGATTTAGATGTAGTGGCCAAATTGAGCCATACCATGTGATGGTCACTGGCACCCAGATGACTTTCTACCTGGAGATCTGTGATCCCTTCCGTGTTAGTCAGTACTAGATCTAGGATAGCCCTGTCTCTTGTGGGTTGTTGTACCAGTTGTTTGAGGCCCTCCCCCTGCAGGGAATCCGCCATGTGTCTAGTTCTGGCAGATGTTCCTGCTGGTATTGACCAATCTGTATCCAGCATGTTGAAGTCTCCCATTATCGGAACCTCCCCTTTAGCTGTCATGTTTTGTATATCTTCTAACAGTAATATGTTTATGTCCTCCCTGGCCTGGGGGCCTGTAGACAACCCAGTTCTTATGCTGTCCCATTTCCTGTTTCCAGGTGACCCACAGTTCTTCTGGCTCCTTGTGTGTATTCTGAATTTCTGTAGCTTTGATATTTTCATTGGACGTACAGGGCCACTCCCCCCACCCCCCCCAACCTCTTTTGCACTGGTCTCTTCTGAACAGTACATAGCCAGGCACTGAAGTCTCCCAAGTGTGGTTACTGGTAAACCACGTCTCACTAATTGCTACTATGTCCAGTTTAGCCTCTGACATTATTGCCTGCAGGTCTGGGATCTTATTTCCCAGGCTGTGAGGATTTGTGTACATGATTTTCCATTGGCCAGATTTCAGTGTGTTAGTTGTTGGGTGAGGTTTGACATTTCCTCTGTGTGACATATGGGGATACGGACCTTTTTTCTTACCTGGTGATGCAAATGAACTCCAAACATGCTGAATCCCTGTTTGACCACTAGCTCTTTTACACGTCTCTTTTTTTGAAAGATGCTACCCTCCTGGACTTTGTTGATTCCCTTGAGGTACTTAAAAGTTTGTATCATGTCCCCCCTGTCCCTCCGTTCATCAAGGGTATACTTATTAAGCTCTCTGTCTCTCTTCATATGGTTTCTGATGTAGACCCTGCACCATTTTAGTTGCCCTCCTCTGGACTGCTTCCATCCTGTCTCTGTCCTTGCGTAGATGAGGTCTCCAAAACAGCACGCAGTATTCCAGATGGGGTTCACCAGCTGTCTGTACAGAGGGATAACCACTTCCCTTTTTCTACTTGTGATGCCCCTCCCTATGCATCCCAGTATTCCCTGGCTCTCCTTACCAACTTCTCACATTGCTTACCCACCTTTAGGTCATCTGATGTGACTACCCCTAGGTCCCTTTCCATTATTGTTGTACCTCCCTTGCTAGTGTGTACTCTTCTCCTGGATTTTTATTTCCCAGGTGCATTACTTTGCACTTCTTTGCATTGAATCTAAGTTGCCATATGTCTGACCATTCCTCCAACCTTGCCAAGTCCCTTCTCATCCTTTCTACCCCGCTGTGTATCACCTCTGCTGCAGATCTTTGTGTCATCTGCAAAGAGGCATATCTTTCCTTCCAGAGCCTCTGTAATGTCACCTATAAAGATGTTAGAGGACTGGACCCAGTACTGAGCCCTGAGGTACTCCACTAGTAACCCCCCTTTCTTCGGAATGTGTTCCATTGACTATTACCTTCTGTGTCCTGTTATGCAGCCAGTTTGCTACCCAGGCTACCACCCTGGGACCCACTCCCAGGCTGGCTAACTTGATTATTAATCTTTTGTGCGGGACTGTGTCAAATGCCTTGCTAAAGTCTAAGTAGGCCATATCCACAGCCCCTTCCTGGTCTATTACTTTGGACATCCAGTTGAAGAAATCTATTAGAGTTGTCTGACATCCTTCCTGCTGTGAATCCATGCTGCTTTGGGTCCTGTGCCCCGCTGGTCTCTAGGTACTCAACAGTTCTTTCTTTCAGAAGTGATTCCATCATTTTCCCCACCACTGAGGTCAAACTAACAGGTCTGTAGTTTTCTGCTTCTGCCTTGCTCCCACTTTTGTGAAGGGGAATCGCATCTGCCTCCTTCAGTCCTCGGGTACCATCTCATCCTCCCATGATTTGTTAAAAGTGTGGTCAGTGGTGTCTCTAGGTCCTCCTTAGTTCTTTTAGGATTCTAGGTGAACTCGTCCAGGCCCCTTTTCTTTGTCCACCTTGAGTTTTAGAGTTCTTTTCAGGACTTTCTTCTGTAAATGGATTGCGCCAACCCCACTACCCAGAGTGCTTCTATTGTTTGGTTTAGATAACTCCTCCTCTTTTCTTTTTGTGAATACTGAGCAAAAGTATTTATTCAAGTATATCTGCCTTTTCACTGTCTCCCTCTGCCCACCTCCCCTCATCTTTATTAATCTTCACTATCCCTTCCTTAACCTTTCTATGCTCCCTAATGTGCCTATAAAAGGTTTTATCCCCCTTCTTAACTGAGCTGGCTATGTTTTCCTCGGTTTGGGCCTTTGCTTTTCTGACTGCCTTCCCCACTTCTTTCTGCTTTAATTGGTACAGTTCCCTGTCATGCTTCTTCTGTGATTTCTTATACTTTTTAAATGCAGCCTTTTTCTCCTTAACCTTCCCTGACACCTCTTTTGAACACCATAGTGGTTTTTTTATTCTGCTTTGTTTTCTTTATTTGTTTCACACACAGGCTTGTTGCCTCCATGATGGCAGTTTTGATTTTTCTCCATTTTTCTTCCACCCCTCCTTTCTGGCCATTTGCTAATGCATTCCTCAGGTATTCATCCATTATGCCAAAGTCAGCCCTTCTAAAGTCCAGTATCCTTGTCTTTACATGGCTTGTCTCCATGGTTGTGTTTATTGTGAAGCACACTGTGCAGTGGTCTCTTGTTCCCAGATGTGTACTGACTTCTAAATTTGTGATCCTCTCTCCATTTGAGAGTACTAGGTCTAATATTGCTCCCTCCCGAGTGGGTTCCACCACTAGCTCTCTCAGGCATGCCCCCTGTAGGGCATCGAGAATGACCCTGCTCTTGGATGTGGCTGCAGTCCATGTCATCCAGTTAACATCTGGCATGTTCAGGTACCCCATCAACAGTATCTCCCCTTTTTTTCAGCCATTTTGGGAATGCCCTGTATCATTTTCTTGTCCATTTCCTTCCCTTGAGACGGTGGTCTGTATACAACCCTTGTGCAGATTGTGATGCCATTCCCTGTCTCCAAGGTGACCCAAAGTGCCTCTTGTCCTCCCCCTTTACTTTTTAGTTCTGTAGCTTTGATCCCTTCCCTTATGTAGAGAACTGCTCCACCTCCTCTTTTACCCTCCCTGTCCCTTCTGTAGATTGTGTACCCTGGTATGTTGACATCCCAGTCATGGTTCTCCGTGTACCATGTTTCTGTGACTGCCACAATATCCAAGTGTTCCTC
Source organism: Neoceratodus forsteri (assembly GCA_016271365.2). Taxonomy (NCBI): domain Eukaryota; kingdom Metazoa; phylum Chordata; order Ceratodontiformes; family Ceratodontidae; genus Neoceratodus; species Neoceratodus forsteri. The sequence continues at coordinate 147,306,746 of CM028135.1, forward strand.
TTCCATCAGGGCTACTAGCTCAGAAAGCTTGTTTCCCAGACTACGGGCATTAGTACTCATTGCCCTCCATTTAATGTTGGCTTTATCCTTTATTACCCCATCCCTGCTCTTATTGCCCTTGTCTATTTTTCCGTTTACCCCTGTCCTGCCCTCTGTCAAGCTCTGTACCTCAGTGTTTACCCTACTACCTGCCATGTTTTGTGGGGGAAGGCTTAAAAATTTCCTGCTTCCTATCAGCACCTCCACCCCTTGGCTAGTTTAAAAGCTTGCTAAGAAAGTATTTAAACCTGTCACCTGGGAGCTTGTTTCCCTTCCTGGACAGATGCAGACCATCATGCCAGTATAGACCTTCACCCTCTCCAGGTGGACCCCCAGTCCCCAATGAAGCCAAAGCCCTGTGTTCTGCAGTGGTTTTGCAACCATTCATCAAACTGCATGGTGTGCAGTACCCTAGCCTCACCCCTGCCATAGTCTGGCAGCACCTCTGAGAAGGTTACCGTGCTTGCTACCTGTCTGAGGCCCCTCCCCAACTCCACAAATTCATCCTGCACTGCACTTATCTCATGCCTAGCTAGGTCATTTGTCCCAAGGTGGACAATATCTAGTTCCCTCTCCTGTGGTGCTGCTTCTGCAATCCTGAGGACTTGCTTCCTGTCCCTCCAAGCCATGACACCAGGCAGGCACCTTACTTCCCTCTCCTCTCCCTTCCCTAGGTCTACACCCACTAACAACTGAGTCCTCTATCAGAAGCTGTTTCCTTCCCCTGTGGTGTCCCTTGCCACCCTTTTGTTGGTCTCCCTTGTGGATGTCCCCAGCATTCTTCTTGGTCTCCACTGAGGGTGTCATCATAGAGGAACCTTGATGTGCCAGACTGACATATGATTTGTGTAGAGGTACAACTGGGGGCTACGCCTCTGTTCCACCACCCTCACCCTCCCAGAACCCACTGTGGTCCAACTGCTCTTCACACTTGGCAACCTCTGAGGCAGTGGTTGTGGAACTGGTGCTCTTTGGGTGGGGGAGGCCTCCTTAGTCCTTGCCAGTTCAGCCTGGAGGTGGGCAGCCTCCTCCCTCAGCTCTGACAGTTGCCTGCAAGGAGTGAAAGGGATCAAGGGGAGTACGAGCTGATGGCTAGAAGGGCCACTAGGGTGGTGATGGCGGCTAAGGCAAGGAAGGAGTAGAACCTGGCCAGGGAAATTAGGAGAGGGAACAAGGGGTTCTTTAGATACATTGGGGAAAAACGAAGGGTGAAGGGGCAGATCAGCAGGATTAAAACAGGGGAGAGATGGGCACAAGACCCAGGGGAGCAGGCTGAGGTACTGAATGAGTACTTCACCTCAGTTTTCACCAAGGAAAATGGGAGTGCTGCATCATACATGGGAGGAGACGGTGATACTGAGGGGGGGGCCCTACCGATCGGGCGGGTCTGGGGGAGGCATCACTGGCAGGACGGGGAAGGCTAGCAGGGAGAAGAGGTAGCGGAAGTGGAAATCACAGCAGAGAGAGTGAGGGAAGCCCTCAGGTCCCTTAAGACAGAGAAAGCACCGTGGCCGGATAAATTACATCCCAGAGTGCTGAAGGAACTTGGGATGTCCTGGCGAAACCCCTGGCGAAGCTTTTCACCATCTCACTGAGGACAGGGTGGGTGCCCCAGGACTGGAAGGTGGTGCATATAGTGCCTATCCACAAGGGGGGATTAAGGGAGGTGGCAGAGAACTACAGGCCTGTCAGCGTGACATCGGTGGTGGACAAGGTGATGGAGGGCATTGTCAAGGAGAGGCTGGGGGGGATCTGGAAAAGTCAGGGTGCCTGGACGATAGACAGCATGGATTCATCCCCGGGAAATCGTGTCAGACAAACCTTGTGGAGTTCCATGACTGGGTGACAAGTGCCTTGGACCTGGGTAGACCAGTGGACGTCCTCTGTCTAGACTTCAGCAAGGCATTTGACTCTGTTCCTCACGTGGGCCTGTTGGATAAGCTGGGAGAAATGGGAATGGAGAACCAGATGATCAGATGGATAGGCAGTTGGCTCCAGGACCGGACTTAGAGGGTCGTAGTTGGTGGGATAGTCTCATCCCCAAGGAGGGTCAGTAGTGGGGTCCCACAGGGATCAGTCCTTGGGCCCCTCCTGTTCAACACCTACGTCTCTGACATAAGGACAGGTATCAGGAGTGAGATGAGTCTCTTTGCGGATGACTCAAAACTGGGGTGGTGGATGGGGGGGGGGGGGGTGGCCCCTACAGGGGGACCTGGAGGCTCTGGAAAGATGGTCTAGAAAGTGGAAGCTGAGGTGAAATGCAAGGTACTGCACCTGGGGGCCAGAAACCCGGGCCAAGTGTACACCCTGGGGGGGCGGGGGGAGGATGCTACAAGTCTCGATGGCTGAGAGGGACCTGGGGGTGGTGGTGGATGTCGAGATGAATAACTCTGAGACTTGTAGAAGGGCAGCAGCCAAGACCAACAGGATGCTGGGATGCATCGCTAGGGGGATCACCTCCAGAAGGAGGGAAGTGATACTCCCTCTGTAAAACTGCTTGGTGAGGCCGCACCTCGAGTACTGCATGCAGTTTTGGAGGCCACACCTCGAGTACTGTGTGCAGTTTTGGAGGCCACACTTAATGAGGGACATTAAACTCCTGGAGAGGGTCCAGAGGAGGGCAACCAAAATGATTTGGGGCTTGGGGGACAGGACCTATGAGGAGACCCTTGAAGAGCTAAATATGTACACATTGGAAGAGAGAAGGGACCGGGGGGACATGATAGAGGTCTTCAGGTACATGAAGGGGTAAATAGGGAGGAACAGTCAGGGTGCTTCGAAGGAAGGAGGAGGGGGCCACTAGAGGGCATGGGTGGAAGCTGGAGGGGGGAAGATTCAGGGGAGAAAGGAGGAGGTGCTACTTCACTGAGAGGGTGGTGGAGCCATGGAATGTGCTGCCTAGGGGGCTGGTGGAGGCAGAGACGGTGGAGGGGTTCAAGAGGGGGTGGGACAGGTACAGGGGAAGGGTTCTGGAAGCAAGATCCCATGCAGCGAGAATATCCGGAACTGGAAAGGGAGAAGCCAGACAAGGCGAGGGGGGCAGCAAGGTCAGTTCCCAGGGTGGGGGCTGACCAAACGAGCAGACGCGAAAGACTGTTAGGCCTATTGTGCTGGCATTTTAGTATGTTAGTATGTAAATAGTGCAGCAACGCAGGTTCCAGAATGTCTCCCGGAAAACTGCTGCCCCACAGCCAGTGCATTGCACCACTCCCCACATGTCTCTCTCCCTTATAATATACAATGAGTAATATATAAAATATCTTTTTTTTTTCTTTTTTTTCCGTGTGTACTTACCCTTTATGCGCTGTGCTGGGTTATTAAGAATATGACAGTTCTGCCCCAAGACCTGTTGAGGAAGTGATGTCAGAACCTTGGCTATAAAGGAAATGCCACAACCACTGGTGACTGTTAGAAACGATCAAATACACCACTGCTCCACCACCCTGGTGAGTACTGCCCTTTATAGTAATTCAATCAACGCTGCAATTTACTAGACCACTGCTCCTGCACAAACCACTCTACTGAGTCCAGGGATAAAAATGAACTCACTCCTCACCCAACAGAACACTTCTAAAATGTTGCACAAATATCCTTCCAAATCCTAGGTCTCAAGCACAGGAATCAAGCAACTTCAGTTGTATTTCACCCCCTCTGGTTATAAAATTACTACACTTTAATGGAATCCTGCAATTCTCTTCTTAATGCCAATAAGAAAAAATGAAACTTTCTTTAGAAAGTGTAGCTTACTTTCATAACAAGTCCCCAACAATATTATGTCTTACCTGGTTCCCAGTTCATCAAATGCGTTCTAGTTTGTTCCCTGCAGTATAGCAAGTTTCTCAGCCTCAAACAGAAGCAGGCAAGTCTTTTCTGACTGGCTTCTCTCTGTGTAGTTTGCCTAAGACAGCTCAGTGATAAAAGCCCCACCCAGAATCAATCGATTGACTAGTGACGCCTGTGATGTAAGCAGGCCTTTCAGTGTAGACACTTTGCTATGTCTGTTTCTAATACACAAACCCTTCTCTGAAACCAGGGATAAACTCATTCCTTAGCCAGCAGGACACTTCTAAAATGTTGTGAGAAGAGAGGAAATGTAGCAGAGAGAACAAGAAATGCAACGTTTAGAAGTACAGAGGAGAGAAGAGATGCAGCAGATGAGAGAAGAGATGCAGGGACAGGAGCAGTGATGACTGGATGGCTTGCAAGCTATCAAAGGCAGAGGATCTGGCACAGATCCAGATGAGCAACAAAACGCAAGCAACTTAAAAGTCATTAAACTTACAATGTCATGTCCCTCGTGTGATATTGAGGTATATCTGACAACTTTTGAAAGAGTTGCCACAGCCTGCCAGCCAGAGCAGCAATGGACAATCAGATTGGTACCCTACCTGACAGGGAAAGCCCAGCTTGCCTACAGCAGTATGGACACTGCACAGTCAGAAAACTATGACCTGGTGAAAAGCAAAATCCTGAAAAGGTATAACACTCAGGAGAGACCTGCAGGCAGAGATTTCGATCTCTGAAGTACAACTCGGTCGACAATCCTTCACCTGACTCTGAGAACTCCTGATAAAATGGCTCCAACCAGAGGGCAAAACAGTCCCACAGATCGACACATTTGCCATAGAGCAATTCATCAACATCCTGCCTACAGATGTGCAGCTTTGGGTGAAGAAACACCGACCAGAAAGTGGGGAAAAAGCTATTTCTTTGGCCGAAGACTATCAAATGGCCAGACAGACGCCACAGCAGTGAGGCAACAGCCAAGCCCTGGTAAGACGCACTTTTTCCCATTTAAACTCCAAGTCTGATAAGAACTCTGCTGGGGGTAACAAATTTGAGCCCAAAGACGTTATTTGCTATAACTGTAATAAGCCAGGTCATATTGCAAGAAATTGGCGTAAGAAAAGTGACATTGGAGCAGATTTGTCCTTGACAAATTGAGGCAAGTACTTAACAGATGTGAAGGTGGGAGATAAGACTGTAAAGGGACTCACTGATTCAGGAAGCAGACTGATCCTAGTGCATGTTGAAGTGCTGGGAAAACACTCTGCAAAAGGACCAGGTACTGGTGTCCTCTACATCCACGGGGATACTCTATACTATCCTACCACCCGAGTGACTGACCATTAAGGGTGTGGCAGCAAATGAAAGTGCAGGTAGTACCTAAGTTACCTGTTTAATAAAAAAAAAAAAAAAAAAAGCGTGGTCAGTGGTGTCACTAGGTCCTCCCTTAGTTCTTTTAGGATTCTGGGGTGAATCCCGTCAGGCCCCATTGCTTTGTCCACTTTGAGTTTTAGGAGTTCTTTCAGGACTCTTTCTTCTGTGAATGGACTGGTGTCAACCCCCCTACCCATAGTGCTTCTATTGTCTGGATTAGGTAACTCCTCCTCATCATCTTTTGTGAATACTGAGCAAAAGTATTCATTCAGTATCTCTGCCTTTTCACTGTCTCCCTCTGCCCACCTCCCCTCTCCTTTATTAATCTTCACTATCCCTCCCTTAACCTTTCTATGCTCCCTAATGTACCTATAAAAGGTTTTATCCCCCTTTTTAACTGAGTTGACTATTTTTTCCTCGGTTTGGGCCTTTGCTAGTCTGACTCCCTTCCCCACCACTTTCTGCTTTAATTGATACAGTTCCCTGTCGTGCTTCTTCTGTGATTCCTTATACTTTTTGAATGTAGCCTTTTTCTCCTTGACCTTCCCTACCACCTCTTTTGAGAACCTAGTGGTTTTTAACTCCGCCTTGTTTTCTTTATTTGTTTCACTCAAAGGCTTGTTGCCTCTATGATGGCAGTTTTGATTTTTCTCCATTGTTCTTCCACCCTCCTTTTGGTCATTTGCTAGTGCATTTTCAGGTATTCACCCATTTTGCCAAAGTCAGCCCTTCTAAAGTCCAGTATCCTTGTGTTTGTATGGCTTATCTCCATGGTTGTGCTCATTGTGAAGCACACTGTGCAGTGGTCGCTTGTTCCCAGATGTCTGCTGACTTATAAATTTGTGATCCTCTCTCCATTTGAGAGTACCAGGTCTAGTGTTGCTCCCTCCCGAGTGGGTTCCAACACTAGCTGTCTAAGGCCTGCCCCCTGCAGAGCATCAAGAATGATGCTGCTGTTGGATGTGGCTGCAGTACATGTAGCCCAGTTAACATCTGGCATATTCAGGTCCCCCATCAACAGTATCTCCCCCTTTTCAGCCATTTTGAGAATGCCCTGTATCATTTTCTTGTCCATTTCCTCCACTTGAGACGGGGGTCTGTATACAACCCCTGTGCGGATTGTGATGCCATTCCCTGTCTCCAAGGTGACCCAGAGTGCCTCTTGTCCTCCCCCTTTACTTTTTATTTCTGTAGCTTTGATCCCTTCCCTTATGTATAGAACTACTCCACCACCTCTTTTACCTTCCCTGTCCCTTCTGTAGATTGTGTACCCTGGTATGTTGACATCCCAGTCATGGTTCTCGGTGTACCATGTTTCCGTAACTGCCACAATATCCAATTGTTCATCTTCCATCAGGGCTACTAGCTCAGGAAGCTTGTTTCCTAGACTACGGGCATTGGTACTCATTGCCCTCCATTTAATGTTGACTTTATCCTTTTTTTTTTCCCCATCCCTGCTCTTATTTTCCTTGTCTCTTTTTCCATTTACCCCTGTCCTGCCCTGTGTTGAGCTCTGTACCTCAGTGTTTACCTTACTACCTGCCATGTTTTGTGGGGGGAGGCCTGAAATTTCCTGCCTTTTATCAGCGCCTCCCCCCTTGGCTAGTTTAAGAGCTTGCCAAGGAAGCATTTTAACCTATCACTTAGGAGCTTGGTTCCCTTCGTGGACAGATGCAGACCATCATGCCAGTATAGACCTTTATCTCTCCAGGTGGCCCCCCAGTCCCCAATGAAGCCAAACTCTCCAGGTTTTTAACAGATCTTGGCAGGATGGGGCGGTACCTGAGGACTGGAGGAGGGCAGATGTGATTCCCCTTCACAAAAGTGGGAGCAAGGCAGACGCAGGAAACTACAGACCTGTAAGTTTGACCTCAGTGGTAGGGAAAATGATGGAATCACTTCTGAAAGAAAGAATTGTTGAGTACCTAGAGGCCAGGGGCACAGGACCCAAAGCAGCATGGATTTACAGCAGGAAGGCTGCATGTCAGATGAATCTAATTGATTTCTTTGACCGGGTGACCAAAGTAATAGACCAGGGAGGGGCTGTGGATATGGCCTACCTAGACTTTAGCAAGGCATTTGACACAGTCCCGCACAAAAGATTAATAATCAAGTTAGCCAGCCTGGGAGTGGGTCCCAGAGTGGTAGCCTGGGTAGCAAACTGGCTGCACAACAGGACACAGAAGGTAATAGTGAATGGAACACATCCCAAAGAAAGGGGGGTTACTAGTGGAGTACCTTAGGGCTCAGTACTGGGTCCAGTCCTCTTTAACATCTTTATAGGTGACATTGCAGAGGGTCTGGAAGGAAAGGTATGCCTCTTTGCAGATGACACAAAGATCTGTAACAGAGTTGATACACAAGGGGGGGTAGAAAAGATGAGAAGGGACTTGGCAAGGTTGGAAGAATGGTCAGACATATGGCAACTTGATTCAATGCAAAGAAGTGCACCTGGGAAACAAAAACCCAGGAGAAGAGTACACAATAGCAGGGGAGGTACTAACAACAACAAAAATGGAAAGGGACCTGGGGATAGTCATATCAGATGACCTAAAGGTGGGTAAGCAATGTGAAAAGTCGGTAAGGAGAGCCAGGGGGGATAATGGGAAGCATAGGAAGGGGCATCACAAGTAGAAAAAGGGAGGTGGTTATCACTCTGTACAGACAGTTGGTGAGACCCCATCTGGAGTACTGTGTGCAGTTTTGGAGACCTCATCTACACAAGGACATAGACAGGATGGAAGCAGTCCAGAGGAGGGCAACTAAAATGGTGCAGGGTCTGCAGCAGAAACCATATGAAGAGAGACTGAGAGAGCTTAATATGTATACTCTTGATGAAAGGAGGGACAGGGGGACATGGTAGAAACATTCAAGTACCTCAAGGGAATCAACAAAGTCCAGGAGGGTAGCATCTTTCAGAAAAAGAGATGTGTAAGAACAAGGGGCACAATTTAAAGATAGAGGGGGCGCCCAGGGGTAATGTGAGGAAATTTTTTCCACAGAGAGTGGTGGATACATGGAACAGCCTTCCTGAGGAGGTTGTTGGGTCTAAAACAGTGGGGGAATTCAAACATGCATGGGACAGACACAAGGCAACTATAGTGGGGGGTTGCAGGAAGTAGGCTGTTGGTTAACTAGAATCTGCAGCTTATCCAGTAGGTAGGGAAATGGGCAGACTGGGTGGGCCAAGTGGTCCTTATCTGCTGTCAAAGTCTATGTTACCTGTATCCTTGATTATTGGAAATGACTGTCGAGGATTTACTGAGTTAATCTCAGAGGAACTCAACCCTGCAGTTTCAGCAGCAGTGGTAACAAGAGCACAGGCGAAGAAAATCTTAAACGGTGGGGACACTTCCTTTCAGTGACTTTGATTCGGACTTGTTTGAGAACAGCTCCAAGATCCAGAAGTCCAGGAAAGAAAGAAGACGTTTGAAACAACAGTGGCAGCGAAAGACTGATGGACATAAAGGGTTAAAATATGAAAATGCTGAAGCTAAACTGATAATTGATTGTAATTTTTGTTTCCGAGCAAGCTAACAATGTTTCTCTCCAGGTTATTTTAAGTAGCTGGGGGTGAAACCAAAACAGGGCGAGCCAATGTTTAAAAAATGTAATGGATTACTGTACAGAGTTTGAGTTAAACCTCTGTCTTGGGAACAGACAGAACAATTGGTTACACCACAGAAGTATAGAACAGACTTGTTACAGATAGCACATGATAATCCTATGGCTGGTCACTCAGGGAGGGATCGCACCGTTGCCAGATTGCTGTATAGATTTTACTGGCCTAGAATTCATGAAGATGTTGCTAATTCCTGTGCTGAGTGTCAGAAAGTAGCCCCAGTCACTAGAAAAGACAAGGTTCCCCTGGTGCCCTTACCCTTGATAGATGTGCCTTTTGAGAGAATTGCAATGGATGTGGTTGGCCATTTAACCAAAAGTAAAAAGGGTAATAGATTTATCCTGGTAGTATGCAATTGTGTTACTCGATACCCAGAAGCAGTTCCAGTGTGTACTGTCACAGCTTCAAAAGTAGCAGCAGAGCTTGCAAAAATCTTGAGCAGAGTGGGCATACCTAAAGAAATTATTACTGAACAGGTTAGTAATTTTGGTGCTGCATTACTTAAGAAGCTCTACAGACTACTAGGTATCGCTTATTCCAGTTTTAGTTTTCACTGTATTTTTAGCATTCCTTTGTTTAAAGACCAAATGTACCTAAATGTTCTCATTCTAATTCTGTTGCCTTTTGTCTCAATCTTCTGTATAATCACCTACTTGCTCTAAATGTACTAACGTGGAGCCTATGTAAAGAGCTCTGAGCTCAAATGGTTAATCAGAGATCTGAAATAAATAAATAAAAATAAAAAATTTACAGAGAATAGAATCTTAAAGGGACTTGAAAACCTGAAAGTGTACAAGGCCACGGGAACAGGCGAGATGCATCCAAGGGAACTCGGGGAGGAGCTTGTTGCACCACTGACAGCCTTATTCAGCTTATCATTGGAAACGGGAGAGGTTCCAGGGAATTGGAGGAGAGCTAATGTAGTTCCACTCCATAAAAGTGGCAGTAGGGAGGGGGCTAGCGACTATGGCCCAAGCAGTCTCACATCAGTGGTGGGGAAATTAATGAAAACCCTGTTTATTAACCAAAAAAAATGCTAATGGAATATCTTGAACGTAGGGTTTGCATGCCTAAAGACAGCATGGATTGACGAGGTGGAAGCCATGCCAGACATATCTGATAGATTTCTTTCACAGGGTGACCAAAGAAGTAGATGGGAAAGGGCAATGAATGTGGCCTGTTTGGACTTAAGCAGAGCCCTCGACACTACCACACAGGAGACTGATAAAGAAATTGGATAGTCTAGGGGTGGGAGCCAGAGTTGTAAATTGGGTAAACAATTAGTTAACGAATAGGCGGCAGAATGGTGGTGGTGGTGGTGGTAAATGGCACTCATTCTAATGAGGGGAAAGTGACCAGCAGGGTGCCACAGGGTTCAGTATTGGGGCCAGTCCTGTTCAACATCTTCACAAGTGACATCGTAGAAGAGCTTGAAGAGAAGGGATGCCTTTTTTGCACATGACACCAAGATCTGTAACAGAGTGATACTCTGGAGGGGGTGGAGCAAATGAAAAGGGACCTTAATAAAGTTGAGTAGTGTTCAGGGGTGTGGCAGCTGGGATTCAGTGCCAGAAAATGTAGAATCATGCACCTGAGGCATAGAAACCCAGGAGTGGAATATAAAATGGGAGGGGTACTGTCAGTCACTAAAAGAAAAGGGCCAAGGGGTTATAATATCGGATGATCTCACAGGACAGTGTGACAAGGCAGTGGGTAGGGCCAGTGAATTACTAGGGTGCACAGGGAGTGGTATCACAAGCAGAAGGAGGGAGGTGATATTACCACTGTAGATCACTGGCGAGACCACACCTAGAATATTGTGTGTACAGTCCTGGAGGCTGCATCTCGGAAAAGACATGGACAAGAATGTAGGCAGTCTGGAGGATTTAGTCACATGACTATATTATTCCAGCACAACACCACAAGTCAGAAATACTTAACTTTCTGAACCCCAAACATTTCTTAGTTTTTAAAATATATATCAGAGGCAGGATTTGATAATAGCAATAAGGCACTCCACTACCCAATTTTGACATGTACTGTTGCCTGCAAAGTGAAATAAGTAAGCAATAAGACATGACTGGGTGTGTGGTGGACAGATATTAATGCAAGCCCAGGAGCGTAGTACGGCACAAGGCCACCGGCCTAGTGTCTTTAGCCCCTGGAAGTGTGGTAATATCTGTTCAACACACACCCTGGAGTGTATTATTGTGTTTATAAAATGGGCATCTTTTTTATCTTATAAACGTTTAGACAAAAAAGTATGTTTATATGTAGAAAAACGATGATTTAATTGTTAATATATGACAGAATAGTTATTCCGCCTATTTAAAAGTGACGTCATTATGTAGTTGTGAGTGGTACTACTGATTTAATTTTGTTGCACTACCCCAGTGCTCTTGTGTACTTTGTTTTTTTTTTTTTTTTTTATTTTCTGGTTGTATTTTATTTATTTTTTAATAGGAACGAGCTCAAACTGGGGAACTGAATCTGAGGGATGCTGAGCAGGGGGAAATCTGACTGGTGCCATGCCCTACTGTTTGAATCCCAGTCCGGTGACTGTTCTGTGGGCACTTGAAACTCCCAGCCCGTACGGGGCTCAGGCTGCGGTCTTTACCATGCGGGTGGAAGTATTCGTGAAAGTAAGACTGCCGGTGTGGTGTGGGAGGCACTGATTGAAGCGTCCCCGTTCTTTTAGTACTTGCAGGTTTTGCTACGGTCTGTTTTTTTTTTTTTTTACTACTGATAAAAATGAAGAGCAAGTGGCTCTAAAGCTTCGGTGATCTGCTATGCTGCTAAAAGAATGGCAGCTTTTAAAAAATGAACGTTCCATGCCTAGCTCTGAACATTCCATTTAGGGGCATTGATTTCTTTGCCTGTACTTTTTTTATTCTATGTGCAATACAGATATTACTTTGATTTTCTAGCCAATCACTGAGCTTATTTTTTCATGCCTATTTTATAGTAGTAGCTAAGGCCAGTGCTGCCTCTTCACACTGTGTAGCTTTTAGTAGCCCTGCAGCCCTTTCCCTAGTTTGCTGTATCAAAATATGGTTTTGGAAGCAGGCTGTGGTGGGCTTAAAAAAAAAAAATATGGGGGACTTTCCAAGCAAACTCTTTGCAGACTTGTACCTTTTATGAGATATTGAATGTATAAATGAGTGCCTATGTTTTGTACCTGGCCACCCCACTTTCATGGGTTCCAACTCCCCTTGCTGTCTGATTTCAGTATCTAAGGTCTAGCACCTTCAGTTCAGTATTGAGCTCTCTGAACAGATTGGTGTTTGGGGATGTGGTGTCTTCTGCCGATTATTAACCTCTTAATAATCTGTCTGCAGGAAAGAAGATGTCAGAGCAACTGAGAAAGATAAGGTGGGCACCGGGGCAGTTACGTGAGTTGGTGCCTTTGCTAACAGGATCAGCACCCTGCTGAGTTTGAATAGTGGCCGCAGCTTTGTTGCATTGTAGGTGATTGGTAACTTTAGCAAGGGCCGTAAGTGTTCTACACTGAGTTCTGAAACCTGATTGATTTGGATTTACTTAAGCAATAACTCACGACATGACATGCACATCTAGACAATCAATACATCAGTGCACCCAGGAAATGCATTATTTCTCAAGAAACGCATGCCCTAGATTGGGTTATTGCACTGAAAAAGTGGAAAAAGGTTTCTTTTTTTATATAGTTACTGTTTCTAGGTAGAATATGGGTGAATGGTAATGAAGGTCAAGTGGCGCTGAGTTCACCCAGGAAGCGCTTTCATTCTGAAGAAACCTGTGCCCTGTTGGTTATTTTAGCGGAAGAAGGCTTTATTTTCATTTATAAGGGCTCGAAATATAGCCTTTCTGGATTTCCATGGAAAAGCTGTATTGCTGAAGGAAATGTGCTTTTACATGAAACATTTCCGTTTGGAAATGTATTTTCTTTTTTGGATGCAGGCAGTAATAAGGGCGGCCTGAAACAGCAGCAGCATGTGGATGACCGGGGCAGCATGATTCACAGTGAAGGCTGCTACTGTTGATTAGTCAAGCGTAGCAGTAAAATGCCTTCTAAAAAGAAAAATGCTGTGTAAAACGGTGCTTAGTCTTTTGTGTTCAGTCACTTAAACAAAAGCATTTGAGATGTCATTTAACCAAAACAACCTCAATACTTTGCAGCTTTTAAAAAGCAGTGTTAAACATTTTTATCCGTGCTTTCTAGCTGTAAAGTTGTGTTCCTTGTGATCTTCTTTTAAAGAAAAACACATGAAGTACTTTCTAACACATTTTAAAACATGTTCATTGTGGAAATGCAGTATTAGCGCAGCAAATGCACCACCAGTGTCACTATTTCGAGCCATGTTGCTTCAGGTTAGTTACCAACTGTACATCTGCAGGGAATTAATGAACAATTATAGGACACGTTTCAACCAGTGAGATCACAGGATCTTCATGGCCCATGTTGTAATAAATAATAAAGGGCAGGGTGAGTAGGTAATTGACCTGCAACTAAACAGTTACACTGTTTTGAAATGGAAGGTAATAAGACCACATGTTGTTTGGTCCAGTTTTGACAATAGGGATGGCCTGATCATGTGTTCATTGACAGAGGCAGTCTCCTGAGGCCAAAGGTCTATTGAACAGGGAAGTCTGAGCAGAGCACACAGCTAGTGCAGCCACACGATGAGCACTGGGCTGAACCAACATATTTTTTTTTTTTTTTACCCTGTCCAGTCTTCAGGTCTGGGGTATATCCTCCACCTCCCCCGCAGCACCTTCAGACTCATTCTCCCTCAGCCCCACTGCTCACATTGGTGAGGCTCTACCGCAGCATAGGGCTCATGGTCACGCCAGCCATTCACCCACCCACCTTGGTTTTCTGCCTCAGTTCCACCTTCTACCCATGAGAATGTGCCAGCACCCGTAATCCATGTAGAGGTGGGCTCAGGCACCACAGTAAACTGCAGAGATGGAGCAGGCTCCCTGGTCTGCCACAGCAGTTGCTGTGGTGCCGAGGAGGCATCCCTCTTCTCCTCAGGCTGTGGAGAGCTGCTGTCAGCAGCACTGTGCCCCAGCCGCCCGTCTGCATGTGTTCTGAATTTGCTCTCCAACCTAGGTCCACTGGCATGACAACATGCTGGGCCAGTCATTGGGCAGCTGCGGATCATACATTTTTGTTTCTTTAGCAGCAGTCTATCACTGATGTGCTTTCTGGCTTCTAACTCGAGAACTGATTAGTTCAGCCATTGGCACTTTACAGCAGTAAGGATGGCAGTCCACTGAGGCCACTCTTCAGTTTGGCATCCATAAGATGGAGATGTCAGGTAGCACTAATATGGTTCTGGTGATTGACAGCATGGCAGTGTTCTGGCCAGTTTCAGTCAACAGTAATGGGACTGTCAAGGCAGCACAGATTGTTAAAACTTCAGGAAAACGTTTCTGATCTCAGTATCAAAGCAAAATAGTAAACGTATGGGCTAGTTGATTGAGGGAGTGGAGTTTGAACTGGTGACCAGATTCTTTTATATATATTTTTTGTTTGAAGTACTATTGTTTTATTTGGCGGTTGGGAAGTACCACTGCAAGCAGAGGGGCTGTAAGAGATGTAGGTAGAGCAGGTGAGTGCAGATAGTTTAGCACAGATAGTAGGAAAGAAATTTGATTTTTGTACAACTCTTTTCATGCAGATTATATCCCAATCCTGGCTTCGTAGCGCTGGCAGGAGCATATTGCATTTCCTTGCTGGAGACCCGGGTTTACAGACTCCCCATGCCCAGGCCAGTGGAGTTTAGTGACCACTGTAGAAGTGGCTGTCAGACTACAGGGGAAGAGAGGTAGGCTTCCTATGATGAGCCAGGAATGGTGTTAGATGGTGTGCATGCTCTCTCCCTCTCCTCAGACAGGATCAAGAGAGATGGTTCTTATTGTTTCAGGAAGATGAGTGGATCAAGAAGGAAAATCAAGTGGTTCCCGACACATAAATGACACATCTGCTTTGAGTATGCTCCTAATTCCTCCTGATGGTGCAAAAAACTTGAGGTAACTTCAGTTCTGCCACTGATTCTTAACTTGTCTTCGTTTCCCACAGGTGGAGGTCTTTAAATGTTTCCGACCAGGTGACATCGTTCAAGCAAAAGTAGTATCCTTTCTTATTTCGGTCTGCTGTATTTTATGATCTTACTTCAAGAGGGCTCTTGCAGTAGGTAATTACATATAGGACTGACGCCGGCAGGCAGCAGGACCCCACGGAAAAATTTCTAGCTAGCAGTTCCTGGCGAGGGACCACCCCCACGTCAGGTGACCAGTGTCAGGAGACGTCGGTATAAAGGGGCGGTCCCTCACGCCCGCCATTAGCTCGTGCAGCGCCTCGTGGAAAAGTTTGTGCTTAATCACTGTCAGTCCTTCCACCACCTGGTGTGCCAGACCGGACGCCAGCCCCTCTGACGTTGGTACCTCCGACACCAGGGCCTCCGATGTCTGCCCTGACGCTGGCCTTACCGACTCCGGGAGACATCCCACTCCCATCGGGCCCTCCGGGCCCTCCACTATAGACCCGCCCGTGAGGCCACTGGCTGGGCCGTCTGCTCCAGCAGCTCCCGGGTACCCTCCGTCTTATCCGGCGCCGACGTACCCGGGACCGCAGTATCCAGCGCCACAGTACCTGACGCTGGGCTTCCCGATGCCGCAGTACTAGACGCCGGGCTACCCGCAGCCGGGTTTTAGATAAGCTCCATATGGTTATAACCCGTATCCTTATCCCTCACCTCCTCCTCCACCACCCTTGCGGCCGCCGGTGGACCTGCAGGAGACTCTGGCCTCCTGGTGGGCTGAGACCAAGGCTCAGCTCACCAAAGAGGTCGAGAGCCGCCCTCCGACGACGGTGCCATCCCAGGTGGCACACTCCCTCACCACCTCCGGATTCCAGGGTTCTTTCATCTGGATCCAGAGAAGGGCAGGACACGCTTCCCTGGGGACTTCCCAAGGGGTCCTTTCCTCCCCTTGGTCAGGAAAGGGAGTCTTTTTTTCCTCTTCATCCTCCTGTTCATCCTCGGATTCTTCTGACGGTTGCTCTGAGAGAGATGACGAGCCACGCTCTCCGTCGAAGCCCAGGCCAAGGACTCCTCCGAAGTCTCTTCCAGAGGATCCTTCTTTTACGGAGTTGCTTAGGAAAATCCAGGAGATTCATCAGTGGCACTCCCTGGAACCAGATCCTCAGCGTCTGAAACTCGCTGGACATCTGGATCTGCCCATGACAGCTCCTACCCTGGTGCCACCCTGGGTAGAGCCTCATGCCGACCTTGTTACCACAATATGGAAACAGCTGTTGGCCTTAGCCCCACTTCCTAGGAAGTCGAACAGGCTGTATCAGGCTCCAGAGGGTGTTGATTTTCTGGATTCTCACCCTCGTGCCGACTCGGTCATGATTAGCGCTGCTCACGGCCGGTCGGCGAACCCCAGCCATCTTGGCTCGTCACCAGCTGATAAGGAATCACGTCTTCTGGACCAGTATTGGAGAAAGATTTACGCTTCCTCCACGCTGGGCATCAGGGCCCTGAACTGTGTCGGCCATATGGGAGACTACCAGAAGGCCATTTTGACTCGGGCAGAATCCAAACTGGACTCCTTGTCTGACTCCTAAGTCAAGCAGGAGTTGGCTGATCTTGTCCGCTCTGCTCGTTTGGCCAGTCGACACATGCTACGTGCGACATACGATGCAGTGGACACTGCTGGGCGGAGCTCAGCTTTCGCTGTAGGCCTACAGCGTCATGCTTGGCTCCATGTGTCAGGGTTGGTCCTGGAGGTGTAATCTGCTATCCAGGAAGCACCCTTCCGGGGGTCGGTGCTTTTCCGGGGTGATGTCTAGGACATCGTCACCGATTTGCAAGAGAAGGAGATGGCACTGAAGTCAGCTGATTCCATGTACCGTCCCATCAGCGCCTCCCTTTCACCAGACTGAATCGCCAAAGGCAAACCCCAGGGAAGGCAGGCCACAAAACGGCTGGGCCCCTACAACTGCTAAGCTCCCCGCGCCCAAAAAGCAGCTGGTGCTCTGCTGCCGCGCGCTGCCCCACACCACCGGACTCCTTTCCTCTCCCACTGCCTCTGGACTCCCCGGAGGAACCGGTAGGAGGGAGGTTTTCCCTCCACCTTCCGGGATGGGAGAGGATAACCACAGATTCTTGGGTGCTCCAGCTCATATCAGAAGGACACTCCATAGAGTTTCTTCAGAAACCACCCCCCTCTGAAGTCGACGTATTCATGGGAACATCTTCTTTTGGTCCAAGGGGAAATTTCGGCCCTCCTTCTGAAACAAGCAATGGTGCCCGTCCCCCTACATCTGCAAGGGACGGGTTATTATTCCCATTTCTTCCTGGTCCTAAAGAAGACAAGAGATCTCAGACCAGTTTTGGATCTCAGTTCCCTGAATCTTTTCATAGAATACAGCGCCACCACCACTACCTCAGAGGTTGCAAAGAAAGAACAGCAGTTGGACCACAGTGGGCTCAGGGAGGGTGAGGATGGTGAAACAGAGGCTCACCCAGTCAGTTGTTCCACTCCACAATCCATACACCATTCTGTGGGAGGATAGCTCCCCTATGGATGCACCCGCAGAGAAGACTGATGACAACTGTCACAAGGGAGGCCCACAGGAAGGAGGCAGAGGACACCACAGGGAAAGGAAGCAGCTCCTAGTGGGGGACTCAGTTATTAGGGGGATAGAACTGGGGGGAGCTGGGAAAACTGAAGTAAGGTGCCTGCCTGGTGCCATGGCTTGGAGGAATAGGAGCGATCCTCAGGATCACGAGAACAGCTGCAAGGAGTCTGAGCTGGACGTAGTGTCCACCTAGGGACAAATGACTTGGCTCATCATGAGATTAGAGCAGTGCAGGAGGACATTGTAGGGTTGGGGAGGGGCCTAAGACAAGTAGCACACACAGTATCCTTCTCAGAGGTGCTGCCTGTCAATGGCATGGGGGAGGCGAGGGTAATTAGCACCATGCAGTTTAATGAATGGTTAAAAAAATGGTGTGGAGCACAGGGGTTTGGCTTCAATGGGGACTGGGGTTCCACCTGGAGGGACACCAGCCTATACTGGCAGGATGGTCTGCATCAGTCCAGAAAGGGAACAAGTCTTTTGAGCAATCAGTTTAAATGCTTCATTGGCAAGCTTTTAAACTAGTCAAAGGGGGAGGTACTGATATGCAGCAGGAAAATCCCAGCCTCTCCCTACAAAACAGGGTACTAAATGAGAAAAAGACCGAGGTAGAAAGGTCAGTGGGGGATGCTGCAACAGAAGGTAAAGCCATCAAAAAATGGAGAGCAATGAGTACCAATGCCCGTAGTCTGGGTAACAAGCTTCCTGAATTAGTGGCCTTGATGGAGGAGGAACATCTGGATATCGTGGCAGTCACAGAAACATGGTACACGCAAAACCATGACTGGGACGTAAACATACCAGGATACACTATCTACAGGAGGGACAGGGAGGGTAAAAGAGGAGGAGGAGTAGCTCTTTACATAAGGGAAGGAATAAAAGCAACAGAACAAAAGGGTAAACAGGGAGGAGAAGAAGCACTGTGGGTAAATTTGGAGACAGGCAATGGCACACAATCCTCAGGGGGTTGTATGAACTTCTCAGGGGAGGAAATGGACAAGGAAATGATAGAAAGTATACTTAGGATGGCAGAAAAAGGGGAGATATTGCTGATGGTTGATCTGAATATGCCAGATGTTAACTGGAGTGCAGTTGCCACTTCGAAGAGTGGGGTTATTCTAGATGCCCTACAGGGGCATGCCTTAGACAACTAGTATTGGAGCCCACTCGAGAGGGAGCAGTCTTAGACCTGGTTCTCTCAAATGGAGATGGAGAGAGGATCACAGATGTAGAAGTGGGTAGCCATCTGGGAACTAGCGACCATCGAACAGTATGGTTCACAATAAACACAGCAATCGAGTCAAGCCATACAAAGGCAAAAGTACTGGACTTTAGGAGGGCTGACTTTGCCAAAATGGGTGAGTGCCTAAGGAATGCACTAGCAAATGGGCGGGCAGGAAGGAGGGTGGAAGAACAATGGGAATAATAAAACTGCCATCACAGAGGTACGCAGCCTTTTGTAAAGCAAATAAACAAAACAAATGTAAGAAACCACTTTGGTTCTCAAAGGAAGTGGCAGGAAAGTTCAAGAGAAAAGAAAGCATTCAGGAAGTACAAGGAATGCAGAAGGAGCAGGACAGAGAACTGTATCAGTTAAAGCAAAAGGAGGCTGGGAAGGCAGTCAGAACAGCAAAGGCCCAAACCAAGGAAAAAATAGCCAACTCAGTTAAGAAGGGGATAAAACCTTTATAGGTACATCAGGGGCGAAGGAAGACCAAGGGAGGGATAATGAGGCTTAATAAAGGGAGGGAGGGTGGGCAGAGGAGACTGTGAAAAGGCAGAGATACTAAACAAATATTTTGCTCAGTATTTACAAATGAAGAGGAGGTACCTAAAACAAACAGTAGAAACACTCTAGATACAGAAGTTGATACCAGCCCATTTACAGAAGAAAGGGTTCTGAAAGAACTCTTAAAACTGAAGGTGGACAAAGCAATGGGGCCTGATGGGATTCATCCCAGAATTCTAAAAGAACTAAGGGTAGAACTAGTGACACCACCGACTACCCTTATTAACAAATCATGGGAGGATGGGGTGGTACCCGAGGACTGGAGGAGGGCAGATGTGATTCCCCTTCACAAAAGTGGGAGCAAGGCAGAAGCAGGAAACTATAGACCTGTTAGTTTAACATCAGTGATAGGAAAATGATGGAATCACTTTGAAGGAAAGAATTGTCAGTATCTAGAGGCCAGAGGCAGGACCTAGGCAGCATGGATTCTGGCGGAAGGTCATGCCAGACAAATCTGATAGATTTCTTTGTGGGGTGACCAAAGTAGTAGATCAGGGAGGGGCTGTGGACATGGCCTACCTAGACTTTAGCAAGGCATTTGACACAGTCCCACACAAAGATTAATATACAAGTTAACCAGCCTGGGAGTGGGTCCCAGGTGACAGCCTGGGTAAAGAATTGGCTGGAGAATAGGACACAGAGAGTAATAGTAAATGGAGTCCACTCAGAAGAAAGGAGGGTTACTAGTGGGGTACCGCAGGGTTCAGTATTGGACGGTCCTCTTCAATGTCTTTATAAGTGACATTGCAGAGGGACTGAAGGAAAAGTATGTCTCTTTGCAGATGACACAAAGATCTGCAACAGAGTTGATGCACAGGGTGGGGTGGAAAGGATGAGAAGGGACTTGGCAAGGTTAGAGGAATGGTCAAATGTATGGCAGCTTAGATTCAATGCTAAGAAATGCAGGTAATGCACCTGGGAAACAAAACCCAGGGAAGAGTACACAATGGAGGTGAGATACTAACAACAACAAAATGGAAAGGGACGGGGGTAGTCATCAGATGACCTAAAGGTGGGCAAGCAATGTGAGAGGGCAGCAAGGAGGGCTGGGGGATACTGGGATGCATAGGGAGAGGCATCACCAGTAGAAAACAGGAAGTTCTTATCCCTCTGTACAGACAGCTGGTGAGACCCCATCTGGAGTACTGTGTGCAGTTCTGGAGACCCAATCTCCACAGAGACATAGACAGGATGGAAGCTGTCCAGAGGAGGGCAACTAAAATGGTGCAGGGTCTGCACCGGAAGACACATGAAGAGAGACAAAGGAGCTTAATATGTATACCTCTAGGGAGCGGGGGACATGATAGAAATGTTCAAGTACCTCAAGGGAATCAACAAAGTCCAAGAGGGTAGCATCTTTCAAAAAAAGAGGTATGCAAGAACAAGAGGGCACAATTTGAAGATAGGAGGGGGGCGGCTCAGAGGTAATTTAAGGAAGTATTTTTTTTCACAGAGAGGGTTGTGGATGCATGGAACAGCCTTCCGGAGGAGGTTGTGGAGTCAAAATCAGTGGTGGAATTCAAGCATGCATGTGACTGTAATAAGGCCATTCTATGGGGTTGGGGTAGGAAGAAGTAGGCTGCTGGTTAACTAGGATCTGCAGCTTATCCAGTAGGTAGGGAAATGGGCAGACTGGGTGGGCCAAGCAGTCCTTATCTGCCGTCAAATTCTATGTTTCTAAAAGGTTCAGGATGCTGTCTTTGCAGAGCCTTCTGCCTTTCCTCTGGCCGGGTCAATGGCTGTGTGCTCTGGATATGCAGGATGCTTATCTGCACATTCCCATTCACCCATCTCATCGCAAATACCTTCGTTTTGCGTTCCAGGGGAACCACTGCCAGTTCAAGGCGCTCCTGTTTGGTCTGTCCTCGGCCCCCTGAGTGTTTACCAAATGCCTGGCAGTAGTGGCGGCCCACCTGCATACCAGGGAGTGCAGGTTTTTCCATACCTGGACGATTGGCTCCTGGCGGCTTCATCCAGGGAGGAACTCCTGCGTTCCCTCTCCCTTACCCAGCAAGTTTTTGCCTGCCTGGGTATTACCATCAGCCATTCCAAGTCTCATCTGGACCCATCCCAGAGGCTACAGTTTATTGGGGCGATTCTCAGTACGACCACGGGCAAGGCCTTCCTGCCTCCGGACAGGGCGTCCACCCTCCAGACCCAAATAAGCCTGTTGTCTGACCGCAGGACGGTCTTTGTGAGGTCGGTCCTTCGCCTTCTCGGGCTCATGGCGGCTGCTGTCCCGACGGTTCCTCGCACTCGACTCCACATGAGGTTTTCTCAGTGGACTTTACGCACTCAATGGGATCAGCTAGTGGACGACTTAGATCACCCAGTTCTGAGCTCATCGCCGATGCTTCGAGACTTAGAATGGTGGATGGTTCGAGAGAACCTGTTTCAGGGAATTCCTTTCTTTCATCCTCCCCCTCCCAGACTCTAACCACAGACGCCTCAGGCGAAGGTTGGGGAGACCGTCTAGGCCCTCATCGGTCCCAGGGCTCCTGGTCCAAGCTAGAACAAGCTCTCCACATCAATGTGCTTGAGCTTCGGGCAGTGTTGTATGCTCTCCAAGCCCTTCAATGCATCCTTCCCGGCCACCTAGCCGTCCAGACGGACATGTGCGTGGTGTGGTACATCAACAAACAGGGAGGGACTTGGTCCTACCCTCTTTGCAGGGAGGCAATGAGGGTTTGGGATTGGGCAACACAACACAACCTTCACCTCACGGCAATTCACGTTCTGGGAGTCGTCAACACCCTGGCAGACAAGCTAAATCGCTCTTCTGCTCTGGTTCATGAGTGGGAACTGGACCAGGGGGTCCTAGACAATATCTTCCAACGTTGGGGAACACCACAGGTCGACCTGTTCGCATCCCCTCTAAACGCAAAACTTCCTCTCTTCTGCTCGTTCGTTCCAGAGCGAGGCGCTTTTTGGAGCGACGCTCTGTCTCTAGACTGGAAGGACAGATTAGTCTATGCCTTTCCCCCAATTCCACTTATCCCACGAGTCTTGCAGAAACTAGCTTCAGAAGGAGCGCGAATGATTCTGATCGCTTCCTTTCTGGCCCAGGCAAGTTTGGTTCTCTCTTCTACAACAATACTCAGAGGATCCTCCTTTTCCTGTATCTCGAGGTTTACTGACCCAGGATCAGGGGACCCTGGTCCATCTAGGCCTCAGGTCCCTTCAACTGCATGCATGGCTCCTGCAGACTTAGCCCAATCCCGTTTTGGAGTGTCTCCCAAAGTGGCGGAGATTTTGGTGGAGGCCAGAAAACCCTCCACCCGATCCACTTATGCCATGAAGAGGAAAAGATTCACTATCTGGGCCGCTTCCAAGAACGTGGAACCCTTCTCCTGTTCAGTGGGACTTCTGCTGGAGTATCTACGTTATCTGTTTGACCTGGGTCTCAGCCATTCTTCTCTGAAGGTACACATGGCAGCCATCTCGGCCTACCATGTTCCCTTCGCAGGCAAAGCTTTCTCTCAATTGGAGGTCTCTAAGACCTTTCTCAGAGGGGTCCTCCATCTGAGGCCCCCCATCCGTACTTTGCTCCCCTTGGGACTTGAACTTGTTCTCGAGAAACTTACTCTCCCTCCTTGAACCTGCAGCCTCTGCAGATTTGAAGTTCCTTCCTTGAAGACTGTCTTCCTGGTGGCCATTCTTCTTCTCGGAGGAATTTCCAAGCTCCAGGCCTGATGTGTAAAATCCCATACTTGATTTTTCACAAGGAATGAGTTGCTCTTCGCACGAATCCCAAGTTTCTCCCTAAAGTAGTAGCTGAGTCTACTCTAAATCAGTCCATAGAGTTACCTGCCTTTTTACCCAGTACTCTAATAAAGGGGAGTATTTACTCCACACTATGGATGTTCACTGGATTCTGAGATACTACACCAACAGGATGAAGGATCTCAGAAAGACTGATCAATTGTTCATCTCTTTTGCTGATAAAAGGGAAGGCAATGCTGTTTCCAAGCAATGCCTGTGTAAGTGGTTGGCTCATTCCATCACTTTCTGCTTTGACAAATACAACAAGACCCTCCCGGGTCAAGTCAGAGGCCACTCCACAAGAGGAGTAGCTGCCTCAGTGGCTTGTTTCAAGAATATGTCTGCGGCAGACATATGCGCTGCCGCCACCTGGACTTCCGTCCATACCTTTACTAAACACTACAGTTTGGATGTTGCCTCTCGCCGTAGAGCAGGCTTCGGGCTGGCTGTTTTTGCAAGGCCTCCTATCTTGAAGCTTGCACAACCAGAACTGCTTTTTGGAGTAGTTTTCCTCCTCCCGGTGCCTCTCTTTGTTCCAGACTGCTTGGGATTCAGTCCTATATGTAATTAACTACTGCAAGAGCCCTCTCGAAGTAAGATAGTACAGTAACATAAGAACTTAACGTAACAGTAGATCTTCGAGAGAGGCTCTTGCAGTAGGTAATACCTTCCCGCCCTCCATCCCCCTAGGCTTTTTCAGCTCCTTTTCCAGTGAGGGAAATATCCACTTCTCTCTTATCCAGCCTTTCTGGCCCGTGGCAAGAAAGAACTGGAAGGCGGGCATCAGGGACCGCCCCTTTATCCCGACGCCTCCTGATGCCGGTCACCTGACGTGGGGGCGGTCCCTCGCCAGGGACTGCTAGCTAGAAATTTTTCCATGGGCCTGCCGGCGTCAGTCCTGTATGTAATTACCTACTGCAAGAGCCTCTCTCGAAGATCTACCTTTATGGTAAGTTCTTACGTAACTGTACTTTCTCCTAAGTATTACTCCACCCCCCTCCATTTTTGTGCAAAACATGCAGTTTTTGGCAAGTGAATCATGTTCAGGTTGTCCATAAGAGCCAGTGAGTACATGCCTTTATCTGCTCCCTGCCTTCTGAGTGTATGCTTATCTTTTCTGCAGGTACTTGTCTCTGTATGTGTGCTGCTTTGTGAGTTCATGCCTTTGTGTCTGTTGTATGACCACATATGTATGCTTTCTGCCTTCTGAGTACATAACTGTGTCTCTGTATGTGCACCCTATTGAGTACATAGCTGTCTTGTCTATGAGTACGTCTCTGTATGTGTGCTGCCTTTAAAGAAGTGTGCTGAACCTGTAAGTAGCAATTTTCCCCTGTAGAAGCTGATTTTTAATATAGGTTCCAGTTTTTTTACTGTTCCAGCTTTTGGGGCTTTTTAATTATCCTACGTAGTGCTTCTGATTTACACATAGGTAGGTAGAACCTTTTAGAACTGTATGATATAGTTTGTCCCTTGCTCTCTTCTACTATTGTTTGTGCAGTGCATCCATTTTCTAGTGTAGAACTCTGGGAGTGAAAGAGGGACATAAACTACATCATACAATTCTATAGTGGCACTCCCGCACTGGAGCATACATCAGAAGCAATCACAGAGGTTACCAAAGGGCCCATACCTCTCAACCTCCTGCCATATAAATCAGGGACAAGGCTTCAAAAAATCAGGGACAAAGGACCAAAATCAGGGACACAACTTCAAACTGGATGATATCCACTCAGGAAGCTGGTAGCATATGATGCTTAGTGCAAAATGCATTTTCTAAAGAACAACAACTCTCTAACTTTAATGTTTGACATTATTTTGTGCTTCCAACTCCCACTGTTTGGTCATGGAAACACAATTTTTAGGAGGGACAGAGTTAAATTTTGAGGCAAAATCAGGGACAGTTGAGAGGTATGAAGGGGCCTGTATAGATTGAACAATAAAAGAACTGGAAATTCTGGACTGGAAAAAAACATTTTAAGAGAAACGGCTTACAGGTTCAGTGCAATCCTCCTTTTAAGTACTGGTCTCTGTATGCTTGTTGTCCAAGTACATATCTGTATTTTTTTCTATGGAGCGTGTGTGTGTGTGTGTGTGTGTGTGTGTATTACTTTTCAAGTATAGGTCTGTGTATGCTTTCTGCTTCTTGAGTGCATACCTGAGTCTTACGTGTGACAGTGTGTGAGTATATGCCTCTGTATGTGTGCTGTGTGTTGCATAGAAACAGAAGTTTTCTAAAGAAAAAGACCGCTTGACCCACCCAGTCTGCATGTTCTACCTCCACAGATCTGGTCTCTGGCATCCCTCAGTACAGCAGCACCACCACCTTCAGCCAGCTGTCAGTTACATGTGTCTGCCACCCTTCAGTGAAGAAATCTTTCCTCGCATCCCTCCAGATCTCCACCCTCTACCCCCCAACAGCTTCATTGCATGCCCCCATTCCTGGAGATCATCCTCATTTGGAAAAGGCACCCCTTCTGTATCCTGTTCATCACTGTGAGGTACATGCAGATCTGTCATGTCACCTCCTGCTCTCTTCTCCTCCAGTGTGTACATGTCGAGATCCCTCAGTCTGTCTTCGTAGGGCTTCCTTTGCAACCCCTGCCCCATTTTGGTTGCCCTTCTCTGGACTGCCTCCACCCTAAGTCCTTTCTGAAGTGTGGTTGGCAGAACTGGACACAGTACTCTAGGTCGGGGTGTAACAGAGAGCGATACAGAGGCAGCGCCACCTCTCCTACAGATGATGCCCCCCCGCGCACCCCAGCATCGCACCAGCACTGGCCGTGGCTTTTGAATAATACACTGCCACCTTGAGATCCTCTGATATAACCTCAGGGTCCCTTTCCTATCTAGTGACTGCCATTAACCCCCCACCACCACCACCACCACCACCACCACCAAAATCCTGTACTCAGCACCAATGTTCCTATGACCTAGGTGCATGGTTTTGCACTTTGTCATTGAACCCCAACTGCCATGTCTTAGACCACTCCAAGTTTCCCTGTATTCCTGCGCATTTTCTCCACCCCCTCCTGATTGTCTACCCAGTTGCAGATTTTGATGTCCAATGCAAAAAGCATACAGTTCCTCTGAAGTGTCCACTATGAAGATACTGAAGAGAGCTTGTCCCAGTGCTGAACCCTGTAGTATCCAGCTAGTCACTCTCCTGTCCATACATGCCTTTATATACTTGCTGTCTTATGAGTATATGCTTTTGTTTCTGAGTTTGTCTCTGTATGTGTGCAGCTGTCCGAGTATATGCTTGTCTGTTGTGTAACCGTATGTGTTTGTGTGCTTGCTGCCTTTTAAGTACATACCTGTTTCTTTTCTGTGACCATGTCCCTGTGTGTCATTATATGCCTCTGTATGCCTGCTGCCTGTAGAGGACATGCCTGTGTCTTGTCTGTCATCTGTGAGTATATGCCTCTAAATGTGTGCTAACTTTTGAGTACATGCCTGTGTCTTGTCTGTGAGTATGTCTCTGTATGTGTGTTGCCTGGAAGTATAGATATCACTTCAAGATAGAGCTCTTGCAACAGGCAGTAACCATTAGGACTAGGACCCCACAGAAAAATTCTAGCTAGCAGTCTATGGCGGGGGACCATCCCCTGACGTCAGCCCTGCCCCTGACATCGCCCATGGTATAAAGGGGGCAGTCCCCCAGCACCACCTCCGTTTTTTTCCTGCCGTCGACCCGTGCATCTCGGTTCCATGGACACCTCCTGCTTCCAGTCAACCGCCATTTTTCGCGCTTTGCACAGTTAACATTTTTCATCGAATTTAACCAAATTCGGCGTGTATGTCTACCCAACCAACTTCATCTGCAGTGTGGCGGAAATCTAAGTGCACATGCGGCAAGCAGATCCCAGCAAAGGTTGGCCATTTGGCCTGCCTTCTGTACCTAGGCCTTGACCATAAGCCAAACGCCTGCCCGCATTGCCTCAGCTTCAATAGGAGGACCCACATCCTGAGCCTGAAGACTTTGAAAGCATACCTACTTGAACAAGTGGCCGCCATGGAGAAGACCCACTCAGGGCACAGCTCGTCTTTCTCCTTGGCTAAGGACTCTCTCCCCCCTAGAGAAGAAATTGAGCAGGAAGCACCATCATCAAGACAAGGATAGGTCCAGGTCAGAATCCCATCCCAGATCTCCACATATGGCTTCCAAAAGTTCTACCTCTGCCACGAGGTCAGGCAGCCCCTCTGGATTCCCTGGCTTTCTCTGGTTACCATCAAGGAAGCCTTCTGCCTCCCCCCAGACATCCAGCAGGGAGTCTTCCGGCCCTTGTTTCCCTGGCTATCAGGCTCCACAAGCTCTCGCTAGGGTCTCAGCCAGAAAAATCGGCCCACACTTCGGGTGGCAGGTCTGGACCCGCTGTCCTCAAGGCCATTGCCTCTGGTCCATTGGACAAGAAGACATGGTCTGATGACACCGAGAAATGTCAGGAACACGAGTGCCACAAGAAACTGCACTCACCTTCCAAGCCGTTCTCAGCCAGGGTTCCGGACCGACAACAGTCCACAACACCCTCTGACTCCACTACGGAGCCGGAGCAGATGACCCCCTCCAAGCTGTCGTCTGATCCACAGGGCTCTAAAAAGGGTCTGACCATGGACTCGCCGGGGAGGGGGGGGTGTCCTGTGGCCTTTCTCTGATAGAGCCATGGACCAGATGCCACTTACTCCGTCACTGCCTCCCCTTCAGGACCCCTTTGACCAGATGCCAGGGCACCCGACACCTGAGGATGAGACACCACTAGACCTGACGCCCGATACAGCAACATCGACAGACCTGACGACAGGCGGGACTAAGCCAAAGGGTCGGACGCCCCTACCCCAAAGCCTGACCCACAGCTGGGACCCATGGTCCCTTGGCTGAGGTTGGTGCTCTGCTCACCAGTTGGTTGAACACTATTAAAGGGAATCTATTGCCCAGACCACCGGAGCCAAACCCCACCCATGCGGGGATCCCTATTCCAGCTCCACCTAGGCAACCGACTCCTCCGCACATGCCTTCACTCCGGATGCCAGCCCACCCGGCTCCTGGGGCGATGGACAAGAATCTGCCAGACGATGGAAGCATGGTCTTCACCCATCCAGAGTCTCTCCAGTGGGCGCCAGTTCACATCTTCAGAGGAGTCCACCGGAGGCTGCTCCTCTTACGACTCGTCGGAAGATGTCTCTTCTCTTCTACCTCAGGATCCAAGGAGGGATTCCCCAAGGTCTCCTCCGGATGATCCCACTTTCCTAGATGTGATGTGAAACATCCATTTCCTTAACCAGTGGGAGATGGAAGATTTAGACCCCGAGAGACGTTGCCTGGTGAAATTCTTGAGGGCCACTGACTTAAAACTCTTAGTCATTCCACCATTAATGGAGCCCTTCCAGGACATTACGAAACTAGCTTGGAAGCACCCTTCCACAACCTTGGTGATGTCTAAGAAAGCTGACCGCTGATATAGGACCCCTGGGGAGAAACCATATTTGAGCGAGCAACTCAAAGCAGACTCCATGGTCCTTATGGCCGCACATGGTAGGACTCAGCAGCCGAAGCATATGGCTTCCCAACCACCAGATGAGTCCAAACAGATGGACCAGTTTGGCCAGAAGGTGTACATTTCGGCCACTTGTACAGTCCGGTCGTTAAATTTTGTGGCACACATGGTGATGTACCAAAAGTCTCTCTGGAACACTGTGGACCTGGCTGAGTCGCAACCTGAATCCACTAATAAGTCTGAGCTCTTAGCTGTTCTCCAGTTGGGTGCTGACATTAGCAAGCATGTCCTCAGATGCTCATATGACTTGGCAGACACCGCTGCCAGAGCGGCTGCCATGGGGATATGCCTCCAGCGCTGCTCCTGGTTGAGGATCTTGGACTTCCAACAGGATTTGCAGGTGCCATCGTGGATGCCTCTTTTCAAGGATCAGTTATTTTCAACCAGGAGGCAGAAAAGATGAGCACAGGCTTGCAGGACTCAAGAAGAGTAGTTTCTGAAGTCCACAAAATGTATAAGTCCGAGCCAACCCCATCCAGGCATCAGCCCTTTCGCAGGCAGCAAGGCCAGTAGGGGAAATGACAGCAGCAAAGAGGGGGTTACAAAAGAAAAGGCACCCCCCCTATCTTCAGGGGCACTAGGACCCAAGAATGCCAGAGCTCCCTTGCTCACTCCAGTAACCTCTGCATGAGACTCTACCTGCTACCCCCCTTCCCCCGGTGGAGCTGCAGGGGGAGGCAGTAGGAGGGCTATTCTCCCTTTACCTCACAGGTTGGTCCGGCATCACGGCAGATTAGTGGGTACTTCAAATTATAGAAAGGGGTTATGCTCTGGAGTTCACCCAGATACCTCCAGACAACCCACCGATTTCCAATCATTGCTCCCCATCCCATGCAGGCCTCATTCAGGCAGAAATCAAAGCCCTCCTGAGCAGAAAGGCAATCCAGGTAGTCCCACTGAGTCAAAGAGGAAAGGATTATTACTCCAACTTCTTCTTGGTTCCAAAAAAAGTCAGGGGACCTTTGTTCCATCCTGGATCTCAGTCAGCTGAACAATTTTATCCAATACAAAAGGTTCAGGATGGTGACACTGCCAGGATTGCTGCCCATACTACACCAAGGGGACTGGCTCTGCTCCCTGGATATGCAGGACGTATATATGAACATAAAAATCCTGCCGTCCCACAGATAGTTCCTTCGCTTCATCTTTCAGGGTGAACATTATCAGTTTTGAGCCAGCCTGGTGGCGCTGAGGGTTGAGGCGCTGGAAGCCACACCTCGCGTCACGCCGGCGACCCGTGTTCGGGAATGGGCACGGATCGCGGGGGGGTGTGGCAGGGAAGGAGAAGGATCGAGCTTCCGGGGAGGGTAAGGGAGCTGATTCTGGCATCGCTCGCCCCCTGGTAGAGGCCAGGGGCATGGCGCCGCACTGTAATGTGGGTGGAGCTGGGACAGACGTTTGCCGTAAGGCGTCGGTGTCATTGCACATTCCCAGCTCCAAGGGGACTTGCTGGAAAAATCCGGTGGCCCCCATGTATGAGCCGGGGCTCGGTGCCCAACCCTCCAGCCACCTTCAGTTCTGCCTCTGGCGGCCCCACTCGGGTGGGGGGGGGCATCCCTGAGTGAAGGTCTGGGTCGCCAAGCCAAGGGTGAGCCCACTCGTGGGGTAAGGGGTGCTGGTGAGGGAAAAAGTATAGTAATTAAAAGAAAAAAAAAAAATCAGTTTTGGACACTGCCGTTCGGCCTCTCTCTCCTCGAGTATTCACAAAGTCCTGGCGGTGGAGGCAGCAGCTCTCCAGAGGCAGGGAGACAGCTTTCATAAGGGACCAGCTGCGGCACACACACACTGGAAAGTACTTGCTGGCTGTTCCATGCCCTGGGGATCACCCTAAATCTTCCCAAGTCATCCCCCCGGCCCAGTCAGAGATTACAGTACATGGGAGCTATCTTGGACACTGCCCAAGGGAAGGCCTTCCTCCCCCTTGGACAGGGCCGATAGCCTGTGGGTGCTGGCTCAGAAAATCGCATCCTCAGGCCAGATATCAGCCGGAATGCTTGTGCAACTCCTAGGCCAGATGGCAGATGCCATCATGACAGTGCCCTTAGCTCGTCTCCACATAAGAGTACTTCAGTGGAACCTCGGAATACAGTGGGATCAGCGTTCAGATGATCTCTAGCAGCAAGTTCAGATCTCCAATGTTGTGCATCAGACTTTGGAATGGTGGCTCACCCCCTCCCGAATAGAGATCGGGGCTCCATTTTGAAGCTACAGTCCTCAGCAAATCCTGACAACGGATACCTCAGGACTGGGGTGGGGCGTGCATTTCAAAGAAAATCAGATGAGGGACGTGGACTCCTTTGGAACGCAGCCTTCACATCAATGTGCTGGAGATGAGAGCCATTCTGTACGCCTTACTTACATCAACAGGTAAGAGGGCACTGACTCCTATCCCCTCTACAGAGAGGCCATGAGAGTCTGGTATTGGGCAGTGGAGCACAATCAGGAACTCACAGTGGTGCACGTCCCGGGAGTACCAAAGCATGTTAGCCAACGGCCTAAGTCACTCTTGGTCTCAGGTCCACAATTGGGAACTGCTACAGGAAGTAGTAGATGATCTGTTTGAAAGATGGGGAATTCCAGAAGTGGACCTCTTTGCGTCCCTGCACAACGCCAAACTGCCCAGTTCTAGGGACATGGATATGTTGTTCATCCACACTCTCTGGCAGGTATCCTTGCCGGAAGGTCTTCAAGCTGGCTCCTCCCACCCACCCGGGTGGTAAAACTCTCAGCTCCGCCCCATGACGCCAGATCTTCCTTACCGCTTGGAAGCTCGAGTTCCCTCCTTCGCGCTCTGCGTTTTAGACTGGATCCTAATTCTTCGGTTCGTCCGAAATTTATTTTGAAGTTTTCTAAACTTGGTCTTCATCTTCCCTCGCTGTCATGGGACAAATCTGTTCCGGCTTTTGAGGTGCTCCTTGCGGGTAGAAAATGTCCAGGACAGATCCGCACTCCATGTGCGTCTACTGCTTAGGCCTAGATCACGACCCGCAGGCTTTGTAGAAGCGCCGCTCTTTCTCGGCCAATGTTCTGGACGATCAAGGCTGCCTGCTTTGAAGCTCGGGTGCCCCGAGAAACGCTCACGGGTTAAATCCAAAGAGGCTCACATGTGTCCGCAGCTGGCTCGGCTGAGCAGCTCGAGCAGATGATCGCCTCGAGGAGAAGGCAGCCCAGGTCGTTTTCTTCCTCCTCGGCCGCGCATTTATCCCGCCTCTGAGTTTCTCGATACAGCTTTGTTCAAGGAGCTTTGCCAGTCCCTTTCCATGAAAGGAGAGGGGCCCTTGGGACATTCTTCGGTCCAAGAAAAGGAATCGAAGGTAAGTCCCCATCGCCGGGCGTCAGGAGCCGGAGAGGTCCTCCCGGGCAGTTGATCACGCCACCTTGGCCGAGGTTATGTTGAGGCCGCTGGCTTCACAGTGCCCCTGTCAAGCCAGCCTGCCGAGACTCCTGTCGACGAGGTTGAGATTTTTCTCGATCTGTTAGACGGGCTGTCGACTGGAGCAGCCAACAACCCTACTTCACCGGCTCCCCCGGTGGATACCGAGGATCTGCCTGCTCCTTCGGGGCAGCAGTCCCCGGTCAAAGTTCCCGAGCCGAGGGAAGAGCGGGTATCCCCCGCCTTCCCATACCCACCCCTCAGTCCCTGGGGGTCTCGGTCTCGGACCTCTTCGTCCAGCCGTTCCCGCTGACATCGGCGGTCTCGGTCCCGTTACCGAAGTAAGCGGCAATGCCGTTCTTCCTCGTCCTCCTCCTCGGGTGAGAAGAGGCTACGGCGCAAGTTGCGCCGGCGCTACGAGGATCTGATGTGGCGGCAGTTGCTGTTATCCGGGCCTAAGCCGACCCCGGCCGTCAAGTGGCTGTCGCCGGAACGGCCGAAGCAACCACTCGTTCCAGTCGAGTTGCCCGCCCCAGGACCGGTTGCTAAGCCGAAACCAGCTGGTCCACCGATTGTGGTGGAACCTCCGCCTCCACAACCAAAGTCGGGGGCACTGACCAAGAATTCTCGGTCGGGTCATGGCCTGCCCCACAGGTTGTTGGTCACCCTCATTCCCAACCGTCCTCGGCAGGTGGAGGGTGGCTCAGGGCCGAGGCAGCTCTTCGCAGACTCTTCGGAATCCGACGACGGTTCCTCCCTGTTCTCCAGGCAGTGCGATCTGGAGTCCTCCGGGGGCCAGTCAGTGGACGAAAGCCCATCGTCCTGCTTGGGTCTGCTTCGACTCATCTCGGAGTCCACCAGGATGCTGCTCGAGCCCGTGTCAAACGGGCCAAGTATCCCCTGACGGAGATTCTGGACCAAGGGGATTCTCCCATGGAGGCCTTTCCAGTGGCTGAGGCCATTGTCGGCCCAGCCTTGGAGCTTTGGCAGCGGCCTGCTTCCTGTCCTGCGCCCTCGGCCAGGATGGCCAGGAAGTATGCGGTCCCTACCGGCTTTTTGCCCGGTTTCGAACACCCCTCTGCTGAGGGGTTAGTCACCGACAGCTGCTCCGGTGTTCCGTACGCCCAGGATGTGGACAAGCCCCGACAAGGAGTCCAAAAGCTAGACTTTGCCAGGCGCAGGGTGCGCTGCGTCCTCCCTTGGCCTCCCGACAGGCCAGCTCGGCCGTGCTGATGGCACACTTCTCCACGCCTCATGGGCTCCTGGATGAGGTTCCTCATCTCCCACCTGACCTGCAGACCACGGTCCGCCAGGTGCGGGACCGAGGTAGGGTGTGAAGCAGCAGCTCCAGACTGCTCTGGACATAGGTGATTCCTGTGCCAGGTCAGTTGCGGCCGCAGTGGCCATGCAACGCAGGGCGTGGCTGAGGATATCCACCTTCACGGCGGATACCCAGCACAAGTTGTCAGACGTCCCCTTCTTGGGGACTGACCTCTTCGGCCCTTGAGTGGAGGGACACCTCCAGCGGATCGAGAAGTCCAATGCCACTCTGGACTCGGTCACCTCCGCCCAGAGGGACAAAGGCCGCCGTTGGCAGCAGAAGTCCTTTTGTCCTTCGGTCCCTGCTCCTCGACCAGCCCAGCAGGCTCGCGCTTGGCATCCCAAACCAAAGCCTACGGCTTCCTCCAACAGGAAGCAAGGAGGTAAAGGCCCAGGAGGTCCCTCGGCTGGTTCTTCCTCCAAGCCTGCCCAGTGACGGGTTGAAGGGTGCCACCCCCAACCTCGTCACTCCCCCGTGGGGGGACAGCTCCACCTCTTCCTTTCCGCCTGGTCCGCTATCACCATGGACTGCTGGGTGTTGAAGGTGGTAGGAAAACGCCTGCCTCTGGAGTTCGAGCAGGTTCCGCTTTTTCGAGCCGTCCCCCCTCGGGGGGCCACGTCCCAGTCTGTCGGCCGCCGGGCCAATATTGCCCTACTCCTCAAAAAGAGGTAATCAGGAAGGTGGCGGATCCTCCTTCAGACCTGGGGTTTGTGTCCAGGTACTTCCTGGTCCCAAAACGCACGGGGGGCTGGCGCCCCATTCTCGACCTGCACGACCTGAACAAGTTCCTAAGGTCTCGGACCTTCAGGATGGTCACTCTGGCTCAGATAATCCCATCCTTGGAACGAGGCATGTGGTTCTGCTCCCTGGACCTCCAGGACGTGTTCTTTCACGTCCCAATCCGTCCGTCCCATCAGAGGTTCCTCCGCTTCAGAGCAGAGGGATCCCTATCTGAGTTCGGGCCATGCCCTTCGGCCTCTCCTAGCTCCCAGGGATCTTCACCATATGCATGGCAGTGACAGCATTCTCTGCGGCGCCGAGGGCCTGGGTGCACTTTACCTGACGATTGGTTGATAGCAGCCCCTCCAGACGAGGCGGAGCGTCCAGAGATCTGGCCCTCCAAGTTTGCTCTCAGGTCGGCCTCCTCATCAACGAGGCCAAGTCGGAACTCGTGCCAAAGCAGGTGATTCGGTTCATCGGGGCAGAGCTCGACTCTCTGCGAGCCAGAGCACGGCTCCCGGCGGACAGGGCCGAAGTTTTTTCCTCCTTTGCCCAGTCATTTCTGGTTGGGCAATTGTGCCCTGCCCGGGACTTCCTGCGCCTCCTGGGCCTCTTGGCGGCCTGCACCAGCGTGGTCCATTGGTACATGCGTCCCCTTCAATGGGGACTGGCCAGCTAATGGTCACAATGCCGGGATCCGTTGGACCGGCCCGTGACAGTGACCCAGGAGATGTGGAACGCTCTCTGATGGTGGATCGTTCCAGCACATCTGCAGGAGGGTATCCCGTTTGTCCGCCCCGAGCCGATGGTCTCTCTCTCGACCGACGCATCTCTGATGGGTTGGGGTGCCCATCTAGAGGAACACCGAGCACATGGCCTCTGGTCCCCTCGGGAGTCCCGATGCCACATCAACCTGCTGGAGCTCCGAGCGGTCCGTCTAGCTCTCACCGCCTTCACTCTGTTTCTATGGGGTCAAGTGGTTCAGGTCCAGAGGGACAACACCACGACCATGTACTATCTGAACCGCCAGGGTGGGACGCACTCCTTGCTGTTATGCAAGGAAGCTCTCCGCATTTGGTCCCTAGTGCGCAGCCTGGAGGCGGATCTCCTAGCCATTCATGTGGCAGGAGCCTCCAACACCCTGGCTGATGCCCTAAGCCGGATAGGGACTGCGTCTCACGAGTGGTCTCTCCTGCCGGAGGTAGTACAAGATCTCTTCTCCCACTGGGGCACGCCTCGGGTGGACCCATTTGCTTCCAGGAGAATGCGAGCTGAGTCTGTTCCATGCCCGGCCCCCGCAGCAGGGCTCGCTGCAGGGGGATCCCTTCTCGAGGCCGTGGACCCCGGGCCTCTTCTACGCCTTTCCCCCATTTCCCTTGATCCACAAGTTGCTTCTCAAGGCAAGGAGGGACAAGGCGCAGGTGATTCTGGTAACCCCAGACTGGCCCCGCCAGTTCTGGTATCCAGATCTCCTCAGCCTCAGCTCCAGGCTCCCGAGGCGGCTTCCAGCCTGCCCGGACCTGATTTCAGTCAATCAGGGGAAGGTATTCCACCCGGACCTTCAATCCCTGCACCTGATGGCCTGGTTCCTGAGCGGCTAGAGTTCCAGGCTCTGGGTCTTTCCGACGAGGTCCTCAACGTCATTGAGGCGTCCCGTAAGGAGTCGACCAGGAAATGCTATGCCTTCAAATGGAAGAGGTTTTCCATTTGGTGTCAGGGGAAGGGCTTGGACCCTTCCAACTGCCCCTTGGCGAGCATTCTGGACTACCAGTTGTCCCTTTCTCAGCAAGGGCTTTGGTCTACGACCCTTAAGGTGCACCTGGCAGCCATCTCTGCTTACCGGGCGCTGGCCGGCAAGCAGTCGGTGGCACAGGAGAAGGTGGTCGGGCGCTTCTTCAAAGGCCTTGACCACATTTCTCCTCTGGTGCGAGAACCTCCACCTCCGTGGGATCTACTGCTGGTATTGGCCAAGCTCATGGGCAAGCCATTCGAACCAATGCACAGGTGTGATCTTTCACACCTGTCGTGGAAGACCGCCTTCTTGGTGGCTATCACGTCAGCCAGAAGGATGGGAGAGCTCCAGGCGCTTTCCATCGATCCTCCCTACCTGGTCTTTCACAGGGACAAGGTTGTCCTGCACCCCCAACCGAAATTCCTTCCGTAGGTGGTGTCGGAGTTTCACCTTAACCAGGTGTTGATTCTGCCGGTGTTCTACCCCAATCACACCTCGGAGGCCGACTATAGGCTCCATACTTTGGACCCTAGACGAGCGCTCGCTTATTATAAGGAGCGGACGGCTGAAGTTCGGTGAGAGGTTCGCCAGCTGTTTGTCATCTACGCTGAAGCCGCACCTGGCAGACCTGGCAAAGCGGACGATAGGCAGGTGGATCACCTCCTGCATAGAGCTCTGCTACAGGTTGGCGGGCATGGAGCCTCCCAGAGGGATAAGAGCTCATTCTACCCGCCATACCGTTGCATCAGTAACTGCTTCCAGGGACGTCCCTATCCAGGATATCTGCAGGGCTGCTACCTGGAAGTCGGCACATACCTTTGTTACCCACTACCACATCGACCTCGAGTCACGCCGGGATGCTGGTTTTGGGGCCTCAGTTCTCCAATCTCTCTTTCCCAAGTAAATATTGGGGTGTGCACCTTGCCTCCCTCCTCACGGAGAACTGCTAGGAGTCTGCCAGAGAGTGTGGATGAACAACATATCCATGTCCCTAGAAATACAGGTTTCTGCTCGCTAGATCCAGGGCCTGGTGTTTTCTGGTAAGCTGCGCTGTCCCTCTGTTGGACAGGGAGGTTTCTATATGCCTTCCCTCCCTTCCCACAACTCCAGTGAATACTGTTCAAACTTCAAGCGGAACAAGTAGGCATGATTCTCATAGCACTGTTCTGGCCTCTGCAGATTTGGTTCCCATTGCTCCAACAGTTGGCAATAGAACCTCCGATTCCTCTGCCCGTCCTCTCAACTTGCTCTCCCAGGAGCAAGGGACTCTTGTGCACCCGAATCTCAAGTCTCTGCACCTGCATGCATGGCTTCTGCAGATTTAGTTAGGGACCGATATGGGGTATCAGCAGGGGTAGCGGAGGTTCTAGTGGCTGAGAGAAAACCCTCAACCAGGGCCACCTACACCATGACATGGAAGTGCTTCTGACTTTGGGCTTGTGCCTGTCGTCTGGACCCATTGACTAGTTCAGTGAATTTGGTCATGGAATATCTCTCTTCCTTGTCCAATGCAGGTCTTAGCTACTCGTCCATAAAGGTACACCTTTCTGCACTGTCAGCTTATCATGTACTAGTGGATGGAAAGAACCTGGCACAAATGGATCTGTCCTGCACTTTCCTGCCAGGTATCGTGCACATTAAGCCACCCATTCGGTACCCCATTCCCCCATGGGATCGTTTATTTTTATTAGAGAAGGTTACGTTGCCTCCCTTTTGAGCCAGCCGCAAATTGAGAGCTATGCTTCCTGTCTTGGAAAGCACTGTTTTGTGTGGTTTTTTTTGCATTATTTCTTTGTCATTTTCCGGCCTCACGACCCACCACTCCTTCAGGCTTACCTAGGTCCGACTTCCACTGCTGCCTGTCCCATCCTGAGTCTTCTCCAGCTGCATATCGCAGCCGTCCCTGGGGTAACCTGGACATAACCCTTCACCGGGCGGTTCCCCCCCCCCCCCGAGGGGGAAGGCACCAGAGGGGGCAGCCAGCACATACTTGGCCCCAGGGTGCTGCTTCAGCTGAGAGGCTCGTTCAGGGCATCGGCAGCGATAGAGGACTGCAGTCATTATCCGGCTGAATGCTAGGCGAAGCCCGCTTTTCTGCGATGTTTCCCATGCGTTACTCGCTGCAGAGCGACTCCAACCCACAACCCTCCCCAAGAGAGGAGAGCAGTCCCTACGGACGCTCAATCCTCTCCTTCCCCTGCCAGCCCCCAGCATCCCGAGTCCGTTCCTGAACCCGGGTCACCAGCGTGGCGCAAGGTGTGGCATCCAGCACCTCAGCGCCACCAGGCTGGCAAAAGTGCTGTTTTTAGTTGCCATCACATCAGCTCAGAAGGGTTTCTGAGCTTTAAGCTGTGATGTGTAAAGAGCCCCATTTGATTCTCCACAGGGACAGGGTATCCCTGCGAACTAATCCTAAGTTTCTCCTGAAGGTGGTGTCTGAGTTCACCCTAAAACAGGACATTCATCTCCCAGTTTATTATCCAGAGTACTCGAACAGAGGGGAGGCCTTTTTGCACACTCTGGATATTCACAGTTTTGTTTTTACATTGACCATACCTGGTCTTTAAGAAACT
Source organism: Neoceratodus forsteri (assembly GCA_016271365.2). Lineage (NCBI taxonomy): Eukaryota > Metazoa > Chordata > Ceratodontiformes > Ceratodontidae > Neoceratodus > Neoceratodus forsteri. The sequence goes on from CM028135.1 coordinate 147,345,027, forward strand.
CTGATAAATTTGTATCTTTCGACCCGAAAATGCTAGGGGGGGTGCCAGTGACCAAGCAGACTTTGTCCAAATGGTTGGTCAAGTGCATAGTTTTCTGCCACCAAAAGTATGACAGTCCTTTACCAGGCTTGGTTAAAGGTCACTCCATTAGGGACGTCGCCACTTTGTTTGCATCCCTCAAATTTGTGTCCGCAGTGGATCTCTGTGCTGCAGCCACCTGGAGTTCTGTGCACACATCCATCACGCATTACAGTTTGGACATTGTTTCCAGAAGGAGAGCAGGTTCCAGCTCAGCCATGTTCCAAGGACTGCTCTCTTAGGAGCTACCATGGATTTCCATATTCACCACCCATCTGACCTGGATCTTATCCTTGTACTGCTTGGGACTCCATCCTACTGGTTATTGCCTGCTGCAAGAGCTCTTTCTCAGAGTGAGATAGTACAGTTACATAAGAACTTACCGTAACAATAGATCTTCAAGAAGAGCTCTTGCAGCAGGCATGCTTTCCCTCCCTCCTTTCCCCTTGTTAGGAAGGTTTCATTTCTTCTTCCTTTAGGAGATGTTAGAACCTCCTCGGTTCCCCATCCTTTATATAGCCGGTCTCCAGTGGGCGAACTGGGGTAGTGCTGGGAGACTGCCCTTTTATACCATGGGTGACGAGGCAGTCCCCTGCCATAGACTGCGTGGTAGACATGGGCACCAGGCAGGGAGGACCCTTATTTTGGGCCCATTTCGCCTCAGAGCATCTCCTGGTTCCCACCACCCTGCTACATTTCCCCCACCAGCCCCACAGATCTCTGCGTCCTTCCTCTCAGCCCTGCATTTTACCCGAAGCCTACCATCTCTACCACCACCACCATTTGTTGCTCGGGGCTCTGGGCAAGGACTTCCACTGACTTTGTGCCTGCAGGGACATCCTTGGGTGCCTAGCTTTCTCCCAGCACCTGCCTCTGGTGCATTCTGGCCATCCAGTTCCCCTCTCAGTACAGGACAATGGGCCAGGAGCTCAGTGAGACTTTTTAAGCCTATTCACTAGCCTCTTGTTTTCTGACCCCAGGACCTTCTTGCAGCCCTTCCACTGACTCCACCCCCCCCCCCCCGCCAGTGCCATAAGGAGCTTCAGAGTAGTGGTGGGTTTTCATCTCTCTCCACCATGCTTCTCTGTCTCAGACCCCCCCCCCCCAAAAAAAAAAAAACATACTTCCATGGTGGGGGACAGTTGCATAGGAACCACAGGGACTGTGTCCTTGCCCAGATCAGCAGTCGATTCTTCAGGATGTGCAGCCTGTTTTCGGTACATTCAGGCCACCACCACCACCCCCCGCACAAATGCTACTACCTTCCCTTGCATGGCGGTAGCTCTTCCTGTTGTTTCGGGGGGGGCCCCATTGCCTTTGTCCTGGGGACTCCGATTGTGTTCTAGATGGATCAGATACCCCCTCAGGGCCCTCCTGCCTCCCCTTTCATCGATATGAAATGGCGTTCACGCTAGTCATCAGGAGTGGGCAACTAGGGCCATCTTCTACCCACTGAGGCATATGGACATTAGCCAACTACTGCAGCCCTTCTCGGGCCCCACTTGTCTCGATTCCCTGGTACCGAGCTCTTTCGGGATGGCCCTCCAGAGATAGAGCTCAGGCTTACTTTTCTGTTCTTGCTTCCTGACTTCAGCGTCCTGCCGGTGGGCTCATAGGGAGCAACGACCCCAGCATCTGACAAATGGGCTCATCCTACTTTCCCCTCTTGGTCCAGTAGCCAATGTTGCCCTCATAGGCTAGGACATATCTGCCAACCCAGACCCTCCCTAAGGGCCAGCGTCCCTATGGACCCTTCTTTCTGTGTGTGGCCGAGTACCATTTGCAGTCTGCCTGTGATGCCGAGGGATCTTCTGTTCTTTGATGCGGTTTGGTTGCTCCCTCTGAAGGCTCATATGCTTGGGGGTGCTTGTGACTGCCCAAACCTTGGTTCAGTTTTGACTGCTGGCCCTTTTCCACAGCCTTGCCATTTTTCAGAGGGGGGTGTGCTGCCTGTTGTTTTTGCCAGAAATCCTCCAGTCGGACGCTGCAGTTGCCTCACTCCCTCTGTAACCATAGCCAGGGAGTGGACTGGTGATGCCCTGTTGTCATGCCCTCCAGGGGGCTTCTGCCAGACATTGGGCCCCAGGGCCAGTGCTAAACATCTTCACCCTGTCCGTACCTACTACTCAGGCCCCCAGAGGCAGAGGTGGCCCCGCATTACAGGTGCTTCCTCAGCATAGCCCCTTTTGTGCTCCCCCTCCAGCTCAGTAAGAGGTGGTAATAGGGGATGGGGCCCCACCTGTTATTTCCCAGATGAGAGGATTGAACTGCTACTGCTCAGACACTGTCCTTACAGTGCACGGTCAAGCCTTGGCACTCCAGGAGCTTTCACAAGAATGACCACCGGGTTCTGTCTAATTATTCCCCAGACTAGAGGTTGGTGCTGCTGTGGTGGGGCATCCGCACCCTACTGCAAACCATGCCTCAGAACTACTTTTCATAGTTCAGGGTCAGGCCGGGGAGCAACGCTCCCTTTCTGCTCTCTCCCCCCCCCCCCGATTCATGGGATATTCTGATCCCACCAGAACCTGAGAATAGGGCATCTTTCTGTTCAGCACAAAAAGGAATTCAGGATGGTGCCTCACCGGGGCTTGCTGCCCATCCTGCATCGAGGGGCTTGAATGGGTTCCCTTGTTCTCTGGACGGAGTCTCTGTATATCAAGGAGTGTGCCATGCTTCCGCAATCAGTACCTCAGCTTCCTGTTCTTGTGGGAGCATTTCCAGTCTCAGGCACTGCCTTCTGGCTTGCCATCTGCCCCACAGGTCTCTACAAGGTGCCAAGTGGTGGTGACAGCAACTTTCACAGGAGGGGAGCCCTCTCTTTTCTTACCTGGATGACTGACTGCTCTACGTACAGTGCATGGAACAGCTGGTCCCGACCCTGGTGCATACTAGGCAGTCGTTCCAAGCTCCGGACATCACTGTCAATCTGCCCGCGTCCACCCTTCCCTTGTCATCGCCTTCAGTATATTGGGGGGGGGTTCAGGCCACAGCTTACGGTATGGCCTTCTTGCCCCAGGACTGATCAGACCGTCTGGTAGCTCGGGCCCAACTGTGGCTTCAAAGCCACTATGGTCCTGATGGATCGGCTGCAACCATTGTCATGGCTTGTCTAGCCAGACTGCTGTTGATGGTTCGTCACTAGACATTGAGGGCACGGTGGATTCAGCACACCGCCTCCTAGTACAAGAAGTTATGGTCCCCTCCCCTGTCAAAAAGGCGCTGCTCTGGTGGATGGAACTCTTCAACCTGTTGAAAGGGGTTCCCTCTGTCAACAGATCCTCTCTTCAGATGCCTCGGGGCTGAGCTGGGGGGTGGCATTTGGAAGCTTAGTTAAACCCTAGGGATATGGTTCTGAGTGGATACCACCCTCCCCATCACTGTTTGAGATGAGGGCTTGTGGAGGTCCCTTCGGTGCATCTGCCTCTATGCACAGGCTTGCTTTCTTAGGTGCACAGGGCCCTGGTCCATCTGAACCTCTCATCTGTGTATTTTCTGGCTGGGCTTCTGAAGACGTAGCTGTGGCAAGGTTTGCCGTCTGCCCCAGAGTGGCAGACATTCTAGTGACTGCTAGGAAACTCCTCCACCAGGGCCACTTATTCCGTGAAGTGGCAGCCCTTGTGCCCTGTGGTGACTTCACATCTTCTGGACCCGTCCACTTCCCCAGTGAGTCAAGTTCTGGGATACTTGCTTACCCTCCCCGACTCTGGCCTGACATCCTCCTCCAGTAAGGTGCAAGAGTCAGTTATTTCTGCTTTCCTTGTGCCTATCGGTAGCCATACGGTGACACAACTATAGGTGTTCTGTAACTTTTTGAGAAGCATTCTTCATCTGAAGCCTCCCTTATGCACTGCGGCCCCTCCATGGGACTTTTGGGTTAGAGAGACTTACTTTGACTCCTTCGAGCCAGCCACGACTTGCACGCTACACTTTCTGTCGTGGGAGGCATTATTTTTAGTTGCTGTTCCTTCTGCTCAAAGAATTTCCAAACTCTGATGTGTGAGCCTCCTTACTGGTTTTCCACAATGCTGGGATGTCTTTGCATGCCATCCCTCAGTTTCTTCCTAAGGTGGTGTCTGGGTTTACCCTAACTCAGTCTATCCACATGCCAGTTTCTATGCAGAGCATGTCAATCCAGAGGAAACATCGATCCATCCTTCAGATGTGCGTAGACTACTTGAGTATTATACCCATTGTGCAAGGGACTGCAGAAAGTCCTCGCAGTTGTTTGTTTCCTTCACCCCTGGGAAAGACTATGGTCCAGTTTCGGAACAGTGTTTGTCCAAATAGTTGGTCAGCTGTTTTTCTTTCTGTTACCATCTGTCTGGGAAGGAATTTCTTGGTGTTCCTCATAGCTATTCCACCAGAGGTATGGTCACTTGGGTAGCATGTCTCCGGCATGGTTCAGCTGCAGACCTCTGTGCTGCTGCAGCTTGGAGTTCTGTCAACTCTTTCACAACACTCTACAGTCTGGACATTGCCTCCAGGAGAAAGGCAGGCTTGGTATAGCTATCCTTCTAGGCCTTGTTTTACAGGTCTCTAGCCTCCAGCCACCTAGACTGGTTCTTTGGTCAAAGGTGTGGTCTACTACAAGAGAGATCTCGAAGATAGTACAGGTACCTAAGACTTTACCGAAACAGTAGATCTTACTTCCAGAGGGCTCTTGCAGTAGGTAATTACATATAGGACTGACGCTGGCCGGTGACAGGACCCCACGGAAAAATTTCTAGCTAGCAGTCCCTGGTGAGGGACCGCCCCCACGTCAGGTGACCGGCGTCATACGACGTTGGTATAAAGGGGCGGTCCCGGACACCCGCCTTCCAGTTCTTCCGCCGTCAGCTCATAAGTAGCGCCTCTCGCGGTTCAGTTCATATTGCTCAGTCCTGTTGCTCGTCGCTTTTTCCTAGTAGTTTCAGTATTTTATCTCTTTTCATCAGATGAACGCCAGTATATGTCGCGTCCTTCAAAGAATAAGTACACTGTGCGCCCAACTGCCCCACAAAGACTGTCACCCCTCTGCCTCTTCTGCCTCAGGCCCCACCACGCTGGTCGACAAGTGTCCGCGACTGCCTCCGTTTAACCGCTGCCACCCGCAAGCGACGCCAGCAGTCCCTCGAGGCCCATCTCCTTAAGAAGATGATGTCTGCAATGGAGAAAGAGCTGAGAAAACTATGGCAGGCATCGACGTCCCCTGAAGGGCACAAGAAGCGGGACAAGGATAGGCACCGGAGAAGGCCTTCTCTTGCGACCCGCCGAGTCGCTGGCAGGTAACATCCTCCGGGGATCGCCTCGACGGCAGCCTCAAGGCTTTGGAGGAGGCGCCGACCGCCTGGCCGGGCTCAAGTTCGGCCCGTCGGGCGCTTCCAGGCAAAAGAGACTCCTGCCCCCAGTACTGCCGCAGGCCCGCGCCCACTGCGCGGGCACCTCCCTTGCCGGACGCCGGCCTCCAACGCACGCCGGAAGAAGGCTCAAGCGCCCGACCCTTCGGGCGGCGCCAGGCAGTATCCTCTGACCGGCCTCCTCTTCTCGGCCTGTCTCGGACGTGGACTCTCCAAGTCGGACGCCTCCTATGAGCTCCCTCCGGGTTTTGGCCCATGCACCGCCGGCCTCCGACGCGCGCCGGGCCTCAGAGCCTACGGTGGAACCTGACCCTTCCGCTGCTCCAGGCTCCCCACAGCCTTCGCTGCAGTCAGGGGAGCCCCAGTCCCCCCTGCCTGACCCCGGGGATTTTTCTTCTCCATCCCCGGACGAGACTCGGGACCCTGGGCTACTGTCCGATCCTTTTCCTGATAATTCGGATCGGACGCCGGCTCCGACGCTGGCCCCGGCTCCTCCGATGCCGGCCCCGCCGACGCCGGCGGGGGATTTTCTCCCTCCTTCGGGCCCTCCAGCCCTCGGGCCTATCCCGACCGATCCGCCCATGGAGTACCCGGCTGGGCCGTCTGCTCCGGCAGCTTCTCCAGTGCCTGGGTATCCGCCGTCGTATCCAACACCGGTTTTCCCAGGTCCGCAGTATCCTGCGCCGCCGTACCCGGTGCAGACTCCTCGACACCGCAGTACCCGGCGCCTAGTACCCGACCCGGGATACCCGAGCCAAGTTACGGATACCCTCCCACGGATTCTCTCCGTACAACTGTCCCCTCCTCCTCCTCCACCGCCCCCGAGGCCGCCAGTGGATCTTCAGGAGACTCTTGCCTCTTGGTGGGCTGAGGCCAAGGCTCAGCTCACCAGGGAAGTCGAGAGCCGCCTTACGGCGATGGTGCCACCCCCGGCTCCCGTACGCCCTAGACGGCACTCTCCCTCTCCTCCTCCTCCGGTTTCCTGGGTTTTGCCCTCGGGATCCAGAGAGGGGCAGGACACGCGTTCTGGGATACTTCCCAAAGAACCCGTGCCTCCCCCTAGACGGGTTAGGGAGTCTTACTCTGCTTCAGATTCTTCCTCTCCTGCTCTCTCGGACTCCTCGGACGCCTCCGATAGAGTTTCCGAGAAAGACGATGAGCCATGCTTTCCGTCCAAGCCCCGGCCGAGGACTCCTCCGAAGTCTCCTCCGGAGGATCCTTCCTTCATGGAGTTGCTCAGGAAGATCCAGGAAGTCCATCAGTGGCAGTCTTTAGAACCAGATCCTCAGCAGGTAAAACTCTCCGAACATCTGGCCTTGCCCTTTACTGCTCCTACCTTAGTGCCACCCTGGATCGAGCCTCATGCCCACCTTGTTTCCACTATTTGGAAACAACCGTCGGCTCTAGCCCCACTTCCTAGGAAGTCGAACCGGCTATACCAGGCTCCGGAGGGTGTAGACTTTTTTACTTCTCACCTCCGTGCAGACTCGGTTGTGATTAGCGCCGCTCACGGTCGGTCAGCACACCAAACACTTGAGTTCGTCTCCCGGATCAGAATCTCACCTTCTGGATCAGTATGGAAGGAAGATATATGCTTCTTCCACACTGGGGATTAGGGCCCTAAACTATGTAGCACATATGGGGGATTACCAGAAGGCCATCCTTACCCAGGCGGAATCCAAGATCGACTCTTTGCCTGACTCTCAACTCAAGCAGGAGTTGGCCGACCTGGTCCGTTCTGCTCGTTCGGCCAGTCGTCACATTCTAAGGACGACCTACGACTCAGTGGACACCGCAGGACAGAGCTCTGCGTTCGCCGTAAGTCTTCGGCGTCACGCTTGGCTCCGTGTGTCAGGTCTGGTCCCAGAGGTGCAGTCAGCCATCCAAGAAGCACCTTTCAGGGGTTCTGTGCTTTTCAGGGTGATGTCAAGGACATCATCACTGATTTGCAGGAGAAGGGGATGGCTCTTAAATCTGTTGATTCAATGTACCGTCCCCATCCCCCACAGCGCTATCCCTTTCGCAGATGCAGCCGGCCTCAAGCGAAACCTCAGGGAAGGCGGGCCACTAAACACCGGGCCCCCACAGCTGCCAGGCCGCCGCCGCCCAAAAAAGCAACGGGTGCCCCAGCTGCGGCGCTGCCTCACACCACCTGACTCCTTTCCTCTCCCACCGCCTCTGGACGTCCCGGAGGAACCGGTAGGGGGGAGGTTCTCCCTCCACCTTCTGGGTTGGGAGAGGATAACTTCGGATTCATGGGAGCTTCAGATCATAGCAGAGGGGCACTCCATAGAGTTTCTACAGAAACCTCCACGTCACCCCCTGAACTCCACTTACTCAAGGGACCATCTTCCTTTGGTCAGGGAAGAAATCTCAGCGCTTCTTGCGAAACAGGCTATAGAACTCATCCCTCCTCACCTCTACAGGACGGGGTAATATTCCCACTTCTTCCTTGTTCCAAAGAAGACGGGAGATCTCAGACCTATCCTCGATCTCAGCTCCCTGAACCTGTATGTGGAATACAAGAGGTTCAGGATGCTCTCCCATCAATCCCTTTTGCCCCTGCTTCAGCCGGGCCAATGGCTTTGTGCACTAGATATGCAGGATGCATACCTGCACATCCCCGTTCGACCTTCGTACCGAAAGTACCTCAGGTTTGCGTTTCAGGGGGTCCACTACCAATTCCGGGCGCTCCTTTTGGTCTTTCCCGCCCCGAGTTCTTACCAAATGCCTGACGGTGGTAGCGGCCACCTGCATTCTTTGGGAGTTCAGGTTTTCCTCACCTAGACGACTGGCTCCTGGCGGCCCCGTCCAGGGAGGAACTCCTGCATTTTCTCTCCCTCACCCAGCAGGTTTTCACTGGCCTGGGTATTACCATCAACCATTCCAAGTCTCACCTGGATCCTTCACAGAGGCTCCAGTTCATCGGGGCGATACTCGACACAACTTTGTGCAAGGCCTTTCCACCTCCGGACAGAGGGGCCTCCCTCCAGTCACAGATTTCCCTCCTATCGGATCACAGGAGGGTCCCGGCGAGGTCAGTGCTCCGTCTACTGGGGCGTATGGCGGTGGCCATCCCGATGGTTCCGTGCGCACGCCTTCACATGAGAATCTCTCAGTGGACTCTTCGGTCTCAGTGGGATCAACGAGTAGACGACCTAGATCATCTGGTTCTGATCTCCTCACCGATGGTAAGAGACTTGCAATGGTGGATGGTTTGAGAGAACCTCTTCCGGGGGGTCCCCTTTTTTCATCCTCCCCCCGATCAGACTGTGACCATGGATGCTTCAGGCGAAGGTTGGGAGCCCATCTGGGTCCTCACCGAACCCAAGGCCTTTGGTCAAAATTGGAGATAGTTCTCCACATCAACGTGCTCGAGCTTCGAGCAGTGCTGTATGCGCTCCAGACCCTTCACCAATACATCCTTCCCGGTCACCTGGCTGTCCAATTGGATAACATGTGCGTAGTATGGTACATCAACAAGCAGGGAGGAACGCAGTCCTACCCACTGTGCAGGGAAGCGATGAGGGTCTGGGATTGGGCAGCTCTCCACAACCTTCACCTCACGGCAATCCATGTTCCGGGAGTAGACAATGTCCTGGCAGACAGACTAAGTCGCTCGTCAGCTCTTCCACACGAGTGGGAATTGGACGAAAAAGTTCTAAAAAGCATCTTCCAGACTTGGGGGACTCCTCAGATAGACCTGTTCACTTCCTCCCAAAACGCAAAGCTTCCAATCTTCTGCTCGCTCGCTCCAGAGCGAGGCGCTTTCTGGAGCGACGCTCTGTCTCTAAGCTGGAAGGACAGATTCGTCTATGCTTTTCCCCCCTGATTCCTCTGGTCCCTCGTGTGCTACAGAAGCTTGCTTTAGAAGGAGCGCGAATGATTCTGATCGCTCCTTTCTGGCCCAGGCAAATCTGGTTCTCTCTTCTACAACAATACTCAGAGGTTCCTCCTCTTCCTCTTCCTTTATCTCAAGGATTGCTGACCCAGGATCACGGGATCCTGGTCCATCCGGGACTCAGGTCCCTTCAACTTCACGCATGGCTCCTACAGACCTAGCGCAAGCTCGTTTTGGCGTTTCTCCTAAGGTGGCTGAGATTCTGGTGGAGGCTAGAAAGCCCTCCACTAGGTCCACCTACGACATGAAATGGAAAAGATTTTCCATCTGGGCTCCGTCCAGGAACACGGAGCCCTTTTCCTGCCCTGTGACCATTCTGCTTTAGTACATGCGTCATCTTTTCGACCTAGATCTCAGTCACTCCTGGTTGAAAGTCCATATGGCAGCCATTTCAGCTTACCATGTCCCTTTCTTGGACAAGACTTTTGCCCAGCTGGAGGTCTCCAAAACCTTCCTTAGAGGGGTCCTTCATCTCAGGCCCCCTGTCCGGAACCCAGCTCTGCCTTGGGACTTAAACTTTGTCCTCGACAAACTTACTCTTCCTCCCTTTGAGCCTGCGGCTTCTGCAGACTTGAAGTTTTTATCGTGGAAGACGCTCTTCTTGGTGGCCATTACTTCTGTTCGTAGAATTTCTGAGCTCCAGGCCCTGATGTGCAAAATCCCTTATTTGATTTTCCACAAAGAACGAGTAGCTCTTCGCACGAATCCTATGTTTCTCCTGAAGGTGGTAGCTGAGTCTACTCTAAATCAGTCCATAGAGTTACCTGCCTTTTTACCCAGTACCCTAATAAAGGGGAGTATTTACTCCACACTATGGATGTTCACTGGATTCTGAGATACTACACCAATAGGACGAAGGATCTCAGAAAGACTGATCAGTTGTTCGTCTCTTTCGCTCACAAAAGAGAAGGCAATGCTGTCTCTAAGCAACGCCTATCAAAATGGTTGGCCCATTGCATCACTTTCTGTTATGACAAGTACAACAAGACCCTCCCGGGTCAAGTCAGAGGTCACTCCACTCGTGGAGTTGCTGCCTCTGTGGCTTGTTTCAAGAATGTGTCTGCAGCAGACATCTGTGCTGCCGCCACTTGGACTTCAGTCCATACCTTTACTAAGCATTACAGTTTGGACATTGCCTCTCGCCGTAGAGCAGGCTTCGGGTTAGCTGTCTTGCAAGGCCTCCTCTCTTGAGACCTGCTAGATTATTTGCTACTTTTTGGAGTAGTTCCTCCTCCCGGTGCCTTTTCTCTTGTTCCAGACTGCTTGGGATTCTGTCCTATATGTAATTACCTACTGCAAGAGCCCTCTCGAAGTAAGATAGTACAGTTACGTAAGAACTTACCGTCACAGTAGATCTTCTAGAGAGGCTCTTGCAGTAGGTAATACCTTCCCACCCTCCATCCCCCTAGGCTTTTTCAGCTCCTTTTCCATTGAGGGAAATGTCTGCTTCTCTCTCGTCCGGGCCTTCCGGGCCTGTGGTGGAAAGAACTGGAAGGCGGGTGTCCGGGACCACCCCTTTATACCGACGTCGTATGACGCCAGTCACCTGACGTGGGGGCGGTCCCTCACCAGGGGCTGCTAGCTAGAAATTTTTCTGTGGGGTCCTGCCGCCGGCTGGCGTCAGTCCTATATGTAATTACCTACTGCAAGAGCTTCTCTCGAAGATCTACTGTTGTTAAGTTCTTACGTAACTGTACTATCTTCATGAGGATCTCTTTCAGCAACCTGTGCTGTCTCACCCTCCATCCCCCTTGACTCGAGGGCCTCTCTGTCTTTGTGTCTCTTTCTCCTTGACAGTTTAGTTTCCATTTCACCTTTTATTGCTCATGGCCGAAACCTTTGCTTTCCTCAGTTTCTCAGAGGGAGATTTACTGCTTATGGTCTCCGGCAGGAGAGCTAAGGAGGGCGCGGGACCACCGTCATATATAGAGGAGGAGTGACGGCAGCGTGTGACGTGGGTGGCCCCCTGGTAGACTGCTAGATAGAAAGTTTCCGTGTGGTCCTACTGCCTGACTGCAGTAGTCCTATAAGAATAGCCTGCTGCAAGAGATCCTCTTGAAGATCTGTTATGGTAAGTTCTTACGTAACTACTTTTCTGGTACTCCTGCCAGTGACTTGTCCCTCATAGAGGGGCTCTTCATAGTGAGACACCAACATCACCCTGTGAGCCTAGGCTTATACTTATGTCTTTCAGGTCGCTTCAGAGTGTAGGTAGTTCAGGATTCCAGCTTTCAAGCTGCTGCTTGGTGAGAGGGATTTTCGTGGATGTTCCCCTGAGACTCAAAATGTGCAGTGGTGTCCGAGGCATGCCATGCATGCTTCTTTACATGAGTTTGCTGACGCCTGCCAAGACCCTGACCCACATGCTTACAGGGTGTCTGACACACCAACTCCTAGCCTTCACTAGGAGTCAAACTGTTGCCAGTTGCCCAGACCCTCCCACCGTGGAGGAGGAGAGCACTCCTACAGATGCTCATCCTCTTCTTCCGGCCAACGCCCCAGGCTCATTCCCAAACCCAGGTCATTGACCATTTACCACTTGCACCAGCTGGCCGCCTGTGCCTGCTGCCTGATGATTACATACATGTGTCTTGTCTGTGAGTACGTGTGTTTGTGCGTGTGTGTGTGTGTGTGTGTGTGTGTGTTTGTTTGCGTGCAAGTGTAGATATCTCTGTGCTGCTGCCTGTGAGTTCATACCTGTGTCTTGCTGTGAGTAAATCTCTAGATGTGTGACCATAGGCCTATGTATGTATGCTGCCTGTAAGTGTAGATCTCAGTATGTTTGCTGCCTGTTGAGTTCATACCTGTGTCTTGCTGTGAGTACATCTCTGGATGTGTGACCATACGCCTCTGTATGTGTGTTGCATGTAAGTGTAGATATCTGTGCTGCTGCCTGTTGAGTTCATACTTGTCTTGCTGTGAGTACTTCTCTGGATGCATGAGCATACGCCTCTGTATGTGTGTTGCCTGTAAGTATAGGTCTCTGTATGCTTGCTGTCTGTTGAATACATGCCAGTGTGCTGTCTGGGATTACATTCCCAAAAAACGTCCTTATTGAGTACACTTCGTCCATCCCTTCCATTGCTCAGAGGGAGGGCTCCTGGTAGTTCCACACTCTTGTCTCAAATCCTCAGGGAACAGGACATTTAGGGTTGCAGCACTTTACTGTGGAACTTACTGCCACCAGATATGCATGGAACCCCATCAGTGGAAGCTTTTATTTTTTTTAATTTTATTTTATTTTATTTTTTTTGCGCCTCCTCTTCCCTGGCTGCCCACTCCTTCGGGTCCCCTAACGTCCCTCCCAACTGCCTGCCCCAACTCCCATACCAGCTATCACCTCATATGACAGTCCCCCCCGGGTAAGCCGGTGTATCTCTTCACTGGGCGGGTACCTCCTCCGAGGGGAAGGCACCGTGGGGTGGCCAGCGCACTCTTCCATTGGCCCGGGTAGCAGCTAAGGCGTGCCGGGTCATGGACTCATGGCATCGGAGGGCAGAGGGCAGTCATACGCCAGCCAGGGAGTATTTTCCTGGTTTTCTTGTGGGGAGTGACGTCCTGATGTTAAGGCATACGCCAGACATCTGTCACTCCCCCTTGAACTCCGCATCAGGCGTCACTGCTGTGCTCCCAGCCTCCACCAGGAGTCGGCATGCGCCGATGCACGTCCCCACCCTCCCCCCAGAGAAGGAGAGCTGTCCCTGGACGCTCCATCCTTCTACCGGCCGGCCCTCTGGTGACCCGAGTCCGTTCCCGAACCCGGGTCGCCAGCATCGCAGACGGAAATCCAACCGTTGCGCCGGCGGGCCGACTAGTGGAAGCTTTTAAAGTGCTGCTAAAGTCTGTCTTTTCAGCAGAGCATTCGAGATGACTTCATTTTAACTTATGTATTTTAATATATATTCTACAACTTTTAATACTTGTTACCTGTCCTGCTCAGTTACATATTCTGTATTTTGTGTTTTGGTTTCTGTATCATTCCACGTTGTCAATGGGGAGTTAATACATAGGGTAATAAACACCCCCACTGGGGTAGTGGTACAGCCCAAAGCTGTCAGTCTGCATAGAACCTTGGGCACATGAGCATTCTGAGATCACCAATTTCTCAGTTTTTGCTGTACATCAAGAGGGATAGGGCAGCATAGGTAGAGCGCTCTCTCTCTCAGAAGCATCTGTCTACAATTAGTTTATTATTTTCTGCCAAGGGTTGTTCAGCGGGGAGGCAGGTTAGGGCTACCTGGTGACAGGGAGCTCCTTCAAATTTAGAATTCGTGCCTGCTAAGCTCTGGCTTTTAAATTGACTAACCTGCCATATAAATCTCTTTTCAGTGCCTTCTGTGCATGAATCAAGAGCCTTATGCCACTGCACTGTAGTTGGGGTGTGCAATGGAGGTCTCTGGTCCCAATAGCCTGATGCCTCAGGTATGTGATTTGGCTCATCTTCTGGGGAGGAGGGCACAGGTAGTCGATTAGTGTGGGACGAATTCTAACGACCTTTCCTTTTTTTTTTTTTTTCTCTAGCATTCTGGCAATGTATCCTCCCTTCATCTCTCCTCCAACAGCTGGGATTATTTATTTGTACATTCAATCTAGGATTACAAATACCTTTGAGCGCCAGGCAGCTCATTTACAAATCTTCCATATCAACAGGGAAACATAGAATTTGACGGCAGATAAGGACAGCTTGGCCCACCCAGTCTGCCCATTTCCCTACCTACTGGATAAGCTGCAGATCCTAGTTAACCAGCAGCCTACTTCTACTACTACTGGAGGGGGTAACAAGCAGATATGGGGAATCAGACAGGTTACAAAAATATTACTACAAGCGTTATCTTAAAATACATCAAAACAGCAGTGATAAATAAGGAAGAGAAGCAGGGAAAAAATTATAGGAGGAAGGGAAGGAGGAAATTCAAGGTTCATGGAAGGGAAGGTAGCAGTCAAAGGCTTTGTCGAGGTTGCAATTTAGAGTAGGCAGGGGGGAAGTGGGGGTAACAAGAGGGGTTGACAGGATGAGGGAGTACAGCAGGGGGGGTTGGGAGTGATGAGTTGGGGGACCTGTAAGTTAGGGAATGCAGTCACAGGAGTTTTCAGTTAAGAGGTGTGTTTGGAGCTGATGTTTGAATTGGCCAAGTTTAGGTAGATTAGCCAGTCCACTGGGCAGGCTGTTGAACCAGAAAGGTGCTCTGAAGAAAAAGGAGCATTGGCATTGAGTAGTCCGCACCTTGGGACAAGTAGGAGTTCGCTAGAAGAGGTGCATGTGTGTGTTGGGTCTTGAGGGGTTTGTTTAGGAGGCATCCCACTCCCAGTGGCATGAGCCCAAGGAGCACTTTTTTGTAAGGAGGCAGGTTTGGTATTTAATTCTCCCAATTAAGTGGAGCCACTCAGCCCGAGCATAGAGCTCACAAGTGTGGGTAAACCGGGAGGCACCTGTAAGAAGTTTACAGACCTTATCAGGGCAACAGTGAGCCTTTTGAGTGCAGTAGCGGAAGCTGCTCCGTAAATGACTAGGGCATAATCGATGATCGATAGCATGAAACTGTGAATAGCAAGTTTGAGCACTTCGAGGGTTAGACTCCTCCTGTGTCGATAGAGTAGGCCAGTTCTAGTGTTGACAGCCATAGCAGCATTCTCTATGTGTGGAGCATAGGTAAGGTGACTATCAGGAGTAACCCCGCAGTACTTGTTTTTTTCATTTTTTATTTTATTCTGTTTATAGTCCTCCAGCCTGGAACTCTCTCAGGCCACTGCACTCAGACTTGCTGTACCGCTCACTGTGTTCCCCCGCCATCTTCAAGTTTGTTACGGTTCCGCGGATCGGGGGTACTACAACCCGGGGAGACCACGGGGGGGGGGCAGTGGCGGGGAACCAGCGTTGGGCTTGTGGCAGTGGCTCAGGCAGGGCTGTCACCTCTCCAGGGCTGGAGTGATATTTCTTGTGGTGTAAGCCCGAGACTCCCCTCTCCCTGTGTGGTGCACGTCTGATGTTGAAGCAAACGGCAACCTTGCCTGCGTCAGCCACACTCCTTACGTGCAGCCTGGCAGCTCGTGGTGCCCTCTGGTCTCCACTGGGGTCGCCAGAGTGCCGGGCAACCCATGCCCTCCCACCGGTAGAGGAGAGCAGCCCAGTGGGCGTTCAATCCATCTCCGTCCCCTGCTGACTCCCGAGCTCGCTCCCGAACTCGGGTCATCTGCATGGTGCGAGGTGTGGCATCCAGCGCCTCAACCCTTAGCACCACCGGGCCGGCTACTCCCCAAGGTACTTGAAGTGATGTATTTGCTCAAGGGGGTTCCTTGGTTATTTCTGATAGTAAGTCAGTGTTGCTTAGCGCAGACTAAGGGAATGTTTTAAAAACGGATCTGAATAGTGCCTTACAGTGTTACTTTTCTTGTACCTGTGCTCCCCTTTGCTTGTGTTTTAGGCAGTGGAGTCTTTGTTTGGGAAACTCATTGGGCGCCTTCAAATCTGCCTCCTAGCTTGTTTTTTAAAATTAGACTCTGATCGCCAAGCTGCGTAGTTCCCCGTGCCATTGCTGGCAGCCTGCCAGAGTGTAGTCGTGACCCTTCTTGGAGTTTACTGTTTATAACCACCGTTTTCACAACTTATGCTAGATGCTTGTTTCTCAGGCTCACCGGCTTGCACACCTGTCCAGTGTCAGCCTCAGATGTGGATGTACTGCCGTAAAGCGTGTTGCCGTGATGTCACAACATGTGATTGGTCCATTAGGCGCTTCTCAAGGTTGATGGCCATATATCAGCAGGTGTTTTTTTTTTCCCTTCTTTTCCAGCGCAGCTAGTGCTGCGTAACGATTGTCAAGGAGGCGATCCAGTAGCCACCACTCAGTCAGGAGTCTGTGTGCCCAGGTCAGTGCTTTGTTTTTCTCAGACTGCAGAGAGAGAGAGAGAGGTGTTGGACCTTCTAAAGCTAAGGTTCTAAACCCAGGAATTCTTCAATATTCTTAACTCTTGCAGTCGGTCTCTAGTGTAGAACTGCCTGGAGAATGGAACATATGCAAATGATGTAATGTCTATTGACTTGTGCCACCATTCAAACTGCTGCCCTTCCCAACTGCTGCGTTCCATAATGCTCAGATTTCATTCTCTGCCTGCTAGTCAAGATGCCTCTGAGATCTCTCCTCACAGTTGTGATATTTGTTTTTCGTCATAAAGCCAGGTAACTTTTAAAATTATTTTCATCTGCTGCCTTTACTTTCTTATAGTTTAGTTAGCGCTAGGTTAGTTTAGTGTACTTAGCTGATTTTGCGGTTCCTCCCCGGTTCTCTGTAACCGTCGCGGAACCAGCCTTTCGGTCAAATGTTTATTTGTTTTATCTATTTTTGTATAGTTTTGGTTTATTTCTAGTGTTTCTTGTGTGAACCGATGCTTTACGGTTCTTTCTGTCTTAATTGCGTTTTTTTTTTTTGGTTTTTTTTCCTCACAGAAACTAACTGCCATTTAGAGTGTTTGGTGCTAACCGTTGGTTGTAAAAGTATTTGCAGTTACCTTTTTGGGTTTGATTTTTGTAAAATAGACTAAATTTTGGATAAACCTAGAAAGAAAACTGTCCCTACCGGGTTCGGAAACTGCACTCGGTTTGGTGAGATTTTTGCTAAGGCAGACAAGCATAATCTGCCTTGGAGAATCCCATTTCACAGCTGAGTGTGAAATCTGTAAGACTTTTCTGCCTAAAACAATTGAAAAAAGGCTGGAAAGGTACACAAGAAGATGGCATGTCTGAATGATCCAGGGGATAAGGGCTCTGACCAGCCTTCTCCCGTGACTATTACAGAAACCGTGGAACCGGAGCATTCTACTCCTAAGAGAGAAGAGCCATCAAAAACCAAATGAACTGGTGAATCGGCTGGCAAACTGGAACCAGCAAAAAAGAAACAGAAAACCAGACATACAGAACCCCCTGCTGGAAAGCCTAATGGGACTTCTGTGGAGAAAACTGATATGCCAACAGCAGAGGCTATTGCTCAGGCCCTAAAAGTTATTCAGATCTTACAGGCAGACACCTCTCGGGGATTAATACTGGTCCCAGTCCCTTGGTTCAGCAGGTGGTAACCCCGGTTGCAGTTCTGGATTCTGATACCCAAGATTATGAGGACTATGATGATGATGAGGCATTGAACCTGAAGTCTCCCCTGATCAGAAGTTCGAATCCCCACCTAGACTACCTGAAGATTACATTATACATTTGTGAAGCAGATGGTAGATGCTTTAGATGTAACTACCAATGAGGTGGTGGAAGATGAGGAAGAAGTGGAGTTTTTGGACCTCATGGGACTAACCTCCTACCAGGAAACTGCTGTCACCAATAAATTCATTCCTCAAAAAGCACATACTGAAGATTCTCCAGACTCCAAACTCTGTCCCACCCTTGGACAAGAAAGCTGATAGGAAATACCAGCTGGTTAGGTCAGGGGCAGTTTTTATTCTCCCATCCTGACCACGAAGGTGTGGTACAGACTGCAGCCTGTGACAGGGCAAAGGTGCCTTTGGCATCTCATCCCCCTGACAAGGACTCAAGAAAGATTGACAGCATGGCCAAAAAAGGCTACCTGTCGGCTTCCTTGTCTGACAAACAGGCAAATTACATGATCTGTGTCGCCCAATATCAAAAGTCCTTGTGGCAGTCTGTCATGGCCATGGCAGACAAGGCTCCAGTTGGGTTGACAGCTGACTTAAAGACTGCTAAGTTCAGCTTGGAGGCTTCCAAGTACCAATTCCAGATGGCAGTAGATGCTAATGACACTGCTGTCAGATAGATGGCCCTCACAATTGCGCTAAGAAGATTTGTATGGCTGAGAACCACTAATTTGTCACAGGACACGCACAAACAAAGGCCATGGACTTCCCCTGTGAAGAGAATTCATTGTTTGGAGTAAAGACAGAGGCATACATTAAAAAAGGTGTATGAATACAAAACAACCTACAAGAGCATAACAGCCAAGGGAAAGCCTTCAGCTTCCTACAGGCCTTATGGAAGGGGAGGGAGGCAGAGGTAGGTGGTTTTATGGCAGACCTTTCTTTCATGCCAAGGCAGTACAGCAGAACCAACAGTATCCTCAGCATACAGGATACTTTAGAGGAAAGGGCAGAAGAGGCTCTAGGCGTGGGAATCTGGCTAACTATGTTCAGCCCCAACCTAAACAGAACCCCTGACATGCTTACCAAGGTCGCCTCCCCTGTACCAGTAGGGGGCAGGCTGGCTCATTACTTCCAGGCATAGAAGAACATTACCACTGTCAAGTGGGTCCTGGAGGTAGTGAGTCGGGGCCTGTCCTTCAGTTTCAGATCCTTTCCAAACTTAAGAACAAGGGTCTTCAGACCAGCTTCCACCTTAAAAATGAAGATATTGGAAAGGGAAGTGGCAAATGTGTTAATATCGAAGGCAGTGGAACCATTTCCTCTACAGCAAAGGGGAAAAGGGTTCTACTCAAGATACTTCCTAACCCAGAAGAAAAACTGGGAGTGGCGACCAATTCTAGATTTAAGATTACTGAACAGACATTTTTCAAAATGGTAACTTCAGCCATGATTCTGCCAACTCTCCAGAAAGGGGACTGGTTGGCTTCCCTGGCTGTAAAAGATGCATACTTCCACATCCCCAGAAGGGAGTCACCCTGCAGTGGTGGTAGCATACCTAAGAAGGCAGAGGATCACAGTGTTTTCCCTACCTGGACAACTGGTTGGTGTTGGGGGAAAGTCACCACAACAGGTAAGAGAGTCACTAAAGGCAGCCCTGGATCTTCTGGAGTCCCTGAGGTTCTTGATCAATACCAAAAAATCTGTCATGCAACCAGTCCAGCTACTGCACTTCATAGGAGCAGAGTTGGACACCCTAAGGGGAAGGGCATTCTTACCTGAATAAAGGGTAAGCAGCATTCTGCAGATTGCTGGAACTTTCAAGTTGAACAAACCAAGACCAGCAAGACTTTCTACAGTTACTCGGGCATATGGCTGCAGCAACAGGCACAGTCTTAGCTTCCAAATGAGGGACATACAATGCCACCTTAGGGCACATTGGTGCCAAAGAAGGGACCTTCTGTCAAAACTATTACCAGTAACAAAGACACTACTACAAACCCTTCAATGGTTGCAGGTAAGGGAAAACCTTAGGGAAGGAGTCCCTTTCCACCAGTAGTCTTCCTCAGCAGTCCTTACAACAGATGCCTTCCTCCTAGGTTGGGGGGCATACTTGGGGGCACATACCATACACGGCACTTGGTCAAGTGCAGAATCTCTCCAGAACATAAATTTCCTGGAATTCAGAGCTGTGTTTCTAGCCCTGCATGCCTTCGCATCTCTAATACAAGGCAAGGTGGTACAGGTCAGAACAGACATTACCACTACTATGTACTACATAAACGAGCAGGGAGGAACAAGGTCCAGCCCTTTGTGCACAGAAGCAGTGAAGATGTGGAGTCTGGTCTACACACTTTGAGCTTCATTGGTAGCCATTCATCTGCCAGGGAAGGGCAACACCCTGGCAGATGCCCTGAGCAGAATCAACCAGGATCACCACGAATGGTCTCAACAGGCAGGTGTTGGTTGTGGTTTTCAGAAGGTGGGGCACTCCGGAGATGGATCTGTTTGCGTCCCATGACAACCACCAGTTGCCAGTTTTGTTGCAGACCAGCAGGAAGAAGCGCAGTATCCCTGGACGCTCTGGTGCTGGACTGGTCGGGGAAGAAACTATGCATTTCCTCCTTTTACCCTGCTGTTCAGGGTTCTGATCAAGCTCAGGACCTAATCAGCCACAATGATCTTGATAGCTCCAGACAGTGTCAGGCAGCCATGGTGCTCTCTGCTGCTCTCCTTGTCAGTAGCTCCGCCAATACACCTCCTTTGGAGACACTAACTTGTTGTTCTTCTCTTTTAGATATTTCCTGAAGAAGACCTAAGGTCGAAACGTAGATTTTTAACTCTATTTTCAGCGTGCATTTAATATAACCATTTTGTTTTCCTTTGGAGACAGTCTCCTAACCTTCTCTCAGGGCAGGATCCTGTACCTGAACCTCGGGTCCTTCGAGCTCAAAGCATAGCTCTTGAAGTCTTAGAGTATGCAGGCCTGCAACTCTTGGAGTGTGTCCTTAATGTTCTGAGAGGATCCAGAAAGCCCTCGACCAAGAGGACTTATGCTTCCAAATGGAAGAGGTTCTCTGTATGGTGTTCTACTAATGATGTGGTACCTTCACAGGCAGGACTGCCAGCCTTACTGGACTACTTTACCCATTTACGTTCCTTGGGTCTGCAACCCACTAGCTTGAAGGTTCATCTGGCTTCAGTTTCAGCTTATTTTTCGGCTGGCAAGGGTGTCTCCGTAGCAGCCAATCCTATCAAGAAGTTTTCCAGAGGTTTAGCCCACCTGCCCCCCACCTCCACCCCCACAGAGAACCAGTTCCAGCATGGGACCTTAATGTATGCATTGCCAAGCTCATGGAACCCCCATTTCAGCCTATGGTCTCGGCACACCTGAAATATGTGACCTGAAAAACAGCGTTTCTGGTGGCCATCATCTCTGCCAGAAGGATCAGTGAGCTCCAGACCCTGTGCATAGAGCAGAATTATCTCTTTCCATAGGGATAAGGTGGTGCTTAGAACTAACAAGAAGTTCCTTCCAAAAGTAGCTTCTGACTTGCATCTGAATCAGTCCAGCACTTTGCCAGTCTTTTTCACTGAGCACTCCAGTTCAGGTGAACGAAGGCTACATAGGTTGGATGTCAAGAGAGCTTTGAGTTACTACATTACTCACACCAAAGACCACAGACAGGACAGACAGCAGCTGTTCTGATTTGTGGGGATGTGGGAAAAGGAAAACCACCATCTAAAAGGACTATCCCGCGCTGGATAGTGCAATGTATCCAATTCTGTTATTCAGAAGGGGATGATAAGGAGCCCCCAATAGACCTTAGGGCCCATTCCACGAGGGGCACTGCTGCTACAGTCGCAGGTGCCAGGGACATCCCACTACTGGAAATCTGCAAAGCAGTTAGATGGAGAACGGTATACACTTTAACAAAGCACTACTGTCTGGACACCCAGTCCATGAGTGATGCTAGGTTTGGCACAGCAGTTCTGCAGAATCTATTTCCAAAATAGGTTCTGTGCCCACCTCGAAAGGTCGTACTTCGTAGTCTGCAAGAGTTAAGAATATTGAAGAATTCCGCCAGCTCCGTGGCACCAGGCAGTAGGGGGATCACCTAGCACGTTGGCGACCAGGCTTACGCAGCCCGGGCAGCAGGAGTGGAGGCAGTCAGGGAGGGCTCTACGTCCTTTGGATGCTCTCCTCCCGGGGGAGATGGGGACATGCCACTCATTGGCAGCTCCTGGTGGCAATGTGGCATAGCGTGGTGTGCCATGGGTGACCTCCTACGGCACGTGTGCGGTCAACACCAGGACACTGCGCGCCGCACCCAGTCAGGGGCAGAGAAAAAAACAGGAAAATTGCTGCTTTGCCACCAATGACGGCGTCTCCCTATCCTCCCAATACTGCAGTACCTGGAAGCCTCGATGCTGCGCCTCTCACCGCTCTGGCCCAGATGACGAAAGGCATGTCCAGATGCCAAAGTCATGGGCTGCCGTCCATGGGTGGGGGGCCCCCCACCGAAGGGATACGGTGGGACAACCGGAGTGGCGTGATATGGGGGGCTGCAGCCGGCATATTGGAGGATCGGGGTGGCAGGTACAGGAGATTAGCTGCCTGAAGGAGAGGTCGACGAAGATAGTCGATGGAGGTGAAAGTAAAATTAAAAGAAAAAAAAAACCTTTCTGGAATTAAAAGAAAAAATTACTCACCTTAGTAATCTTATTTCTTCCAGGGTATTCTTCAGCATTCTTAACTCTTCCTCTCTGCCTCCCCTTCCAGAACCAGTGGCCTCTGCACCTCGGCTGGATATCTATATGGATGTGGGGATTTCACCCTGGTTGCGTTATATTTTTGAACCCTGTTGGGTGTTGTTTTCCCCTCTTTAGGTAATATCTGAAGTATGGGGGATTATTTTTAATGGGAGGGATGTTGTTGTTACTATTATTGCCAAATGATTGTTAATACAAGTTCGATAGCTTAGTTTAGGGGGCCTTTCCTTGCAGGTTCCATTGAATCTGAGCATTCTGGAACACCACAGTGGGTAAGGGCAGCAGTTTGAATGGCGGCACAAGCCAATAGGTGTTCCATTATTTGCTTATGTTCCATTCTCTGGGCAGTTTTGCACTTGAGGCTGACTGCAAGAGTTAAGAATATTGAAGAAAGCCTTGGAAGAAACGAGATTACTAAGGTAAGTAATTTTTTCTTCTTCAGATCATGGATTTCCTACAGACAGGTGTTGACAAAGGTCTTGCATGAGCACCCTGAAAGGCCAGGTGTGTGCAATCTCTGCAGCCTTGGGAACTAACTTGGAATGTTGTCCGCTTTCTTAGGGTGGTCAGCAGAAGTCTGCCATTGTTTCAATCTCCGGTGCCCCCATGGGACCTGAACCGGGTGTTGAATGCTATTTAATAGGGCACTTTTCAAACCTGTTCTGTCAGTGCATTGGACAGCCTTTACTATGAGTTGTGTCTGTTCAGCCAGAAGGATTGGCAAACTTCAGGCAATGTCCCATAAAGATAAAGAGCCTTACCTTACACATGAGGAAAAAGTGGTATTGAGGACAGTTCTGTCCTTTGTGCTGAAGATTCCTACAGCTTTTCGTGTACATTAGGAAATCTGTCGTCCTGTCCCAGGCTGGCAAATCTGAAAGAATGAAATTCATAAGCTGGATTTGCACAGAGCAGTCAGGACTTAACCTAAAAAGAACAATGGAGTTCAGAAAATCTGAGTCTGTTCTCTTTGGAACGACAAAGAAGGGTCAGAAAGCTTCTAAGGACACTTTAGCTAGGTACCAAGGCATATGTGGTTGAGAAAAAGAAAGCTCTTGCTTTCCACCATGGCACTTGCCAGGTCTTGGGCGGAGAAAGGAAAGGTATCTGTGTTGGAGTTGTGCAAAGCACAAGCATGTAATCTCACCTGGAAGACTTAATAAGGCTTCTAGCTCCCCTGCTGACTTACTTAAGTATCGGGCCCTCTGTAATGCCTGCACCAGAGCCACCAGGCTTGCCAAGGCTGAGTACTTTGCCTGCATCTTCCAGAACAACCTAAATCACCCCTCCAAATTCTGGTAGGTCATCCATGTCCTTTTCTCCCCCAACCCTGTCCTCAAGGTGGATGACATCCCCATTTCTGAACCCCTCTGTGTTGCCTCCCAAGTTCAGCTCATTTTTTTACCTCCTGTGCCTCCTCCCTTCCCTCTACTTCTGTCCCCCTCCCCACCACCCCATCTCTTCCCTTCTCTCTCCTGTTTCCAGGAGTCGGGGATAGAGACAAGTGAGAGAGAGCGGTTAAGAAGTGAGGTGATTGGTAGAGCAACAGCCCGGGCTTTTTCATTCGCGGCACCAACCCTGTGGAATTCATTTCCTCAATCCATTAGAGAGGCCCTATCAGTAAATGCCTTCAAGAGGGACCTGAAGACATTTCTCTTCAGAGAAGCTTTTCCTTTAGCTAACTAACCTGAGTGGATATTAGCTGTCTATATTGCTTATATAAATTGTTTTATGCATCTGTTCACTTGTTGCAGCACCTTGAATTACAGTTGAGAAAGAGCGCTATATATAAATAAACTAAACTTGTCACCCCTACGGACACCCTCAAAGCTTTCCTGAAACTTAATCTTCTCAAGAACAAGAGCTCTGATGGACTCTACCCTAAACTTTTCCATTTCTCTGCCCCTACTATTGCTCTACCAATCACCTCACTTCTTAACCTGTCTTTCTCCCTTGCCTCTGTCCCTGACTGCTGGAAACAGGCCACTGTCATACACCTTGCCAAAGGAGGTGACTCCTGTCCTGGCAACTACCGCCCTATCTCCCTGCTCTCCACCTAAGCTAAACTTCAAGAACATCTTGTGCTGGCTGAGCTCTCTCCCTTCCTTGATTCCTCCTTTTTCTTCAACCCTTCCAGTCTGGTTTCTGTGAATCCCACTCTACCACCTCCTCCTTTCTTCGGCTTGCTAACTACATTCTGTCTGGTATGGATCAGAACCTTATCACCTCCACCATCTTTGTTGACTTGGCCAAAGCCTTTGACACCGTAGCCCACCCCCTTCTCCTCAACAAACTTGAGGCAGCGGAACTCTCTGACTCCTCAATTGATTGGTTCCAGTCCTACCTTGAGGGTAGGACTGTGTGTTAGAATTGGTGATTCCCTATCCCCCCATTCCCAATCAAAACCAGTGTCCCCCAAGGGCTCGTCCTTGGCCCTGTACTCTTTTCGGTCTTCCTGAATGACGACTTTGCTGCCTGCTCCTCTGTGTCCATCCACATGTACTCTGATGCCACAGTACTATTTGCCCCTGGTTCCTCCCCCTCTGAGCTGATGGCCAGACTTCAACTGGACTTCACAACATTCAGCACTGGTTCCAGTCAAATCAGTTATTCCTCGATGCCAAGAAAACTCTCTACATGTCCTTTGTCACTAGGCTTACCACTCTCACCTTCTTACACACCTTAGATGAGGCCATAATTGATTATGTCCCCTCATTTAAGTGCCTCAGGGTCTGGCTTGACCGGCACCTTGACTTTCCAGGGCATGTGGAAAAAAACTTCACCCTAAACCCGGTGCATTATACACGAATAGAGGTTGCATTCCTCTTCCTGCTCTCCAGGCTGTTACCCTGAAAATGATTTTCCCCATCTTCGACTTTGGATATATTGTCTGGAGTGCTGGTCCCATGTCCACCCTAGCCAGACTGGATCCCCTCTTTCATTCTTTCTGTCACTTTGCTTTGGACTGTCCACCTTGCACACACCATTGCTCCCTGTATTCCTCTCTTGAAGCCAGGCGCCTCACTCACTGTACCTCTGTTATCTCTAAATACTGGCTAGGCTCTCTCCCCTCTCCCACCTTCCTCCTACTCCCTTTGCAGCTCTGGCTACCGTTTCTTGCACTCCCTTCTAGGAAATCCCTAGTTGGCCAGACTGCGTTCTCCTACCTCTTCCCCAAACTATGGAATTCGCTCCCCCAAAACATCCACTCTGCCTCTTCCCAACACTCACTCTCCTCTCCTCTGTTCTCCATGACTTCATTTCACATACCTGCAGTTGCACCTGATACTTGTCCCTGTTCCACTACCCACTACTTATTCCCCACTTCCCTCCTGATTACACTTGATTACTCCCCTTTTTTCTTCCCCTATAGCAACAAGCCCCATCTCCTGCTACTTCTGCACTTTGAATGATACATCATTGAAACCTCTTCCCTACATATATTGCACTTAATTTGTACCTCCTTGATACCCTCTGGACAGCTCTCTATCCTTAATTGCATAATTGCAAATGTGCTTATTGCTATTAGCTTGTATAGGATGCTTACATTTTTACCTGTTTTTCTGATTGTTACTCATTCCTCCGCGCCCCCCCCCCCAAAAAAAGACGCATCTGGAAATGAGCTATCAGCTCAAAATGGTCTTTCCTGGTGAAACTTTTGAAATAAAGCATCAGCGTGGTCCTCCGTTCATACATGTACTAAGCACTACAAATTGGATGTTCAAAGCTCCGCCAGTGCTACCTTTGGGCGCAGACTCTTACAGGCTGTGCATAGCAGATGATTATTTGTCGTCAGTATGGGTTATATTTGGGAACAGTATTCTCCCCCACCCAGATTAGGAATGGGTGCTGCTTTTTAGAACCCATATGTATTAACTCCACATTGACAACATGGAGTGTACAGGTGATAAAAGGAGAAATTCCTTCATACTTACTGTAATTTCCTTTTCTGTTAACTCCAGTGTTGTCAGTGGGGCCTCTTTCTCTCGGAGCCCCTGGTTCCTATTGGAGAATATTATCCGATATGTGTAAGGACTTTGGATTTCAGCAAAGATGATTTGTATGTTATAGTGCATGGTGGAACGCGATTGTGTATGGAGACCAGTACACTGTAAAAAGTCATTCTGCTGCGGTAGTGACGTAGACACTAATGCAGAATGACTTTTTCATTCTGCATATATATCTAGGTTACAATGCAAGCGATCCCCTCAGCGCTTTTCATTGGTCAGTGGTATGTGAAGAGTTGCGTGTGTGAGCTGGCCGCAAGCTGCTGTTGGTGAAGTGAGGGTGGCGGAGTGAAGAGTCTGGGTGCCGAAAAAAAAAAAAAAAAAGAAAGTGTTTGGGGCTTTTGGACACCATACACTATATAAAATAGTGTATGATAGCCCCGATACACAGCAACGCTCATGGTTACTATAACATCAGAGGGACCTCTTGAGCTTTGCTCTTGAGGTCCTTGACATCATAGTAACCACTTAGTGTAAGAATAGCATTGTTGTGTATTGACTGCCACACACTATTCTATGTATTATAGCTGGTTATCCAGAATTGTTTGCTAACAGTGGAAATGTTAACATTGTATTACACTTAAATGCATGCAGGTTAACAAGCTGTAATTTTTAAAGCATTGTGCAGTGCTTCACCGTTTCAGGTTAGCGCTTAACTTGTTCTTTTCAGTTATATTCAATGTTATTAGTGTTTAAACTCACTTATGTTACAAATATTAGCAGCACATACCAACCCTGTCAAAGGATTAGTGGCTGGACACTTAAAAAGCACAATAGAAGATCTGGTCGGAAAGACTCCCTCAGTCTGAATTCCAGAATGGGGTAGGCCATCTATTTCTCCTTTTTATAATGTCATAAATTATTTACACATTCAGGGTGTTGTTTGTTGGGTTAAGGAGAGAGTTCACGGACTGTGGTGACACAGATTACTGGTTACACAAGCGTATATAGGTACTGCATGGACAAGTGTGAGACAGGAATTGGTGATCTTGGAATGCTTATCTGCCCAAGGTTCTGTGCTGATTGGCAGTGTTGAGCTGTACCACTGCCCCAGTGCGTAGTACGATAGTTGGTAAAAAGAAATTTAGCCTAACAATATTTTGCGTACTACATTTGGCCTAAAAGACATTTGCTATAACACAGTGGCTAACGACTGCATAGTAGCCTCATTTATCACTTGACTGCCTTGTAGCACGCTTACTGTCCCACTGCTAGTGGGTGTCGAGGTTGTTTTTACCAGTTGTCGCATCAGGCAAAATGTTGATAGGCTGAATGGATTAGGCGAAATGTCATCAGGCTATATGTCCTTTTATTAACTGTCATGGAACTGTCCCAGTGGGGGTGTTTATTACCCATATACAGTATGTGTATATATTTCCATTGACATTGTTAGAGCTAACAGAAGTTGAAGTTACAGTAAGTATGAAGGAATTTCTTCTATTCATTTAACTGTTTTGCCTTTGTAAGGCGCTCAGATCCTCTGGGATGGACACCAAACAAAATAAATTGCCTTGTCCAAGCCTGTGTATGCTTGCTGCTTTTTGAGTAGCTGTGCTTTTTGTGAGTACATGCTTCTGTATGTGTGTTGCATTTGAGAACTTGCCCTTTTGTATTCGCAGTTAGTACCTTCCTCTGTATACTTGCTATCTTTTGAGTGTGTGTGGTGTACATGCTTCTGTATGCTTGATGCTTTCTGAGTGTGTGTGGTACCTGCTTCTGTATACTTGAAGCCTTTTGAGTGTGTCTGTCTGTGAGGTACATGCTTTTGTATGCTTGATGCCTTTTGAGTACATGCCTATGTCTTGCCCTGTAGACTCTGTATGTGTGTTGCTGTGGACTACATGTATGCCTGTTGCCAGGCAGTACTTGCATGTGTGTTAGCTGTGAGTACATCTCTGTTTACTAGTTTTTGAGCACATTCCTGTCTCTATTGCCAGTCTGTACTTACATATGTGTGTCGCCTATAAGGACGTGTGTGTTTTAGGGGAGGGAGTTATTAGTGTGAGACAACCTTGGTTCCTATTCCTGCCAGTTTGCCTTCCCTTGACTCTCTTGTTAGATTTCTCTTGGTGACGCATTCTCCAACTACCTGTTGACCACTGCGGAGAACGAGCTGGGGGTTGTGGTGGCACACAGTGAGGCCGGTGAGTTAAACCATTATTTTTATTAGTATTATATTTATTTGTATCATTTTGCAAGTAAAACATATGTACACATGGAAGAATAGCATTTGATATCACTAGATGATATCTCGTAAGGCAAGACACACTCCCCTACTCTTTGACAAGTACCATGGGATCTTTTACGTCCACCTAAAAATAGAATTTAACAGATAAGGACTGCTTGACCCACCTAGTCTGCCCATTTTTCCATACCTACAGTAATACTGCAGACACTACTTGATCGCGAACGCTTTCTCTCCCACCCCACTTTATTTCCACTAAGATTCCCTTAATGTCTATCCCATGCATTTTTGAACCCCACCACTGTTTTCGGCTCCACCACCTCTGGTGGAACACTGTTCCAGGAATCCACTGCTCTTTCAGTGAAGTACTTCCTCCCATCTTGCCTTAGCCTACCCCACTCCAGCTTCATAGCTTGTCCCCTTGTTCTTGAGCACCTTTTTTTTTCTGAAAAATACTTCCCTCCTGTCTCACCTGGATAGTGAACAGAGATGCGACAAAACTAAAGATAATAAAATTATTAAGCAGTCCCAAATGCTACATTAAAAAGGTAAGTCTTTAGCCTCATTTCCACATTTAGATTTTCATATCCCAGCCAACAGCAAAAAAATCCAGGCTACCTCTTCCTTCCCCGTGGAACAAATGCTGTCTTGGTTTTGGGGATGCCCTCACCAGTGTAGCAATGTGACAATGTGAAATGAATAGGGCTCCCTCCATATAAATGCAGTGTTCATAATCTTCATACTTTTTATTCCATGCCACAGATCTCATCTATCGTATTGATTCAGTGCCAAGAAGTGCAAAATCATGCACTTGAGGAACAAAAACCCAGGGGAGGAATACACGAAGTGTACATGCTCCATCATTTAGACAGTGGCTTGGTGTTTTCTGCTGCTTTTCCTCCACACATTAGGGATGGCACTGCACAGTTTTGCGGTGGCCCCTGACACAGCAGCGATGTTCTTGATGGGAGTAAGCTCCTTGGCCTGCCACAGGGGTCGCTGTGATTCTGGATGCTGCAGCATCCCCTCCCCAGGCTAGGAAGCACTGCTGTTGGCAGCTCTAATCCCAGCCCCACCCAGCCGACCTGAGTCTGCTTCCAAACGGGGGTTGTTGGCATGGCTGATCTGGGCTAACACCTGGCCTGCTGTATATTTGTATATATCTATTGTAATTGGCACTGATTATGGTTGCTTGCACACCGTGAGGTGCCCTGGATTTTAGAAAGGCGCTAGATCCTGGACTAACTGGGCCTCCAACTTGGCTAAGTGCTAGAGATTTACCCAAGTTGAATGAGTGGTCAAGAGTGTGGCGGCTCGGATTCAGTGCCAAAAAGTGCAAAATTATGCACTTGGAGAACAAAAACCCAGGGGAAGAATACACGATTTGGGGGCATACCTCTCAAGTGTCCCACATTACAAATATTAGAGTTTGCTGTGTGTGTTTATGTTTATTGCAGTTATTCCTGCGCTGCAGAGGATTAGGATGTAGCTTACCTTTTGTACCATTGTTATTTGCTCATCAGCTAGTGGTTATCAGAGGATTTACACCACTGGTAAACTGCCAGTCTGACCATTTCATTGGCTGTTCACTTATGTCCATGGTATAATTAAGCAGTAAACCACGAGGGGGGGGGGGGGATTTATCACGGCTGGAGTGGTTTGCCCATGAGGTGCAGCCGAGTGGGTAAATCCTCACCAGCTGTGGTAAATCCCCTGAAAACCCACATCCTCCGAGTGGCTTATTGCAGTTATACCAAGGTTATTTTTTTATTTTTTTTTTACTATAATAAAGTACAACTTTTAAAGAGGTTGCTGTATGTGTTTATTTTCATTGTGTTTATTCCTGCGCTGCAGAGGATTAGGATGTAGATGACCTTTTGTACCATTATTTGCTCAACAGCCAGTGGTTATCAGAGGATTTACAATGGTGGTAAACAGCCAGTCTGACCATTTCATTGGCTGTTCACTTATGTCCATGGTATATTTATATATACCTGTATATGTGTGTATACGTGTGTGTGTGTGTGTGTGTGTGTGTGTATATATATATATATATATGTATATATATATATAGTGTGTGTGTATTTTATATATATATATTCAGTGTGTGTAATATACATAGAGAAGAGAGTGGTGTGTGCGCGCGCATGCAGAGTTTCATCTTTGTCCTGCTGAAGTTCTCCACAGTTTGAAGACTTCATGTTCAGTCAGGTGCGTGCCCTGGTGATGGGAGGGTGGTGCTGTCTTATCACCTGGCACAACCCAGGGGTAACCCAGTTAGATTTGTTAGGGAGAATGGCCAAATAGTAGAAAAGAGAGTAGCTGATATTTACCAGAAACTTTTTTTTTCCCCATTCTCAGGTGCGCAGATGGTCCCAATCAGCTGGTGTGAGATGCAGTGCCCGAAGACTCACTGCAAGGAGTTCAGAAAGGTTGCCCGCGTGCAACCTGAATACCTGCAGACATAATCATCCAGTTCTGCATGGTTACACGAGGACTTTCGACTTCATTCCACTGCAGTGAACATCTCAGTCTAGTGGTGCCTTGTTTTGCCAGGTTGTGCCTGGGAAGTATGATGAGCATTCTAGTGCCCTCAGTCTGTGGGGAGCTGTTCAAAAGCAGCACGCTGATATTACGGATAGGACCTGGTTGCAGCTTGTCTTCATCTTTATAGCTTTTATATACAGTGTTAACAGATCCTGTTAAAACCCACTATGAAAAATGATTGCCTTTTTTTTTTTTTAAAGGTGATAGGAAATTATTTTAGAGAGCAAATGGCTACAAAATAATTAAAATTATATTTGACAACAGTTGTGTTTACCACTAGTGTTTTCTGGTTTTCTTACTTGCTGTTATAATTTCTGTAGTAAATATTTCAGATAATACAGTAATTGTTTACCATGTTTTCTAGTAGATTTTGTATTTGCTCTTGTAATTTTAAATCTGAATATTTCAGATAATGCAGTACTTATTTCAGTGTGCCTTTCAGAATGACTTGATGTTCCCAACTGACCTAACAACTGGTGTTTGACATCAGCTTGTTGTCTCATTTAGTACTATGATGTCCTAAACAAAAGCAGTGTGATATCACTAGGGAACAGAAAAATGTTTTTTATACAGACTTACCAAGATGTGGTATCAACCCTGGAAAAAGGAACATTGTTTATTTTTTGTAGTTGGCACAGTTTCTCCAGAGCCCCCCCCCCCGGTTTTCCTCCGGGACTTGCTTTCGCACGGAGTGCAGCGTGGCGCAGGTATTCAGGCTGCAGGGCTACTGGGTGTCGGGGGTCAGTTCAGACCTCCATAATTTTTCCTGCTTTTTCTCCCCAAAGAGGCTGTATGCAGTGCAGCCTAGACATCCCATACGCGCTTTCATGCATGGTGCATCGACAGCTGCCATTTGCCCCCTCCCATGCCATCAGCCCCAGCCTGCCTCACCCCAGTCTGATGCTAGGGCTAGACAAGTGCCGGGCACTGAAACCCTCCCTCCCCGAGAGAGGAGAGCAGTCCTCCAGATGCTCGGTCCTGTCCTTTCCCAACCCCTGATGACGAGTCCACATCCGAACTCTGGTCACCAGTGTGGCGCGAGCTGTGATGTCCCGTACCTTTATCCTCGACGCCACCAGGCCGGCCAGTGGAAAAAGGAAAATAAAAAAATGTATTCTCTAGTGAATTGTGATAGCAGAAGCATTCTGTTTATGTAAATAATGCTCAGCCAGCACATTAGCTCAGCAGTAGTGCTGCCATGTGCAACGCTGACTACCCAGGTTCGAGAACAAACCCCATGTCATTGGAGGGCCAGCCGGGAGCAGCAGGAGGAGGATTGAGCAGCTAACATGACTCCCTCCTCCAGGAGGAAGGTTGGTGATCTTTGCTATGCCACCACCAGATGGATGATAACGGGTGGAGGTGCCCGCCCAGAGCCACAGTGGGTGAGTGCCTTGTGACAGTGGTGTGTGCTTGTACTACTGCTCTCCAAGCCCATGAGGTGTCTAGGGGGGTTTGTGGGAGAAAGAACAGTTGAAAATGCTACCCAGACTGAGCAGGATGATGGGGGACTCTCTTTCCCCCATACCTGTGTACTGGACATCCACCTCCAAAGGGACAGGGCATCCAAAGAGATTTGGGGAATCCTGAGTACCCCGTCACAGAGGGTAAGCCATGGAGGTAAGGGATCAAGGCCCAGGGATGGCGGGTGATGTGGTTGAGGGATCACCGTAGAATGGCCAGCTGGGTGGGGGGGGTGGAATAAAAGTAAAAAAAAAAAATAAAATAAATAAAAATTACATACTGAAGTGTAGATCTGCTCTTTAACTCCTATAAAATGCCCCTGGGGTTTTTCCCAATGTTTGTGTGGCCACAGTGCATCACACTGCCTCCTGAGGGACTGGGGGTTGTGTTTAATCCTCAGAATCCACGCTGGGGCCAGGACGTATTCTAGAGAGAAGATGTTGGCTCAGGGGTTGGAGGGAGGGCCTACCAGTATTTGCATAGCTCCCTGCCAGCTAATCATGCAGAGGATGAGACATGGAAACGGCATGTGTGCATGAAAGGAGAGGGTGCTGCCGAAAAAGCAAACACTGAATTCTAAAATACAAAGTCTGCACACTTGCAAAAGGAGGAGGGAAAAAATACAAGCAACGGCAAAAATTATCTGCAGAAGCTGTTTAGTGAATCAGCCAAAATGACAGTGTAGCTCTGGACAGAACTAGCAGTTCATATCTGACAGATGAGTTTGTCAGGGGCCCTGCTGGTGTCCACCATGAAAGCACTCGCCCACCTACCTGGCTGTTAGCCACTAGCATCAGGGTGTGGGAAAGGAGCAACCATAAGGGGAAATAAAAAGTAATTCAGATGTCCTCTTGTTTCTCTTTTAATGGCACCCACTCTTCTGATACCCGCCATTATTTTTTCATCATTATAGAAATGCTTTTGATGACTTTTTTACTGCCCTATTGGTTATCTTTCATTCCCTCTTTACAGTTGATTCTGTTTTGTCAGGTCCACTGTTTTGTGCTGTTCACTTAGTAGTGTGTGGAGCTGACATGATAGAATATCCAGGAAACAAAAATACACACCAGTAAATTGTGAACATGAGGACTGTAAGGCAGACTTGGTGGCCTGGAGTATTAAAACATTTGTTTTAACCATTCTTTGTTTCTCCTTATTTCTTCCCAGTCTGACCAAGACCACCTTCCATCTCCTCAGGCTACCATTTCCCACTCTAGGAGCACCTAGACCCCTGCGCTGCTCATGTGCCCTGCTACACACAGCCTGCCTGCAATTCCAACCATGGATTACCCACCCCAACCCAGGGTTCTCTTGTAGCTAATCTCCAAATCCTTCTGAAGATCATTGTTACTCTGGTCAGGCAGGGCTGGAGTAAAGAGCCGGGCTGCTGGCACAGCGGCATTGTGTGCGCTTGCGACGCCTACATCTAAAAGGGCCGGTCGGGCAAAGAAGGATAGAGCATCCGAGGGTGGCTCTTTGGGGGGGGGGGGGGAGTGAGAGTGAGTGTCTGGCCTGTTGGCGACCTCTGGTGGAGGCCAGAGGAACCGTAGGGAAAGGCCAGCACCTGGTTGTGTGGGAGGTGGGACAGACGCTGGTATCATTGCACACCCGCTTCCTAGGGGATTACAGCATCTGGAAAAAAAACTCTGGTTTCCCCAGTTAGGACGCCCTGCTCCGTCACTGTTCCAGCTGTCACCAGTGTCCACCAGGGGGTTCCACTGCCATGTCCCCAACCTGGGGGGTAAGCCAGGCAAGTTACCAGTGCCAGGGGCTCTGCCCGGGGGGGGGTAAGCCTGGGCATGGTGGGATAGTGTGCAGGCAGGGGCTGATCTCCACTTGGGAATTGGGGGGCAGACCCCCCCCCAAAAAAAAAAAAGGACTGGAGTGAAAGCTGCTTGAGTGGGTGGGGGTGAGAGAACTGATCTGGGTCTTGATGGATGCTGGAGTAGGAGGGACTTAATCCTGCCAGCCAACTGACTAATTAGCTACCCAGTCTCCATTCTCTTATGAGTGTGGGCCCTGTTGGGTGATCCTTTTGGTAAAGCATAAGAGGCAGTGTGGTTTAGTCATCAGAGTGCCTGAGGTCGCAGGATCAGACCCAACTGGATCCAAATACTTACTGTGGAACTTTGGGCAAGTCTTTTAACTATGCATGGTCTCCATGAATATCTGTAGCCTCCTAAAAAAGTTTGACTCACTACAATGCCTGGTCACATCAATTAACCCTGATGTCATCACCCTGGTTGAGACTTGGCTGTCAAAATCCTCCCCTTACTCCCTAGTCTGCCTTCCTGGTTTCACTCTTTTCCGGTCCGACCGTGTTGGGAGACGGGGCGGCGGCTGCGCTATTTATGTCAAGGAATCTCTCCCCATACTAGCCCTGCCCACTCCCATCCTTGACTCCAGGGCCCAGGCGCTTACGCTGGAACTAACCCCTGACTCTTTAAAGGGACCCCTTTATCTGACTACTGCATATGTGCCCCCCAGGGACCAAACGCAGGCCATTGCCTCTCTTACAGAATACCTTACCTCTCTACCTCCTTCCGCTGATCAAATTCTGGTGGGTGACTTAAATGTCAACTGGCTCAGCCCCTCCTCCTCTTCTACCCGAGACTCCTTTTCTGCAATAGACCTAACGCAACTAGTTACCCACCCTACCAGGACTAACCCCAAGAGAGGCTCCAGTACCCTGCTTGA
This sequence comes from Neoceratodus forsteri, assembly GCA_016271365.2. Classification (NCBI taxonomy): domain Eukaryota; kingdom Metazoa; phylum Chordata; order Ceratodontiformes; family Ceratodontidae; genus Neoceratodus; species Neoceratodus forsteri. The sequence continues at coordinate 147,380,109 of CM028135.1, forward strand.
TGTGGTACTCACCAACCGCCCTAATCGGATCCCCAATGTACAAGTCTTCCCAGACACTCTCAGCGATCACTCCCCCATTCTATTCCACTGGTCAACCTCAGTCCCCAAACCCATAGCACAGTCCACATGCCAGCGGCGTCTAATACCTGGTGGACTGATAAAACTTAAGGAACTTCTGTCCCAAATTGACTGGTCTCCTATACAGGCAACTCCTGACATTGACACAGCTCTCTCCTTTACCCAAACTTTTAATAATGCCTGTGATATCTTTGCCCCAGTGTTGACCCGTCGTTCTAAAAGGAAGAATGCCCCCTGGGTTACCCCAGCTTTGATCCACCAGCTCAAACATAGGGACAATCTGTGGCACCGTGCCATTGAGACTGGCGCCCAATGACAGGCGGTTATATGCCGCCTGAAACAAGTGCACTCGGGCCATCAGAAAGGCCAAGTCTGAGCACTCATCGGTCCTCACTCACTGCCTCATGGGGAATCCCAGAACCTTCTGGGATAACATTAAACAGTTAAATGGGGTGCACACTCCCCCACCCACCAGATCAACATTAATGGTGTGATCTCCTCAGACTTAGCCCTCATAGCCAACCACCTCAACACCTCATTCACTGACCTTAGCCCTATCCTCCCTACAAATTTTTTGACCCTCCTCCCCAGCACCTGCCGTAAATCTTTCTCGCCTTATTTTCTCCTCCTACCGTGTTTCTGCCCAAGAACTTAGCTGCACCTTGTCACTGCCCTCAAGAGTAATAGTACAGGCAGTGACACCCTGGATCCGTATCCCACGGCTGGTCTTAGACACAGTCCTTACCCCGATCACATGCCTCATCAACCACACTCTTTGCCTGGGGAAGGTTCCAACTGCCTGGAAAGTTGCCACTGTCACCCCTATCTTTAAAGGTGGTGATAGGACTGTGGCTGGAAACTATTGACCGATCTCCATTCTCTCTCCTCTCTCAAGGCCTTGGAAAAAGTGGTGGCCTCTCAAATCTCTGACTACCTTTCCACCTACAATGTCCTTTGTCCTGAGCAGCATGGCTTCCGGCGGGCCACAGTACCAACACAGCCCTCCTAGAGTTCTCCAACTTTCTCCCTCCTCCTTAGACACTGGTTCTCTGGCTGGTGCTGTCTTCATTGACCTCTCAAAGCTTTCGACACTGTCTCCCATCCCCTCCTTCATGCCCTTAGTCTCTCTGGTTTTGCTGCTGGCCTATCTCCTGGTGCACCAGTTATCTGTCTGACCACTCACAGCGTGTAAAATTAATGGGACCTACTCAGACATCTGTCCCATCTTTTCTGGGTTCCCAGGGCTCCATTCTGGGCCCTTACTATTCTCCCTTTACCTTAACACCCTTCCACGCTCTTGCTCGGGGAACATTCTATTGTACGCTGATGATGCAGTCATCTTGCCTCAAATCAGTAACCCTACTGCCCTCCAGGACTCGCTGCAGAAGTCCTTCACTGAAGCCGAGGGCTGGTTCAAGGAACATAGATTGGTGATAAATCTTAAAAAACAAAACCATGTTCTTCACTCATCCCCAAAACAAGTCCTGCAACTTCAAACTCCTCATTCACTCTGGGTCCTCATTCCCACTCGAACAAGTTTGCTCCTATAAATACCTAGGGATCCATTTTGACCTCCCTCTCCTTCCATGGACACATCGCTGCCCTAGCCACTGCCACTAATATCCGATTGGGCATCTTACATCGGTATAAACACTGCCTCCCCGGAGGCTCTTGACTATGCAGTCACCTCCTCTATCCTGTCCCTAGTGGACTATGGACTGCTGGTGTATGGTGCTGCTGATCAGACCGCACTCCATAAAATTCTTTCTCTGAATAAGGCCTGCAGGTTAATTACTGGAGCACCTAGGATGACACACACTGTCTACTGTATGCTAAAAGCGCTGGTACTTGATCTCGACAGCGCCTCAAATATCTTACCTGTACCCTTACAAAAGACCCTCCTTGGGCTTTCCCCACCAGGATTGACCACCACCATCGCCCGCTCTGTCCCACTAGTTCATACTCGGACCTCTGGGAAAACCTCTCTTGTTATCCCTAGAGCTAGGACCTCTCACGCCAAAGAGCCTCAGCTTTAGGGCCCCTCCTGGTTCAACACACTGCCCCCTCCATCTCCGAGCTCAACTATATCGTGCTTCAAAACTTCCTTCGTAACCACCTTATTAACACCCGATGCTGTAACTGCCACTAGTCAAAGCCGTACTCAATACTTATGACAAAGCTTATTACTAAGCTGCTAAGGACGACATAACTCTGGTATTGTTTGCATCCATCCTACCTGTACCAGCTTGTTTGTATCTATGTCTTAATTTTACTGTTATACTTATGTGTTGTACTGCTATACTGTGTATTTTGGTTTGTCTTACTGTGACAAGGTACCTTTGTAAATAAGCCTATGGCTCAAAGGTTTTCCAAACTGCTGTTTAAATAAAATTAAAAAAAAAATAAAACCTCTCAGTACTCCAGTCCTCCCAGCTGGGGAAATGGATAGAAGCAGGACCCCATTTGAAACCGTTGAGTCTCAGCTGGGCTATCCTGCAAAAATAAATTGTAAAAACAAAAAAGAGCTGGGTATACCCATCCATCTTTTTGTGGCCTCATGACTCACATTTCTCTGCATCAGAACATCAGATGACTGGATTGCAATGTTTTATTTATTTATTTAGCTTTTGTTAACCGGGTAAGTGCACTAGCCATAAAATGACTATTTTCAGGCACAACCTGGGAGAGTACAGACATGTAGAAACATAACAGGATAACAATTTATAAGTGCTTTACATACAATGAGTTAAAGAGGATACAATAAATCAGAACATACAAAGTAAAGCGCTTTACGTACAGTGAGTTAAGGTGGATAAAATATATCAGAGACATACAGAGTAGACCATAAGTTCATAGGTGCCTACCTATGCGATGAATAGAGAGGACCTTGGACAATAAATTATCAGGCAACATGTCATATAAACAGAACAAGGTACACAAAAACAAAAACAGGTAATACAATAGGAAGAAATAACCACTGAGAGCAGGGGGTGTCATTAAGGAAAAGGTCGGTAAGTGAGGAAAAGGGGAGCAAGCCATGAAATTAGATTATACGAGTATATATAAGTGTAAGGGAGATGCCTAAAGTGCAGTATTGTATATGGGCAGGGAAAGGGAGCCGGGACAGGCTGAGGCAGTAAGAGGGTTATATAGAGATGAGGAAATACCGTTGTATGGCAAGAGACATCGGTCATTAGGTAGGGTGAAAGCAGGAACAGGTATCGGCAGATTTGAGCGCAATTTTCTCTTAAAGCATGTGTGGGAGCTAGAAAGTCTGATGTCGAGGGGAAGGGAAAGGGACGTTGACAGGAAGATGCCCAGTGGAGTTTGTTTCTGCACACAACTCCCTTGCCATGGGGTAGTCCTCCCTCCCTCCGACAGGAAGCTTTTGAATTATAAAATGATTTCTTCAAGAAAATAGCCAAAAGCAAATCGGGGAGGGGCTGGAGAGGAGTTAAGTTACCCCCTACAGTATTTAAGACTGGTTTTCTGTCACCGTTAATAAACTGTGGTTTTTATGGAGTTTGGAATAGAAGTGTGTTACACATTTTTGTATGTACATTTCATTGGTAGTAAGGGTAGTTTTAATTTTCTCCCTTATTCCTGTGTGTTTTGGGTCTCTTTGTAAGTGTGTGCATGCTGAGATGATGGAGAGTGAGGTAGGACTGGACACAGAATCGTGAACCGTAAGATACCTGGTTTGAATCCCACCACTGCTACTGACATGTAACCTTGAGCAACTGAACTAAAACTGTTCATGGCATTGCTGCTGATGCCCTTGCTGACCTCTGTACCAGCGCTGCACTTCACCTGCTTCATTTTTTTGCAATTTGCATTTTCCCATGGTGTGTGGATCATATTCGCTTCTCTTGTATGATTTTTCCCACAGGTCTCTGCGTATTTCTCAAAGTTGCATTTTCATGAAATTTGCAGGGGGGCACCACCCAATGTGCATCTTGCGCATTTATATTGTGTGTTCATGTAAGCCTGTCATTTTTCATGCAGATCTTCATTTTAACTAATTTCAGTCATTTTCATACATGTTGTTTTGTTTGCCAGGTAGGGTACACTAGGCAAGTAAATACTTAATCTTACTTCGAGAGAAAGCTCTTGCAATAGGTACCACAATTAGGACTGACGCCACCTGGCGGCAGCTTCTGGTAATTTTTTCTCTAGCAGTACCAATGTGAGAACGCCCCCTCCCTGCCGATGTTGGCTCCACCCCTGATGTCACCCTATATAAGGGAGGAGTTCCCCACGTGCTCCAGTTCTTTCCTGCTGCAGGTCTGGGTTAGTTCGCCGTAGGTTACTGCTCGCAGTACCAATCGCTCTCTTCCTTCACCAAGAAAACGTCATCTTCTTTTTGCATCTATGTCATCTTCCTCCAAAGGGCACATTAACAAGTGCTCTTGTGGGCATCAGATACCCTCAAAGGACGGCCATTCTGCTTGCCTTTTCTGCCTTGGGGCCGACCACAATACCGATGCCTGCATTCGTTGTCAGGCCTTCAGTTCAAGAACACGTATCAGGTGTCAGAAGTCCCTCTCCACCTTTTTAGCGGAATCTAAACTGGCCGCCATGGAACAGGCTTCGTCCTCCAGTGTAGCGTTGTGGAAAAATTACAGTTAGTAAATTATCTATTACAGATACTTAGAAAGGAGACGAACGGAGATGAGGCTGATGGCGGAAGAATTTAATGATTATAACAATAATCACAGCGAGAGATTACAAGTGGTACATCCTTCATTCTTCAAAATAACAGTGTATGCTGGCTTGCTTATATAGTGGAAGACAGCATCATCATCTCCTATGGTTGTCTATGATTGGTTCATAACAAGTACAAACATCGACTTACAAGGCAATTTTCTTTCTTTGGTATATGCATGAGCTTATCTTTTGGTCAGCACAAATGTATAGATAGTGTAAATTATATTACTATATATATGGCTAGAAATGGTTGTCACTACCAGTTACCAAGGTCTAGGAGGAAGAAATAGGTTTGGACTTAAGAATGTGCATACAAGCATTTTGGCCTGTCCTGATAATAATGGTCAGAAGGGTAATTTAAACTCTATCCCTGTATTTCTGTCTTTGCAGATACTTAAGACACCTGTTTTCTATTACTCACATGGTCAATAAAAATATCAAAAGGCACTTTAATATTGCAACTTGTGGCTCAGTTTAACTTGTAGCTTTACAAGTTTTATATAATTCAGTTATATAGGCCAACATTTGTTACACAAACACATTATGTTTTAGACCAAAATGAGGTTAGCCTGAAATATTGGGACAAACTTCTTTATCCCTTGTTACAAGCCCCCCTTGGCCCAATATTTCCTAATTATTATTTGTGCAACAGTGCAGCTTCTCGGAGCATGTACATCTCATTACGTACTACGAATAGTGAGTCTTAGGCGACACAGGCCTATAATTACCAAGAACACTTGCAACACAAGTAAAGCTTTAAAAGACAGGACTCCTAAGGGTCCCCCTACATAGCTATAAATCAAGTGCTCATTATCACTCTCACTGAGCAATTCATTTATAACTGCTTGTGCCTTATGAATTTGTATCAAATGAGTATCTTTTTCAATTTAAAAATGACTGTACGTTAAGAGACATGAGAGGTATCACAGCTCCAAATGATGGCACTTAACATGTCAATCAACATAGTGGCATAAAACTTTGACACACCTGTGTCAGCACTACTACTGTTAACATTTATATTCCAGCCAGAGAAATCTAAGTTTATATGCACTCTACTGTACTTTACATTATTCACAAGCATTTGATCAATAGGTGCTGATGTAAGTCCACTCTCTGGCCCTGTTGTCACATTTGGGCATTTAGTTGGTTTTACAGTTAAGTATATAGCATCTGAGACTGCAAAACGTAATGAGTTGTTTACACCAGCATAGTTACAAACACTATTATCACCCCAAAGACAGTAGGACAGAGTTAACACATAAACACCATTGTCCTTTGGTGTGGCTCTGTTTATAACAAGAGACACATTTTTTTGTTTCCAGTCCATGTAGCTTTGCTATGATCCAGTCTTGAGCTTTGATGCACAGCTAGACCAGCTGTTAAGCATGTCCACACACCAATTTGTAGAAAAGTCAGTGTTTATATTGCTGGCTGCTGGGTGGCTGATTAGCAGACACACTGGCCAGGGGTGCATTAGATTGTGCATTGAGTCCTTTTAATGGAGCAGCCACACACACTGGCATGGCATTTGTGTTGTGGTAGTTGATTAAACCCTGGCACACAGATTAACAGTCCATAAAAAAGTAATAGTTTACAATAAACCATTAAAAACACAGTCCTTAGTAAAGCAATAGGTTTGCATAAAGTATCAGCCATGTTTGGAACAAACAGCAGTGAAGAAAATGGATGTCTTGCTTGAAGATCAATTGAAGAAGAATCTTCTTGCTGAAGTTAGGGGATTGTCCCTACCCTAGACTTAACTTTATAGTAAGTAGAAACAATAAGCTTGATTGCAGAGTTTAAACTGACTGGACCTTTTTCAGTTGATTTAAAGTTTCACAAATAGATGTAATTTTGCTAAAAACATTACACTTGCAGAGGTAATAATGACTTGATGTATGCAATAGTCCTTATGTGGAACCAATTAGACACAAAGATAGTGATGACATCAAAACTGTGGCAGTTTTTTTTTTAGGAAAAAGATGAAGGTCTTGGCAACCTAGATGAAAGTATTACTGTTGTTGAACATAAATGTGAAACATAAGCATTTTTGCAATAGAACAATTTCAGTATTGAACATAATGCATAAAATACATTTTAAACACAAAACAAATATAGCTTGTAAACGGGCTAAGAAAGCTGAAAAGACAAAAGAATGTATATGTGGAAATACATACACAACTCCCACTCCAGCTTAACTGATTACTTTTTGAGGGCAGAAGCCCTTGTACCAATAATAGATGTGAGATTTAACTGTTTGCTTTGGAAAAAGCAGAAGGACTTGGGCTGGGTTATACTGTTAAAATACCTTGTGGTTTTTTTTTTCTAAACCTGTAAATAAGAAACAATTATTAGCAAATACACATTTTTTGGTATTTACCCCCTATGGGGAGATAGCAATGTTCCTTTCAACCTTTGTGGACATTACACTGGAAGGAAGGAAGGGTAGCTTACCCCCTCCCCCCGAGCTTCTACTGGCAGAAGAGACAGCTCAACTACTGTAAAACAAGATTATTTCCATAGGATAAAAGAAGCCAAGCGTCCCTGGGTTCCCTTATCCTAAGCATGACAAAATGTCAGCTGAGTTTATAAAAGATCCGGATTGATGGTAATACCGACGTACGTACGTATTTTTAGAATGCATTAAAAAAAAAAAAAAAATGATTACACCATGGTCACACATAAAAACAAAAGCCATTGTTTTTTAATTGTTGATGGTAAACTCTCAAAAACAGCTGTAATAGTCCTTTTTAAAAAAAAAAAAAAAAAAAGTACTGTATACATACATAAAGTATGGGGAGGTGATGAATAATTCTCCCCGTCCAGCTGGACTGCCTTGCATAGTATAGGAATCACGTGATATTCAGAAACAAAGAAGTTTTGCTTACAGTTAAATGTTGATTGACTGTGTTTGCTGCAAGCCCAGAAGAAAGGAGAAAAGAGAGAAAGTGCAAAAGGTCACATAGTGTGCATGCAAGGGTCGCTCAAACCCAGTTATTTTTGTAGTGTCCTTGAACACTACTGATATTAAAATATCTTTAAATAATAATAGAGCACGAAATGAAACTGCTGGCCAAGGCAATACCCACACATATGCATACACAACAAGAGATACTTAACATAAAATAGGACTGACATTATTTGCCACCAATTTGCTGAGGTAATGCCCATAGTTTTATTAGAAAACTGTACGTGTTTTAGATATATGATGCTGAAAAATATTACAGCCACGGGCATTTAGAATCAGGGTTGTCCCCTTCCCCATCAAATGTAAAGTGGGTTTTTCTACCAGAATGTTGCTGTATGGTAGCAACATTGTTTTTAATATTGCAGCTTAAGGTATTAATGCACTGCATAGGAAAGGCAGTATGTTTAGACTTCTTGGCTATTGTTACATTGCACAGGAAGTGAAAACTTTTCATGTAATTAACTTAAACATTTTTTATCCAAGGATACTTGAATACCATATTTAAACGTATGCCAACATCATTTTTAATGAGAATCTTTTGTCCTTCAGAAACGCTAGTGTTACTGATAACATTATGAATCATGCCAAACAACTCCGGGTGGTTTGTTTGGTTATGGTAGCAATCACAGAAGAACAAGTGGCTAGCCTTTGCTCTAGTCCACCCCACAGCATACTGAGAGTTTTTAGAATCAAACTCTTTAACATTAGAAAAGGCAAGGTCTTTGGGCATTAAGTTAGTATGCCTTGTCAATACCGCTTGCTGACGGCGCAAGTTTGTCATAGCTGACTTTTTACTCCTACATTTTAACTGGTCAGATACAGGAGTTAGCACGCTGTAAAGTGCTTGTTTTTAGATTTTAAGACATTTACATCTTACAAATGTGCTATTTATGAACAGAAGCTGTGTTATAGTTTATATTGCAATCAATGAAAGAGAATTATCCCTATCTAAAAGACAAAGGTCTCCCTGTACCTTTACTAACTGTAACTTTAGTTGTTGGTTTTTCTCTTGAAGGGATTTTGGCTCTTGACTTATTTGCATTTCTAAACTAACTATTTTTGACTGTAGCTGGATTATTACATCTTGGTGCTCATACAGCTTTCTTTTTTTTTTAAAGTCTCGTGTTAACGAATTACCACCTGGCTATATTATCACAGACTTTGTACAGTATTTGCTAGTTTCTCTTTTTTTTTTAATTTTTAATTAAAATACTGCTGTGCATGTTGATCATGGTTTGTATGCTCCCTCCTTTAGGTGTTTCCCTAAGAAACAACCTATTAATGTTTTCATACTCATTTATCATCTTTGTGCCTGCCTAGCCTTTACAGCCGGGTGCACTCGTGCTCTGGTCCGTCTGGCTATGTCTTACGGCTCCCCTGTGAGGTCCGGCTTGCAAGTCCCAGCACCTTCACTTACCTACTCTGCCCCATGAGTTCCTACAGAGTTGAGCATTACTTTTATTTAAAGAAATTGGAAAGCATACATCACCTGATTAGCAAGTGGCTAAAACTGTGTGCACCTTTTTCTCTCGCTTTAAGCCATCAGCACCACGTCTCCGAGCATCGTCACCTTCTTATTGGGGCCCGCAAACTAACCAACCAGTAGTTAGGCAGCCTCCTCAGCATGCAGCACCAGCGATCCGAGTCTTTAAGGCACCAATTGTAGCGTTGTGGAAAAATTAGTTAGTAAATTATCTATTACAGATACTTAGAAAGGAGACGAACGGAGATGAGGCTGATGGCGGAAGAATTTAATGATTATAACAATCACAGTGAGAGATTACAAGTGGTACATCCTTCATTCTTCAAAATAACAGTGTATGCTGGCTTGCTTATATAGTGGAAGACAGCATCATCATCTCCTATGGTTGTCTATGATTTGGTTCATAACAAGTACAAACATAAACTTACAAGGCAATTTTCTTTCTTTGGTATATGCATGAGCTCATCTTTTGGTCAGCACAAATGTATAGATAGTGTAAATTATAGTACTATATATGGCTAGAAATGGTTGTCACTACCAGTTACCAAGGTCTAGGAGGAAGAAATAGGTTTGGGCTTAAGAATGTGCATACAAGCATTTTGGCCTGCCCTGATAATAATAGAAGGGTAATTTAAACTCTATCCCTGTATTTCTGTCTTTGCAGACACTTCAGACACCTGTTTTCTATTACTCACATGGTCAGTACAAATATCAAAAGGCACTTTAATATTGCAACTTATGGCTCAGTTTAACTTGTAGCTTTACAAGTTTTATATAATTCAATTATATAGGCCAACATTTGTTACACAAACACATTATGTTTTAGACCAAAATGAGGTTAGCCTGAAATATTGGGACAAACTTCTTTATCCTTTGTTACATCCGGGGAATCTGATCCTGCTCCCATCTGCCAACACCACAGGCATTGGGAACATCCAGACACAGAGAGGTCACACTGTAGGCCCAGGTTCTCTGGCTTGAAGTCCGGGTCATTGGGGCATGATTCCCACCTCACCACCCTTAAACCGTCCTAGGTTTCCTCTGCAGCCATATCCTCAGGGACCACCCTACAGCTGCTGAAGGTGTATCCACCCACCGAGAAGGCTTTCTCACCGGGTGCAGGTAAACACTCTTCCTGCTCGGCCTCTTCCTCCAAGGGCGACTCCCGGTAGTCGAGTAAGGCCTCCAAATCTTCAGGCGGCAGTGCCTCGTCCTTGCTGCCAAACTCCAAGGACTCTGACCGGCGCTCAACTGAGAAGTCAGCCAAACATAAGTCGGACTGTCCCAAGGCCTCCACCTCTGCGGGATGCCCATCTGACTCCAAGGACAAGCGGCTGCTGGACCGTTGTCCGCCTGCGGCTTCCCCAGCTGCGACTCTGGTGAAGGCCATCCTGCCGCCAGTCAAGGTCCTGCTGCCTACCAACCCGATGCCCCCGATGTCAGCTCTGAGACCCCATCACCACGGTTGCCGGTCCACCTGACGGAGGAGTGGACGCCCCTCCAACGCCACCCATCAGGCCTACACCGGTACCTGTTGACGCCGGTGATAAGGGCTCGGACCAGACGCCGGTGCCCCCTGACGACTGGGCCGTCAGTACAGGTTCTGGTGCTCCTGCGCCAGGGTTTCCTAAACTGAACCTTTCGCAGGTGAAGGAACTTTTTCCCCCACTGGTGGGACACCGTGAAACGCGACCTCGCAGCAGGGGCACCTCCTCCCACGCCTACTCCTTTGCTCATTCCGAACACTTCCGAGCCATCCGACTCAGAGGTGGGGCAGGAGCCAGCACCGAAAAAACACAAGGAAAAGAGATGCAGGAGGACCAGATCCAGCAGTTGCTCCCACTCTCCTCCGGATATGAGGTGCAAGAGGAGACAGCATAAGTCCCCATAGTCTTCGCCTTCGGATTCGTATGTAGACTCAGACACCTCTCGGTCGAACTCTGATACTGAACCAGATTTAGGGGGCACAGAGGAACATCCAAAATCCCCCTCTGGATGACCCCAGCTTTATGGAGGTGATGAGGCACATCCAGGTCAGCATAGGCTGGGACACTGAGGACCTGGACCCCGAGCAGCTGCGGTTGGCTAAATACCTCCGCCAAAAAGACCCTAAGCTGGTGGTCATCCCTCCCATGGTTGACACCTTTGAGGATGTCATGTTCGCAACCTGGAAGCGTCCTCACTCCTTGGCCGTGCCCAAGAAGGCTCATCGGCTCTACCGGGCCCCTAAGCAGACTCAGTGGTGATTTCAGCAGCTCACTACCATTCGCAGTGGCCCAAACACCTGCGCACCCAGCAGCCTGACTGAATCAAAGCAGCTGGAGTCCATGGGCCGCAAGGTGTACTCTGCCGCCACCTGCAGTATTAGGAGTCTCAACTCCCTGGCACACTTGGTCCAATTCCAGAATGCCCTTTGGGAACAGGGATTGGACATAGTGCAGAGCATGCCTGATTGCCTCCAGCAGGCAGAGCTTGCAAAATTACTTCAGACCGGCTCAGATGTGGGTGCCCACATTCTGCGGTTGGCCTACGACTCTGCGGACGCCTCCTCCAGGGTGGCCGCCACTGGCATTTGCCTCTGTTACCATGCATGGCTTCGGGTTTCTAGGTTTGATCCAGATATCCAGACAAACATTCTGGATGCTCCCTTCAAGGGCTCCGTGTTCTTTGAAGACACGGAGAAGATTATCACCAGGCTGCAGGACTCTGGCAAGGCCATCTGCACCATGCAGTCCATGTACTGCCCAAAACAGGGACAAGCTCGTAAGCCTTGTTTTCATGGCTGTGGGGGACATCAGCTTCAGCAGCCTCACTTCCAGCCCCACTCACAGTGAGGCGGCTTTAGTCAAAGGGGCGGAGCCAGGGGATCCTCTGTCTCCTTCTCTAGACAGGCCAAGGCAGCCGCTGCTGCCCTCCCTTCCCCTTCCACTGACTGACTATCCAGGCCACCCTCCTCCCCATGACGCCTCGTCAGGGGAGCCGGTTGGAGGCCACTTTTCCCTCTACGCAGTTGCATGAAGTCAAGTGACCTCCAACCAGTGGGTCCTAGAGCTCGTGGAGTTCGGGCACTCCATAGAGTTCGAGACTCTTCCACCAGACAGACCACCGCCTCCATCCTGCTATCCCAAGGAACACCAAGTGCTGGTCAGAAGGGAGATATCCCTTTCAGACAAAAATGCCATTGAGTTGGTACCTCCAGCTGAACGAGAGCAATGGTTCTTTTCCCATTTCTTTCTGGTCCCAAAGAAGTCGGGAGACCTCAGACCCATTCTGGACTTCAGCAATCTGAACCAATGGAATGGGTCTCCTACCGGAGCATCAGGATGGTCTCCCTTCCCACTCTCCTGCTCCTCATCTCGACAGGAGACTGGCTGGTGTCCCTGGACATGCAGGACGCCTACCTGCATATCCCTATTCTCAAAGGCCATCGCAGATTTCTGAGGTTCAGATTCAAAGACAAGGACTATCAGTTTCGAGTCCTTCCCTTCGGTCTCTCGTCAGCCCCCAGAATCTTCACCAAGTGCCTAGCAGTCATTGCAGTGGCACTGTGGAGACAGGGCCATTTCATGTTCCCCTGTCTGGACGACTGGCTCCCCCTGGCCCTATCCAGGCCTCTCCTGTTGGAAACCATCAGGGACTCCATTTCGCCATTTCAGCGCTTGGGAATCACTATCAACAGGGACATGTCTCATCTTCTCCCTTCCCAGAACCTCCAATTCATTGGAGCTCTTCTGGATACCACCCTTGGGAAGGTGTTTCTTCCCTCCGATAGAGCAGGTCGGATTCAGGTCTTGGCATACCAGATCTCTTTAGCCTCACAAATCCCTGCAAGACTTCTCAGCCTTCTAGGGCATATGACCACTGCCATAGTTTCGGTCCCTCTAGCGCGATTATGCATGAGAACCATCCAGTGGGTGCTCAGAGTTCAGTGGGATCAAACGCTAGACAGCTTGGATGCCTCAATCCAGATCTTGGAGCCAATCAGCCGGGAGTTACGCTGGTGGATGTCTTCTCAAAATTTACTGGCGGGTATCCCCTTTTCACAAAGGGGCACCATCACATATTTTGATCATGGATGCAACGTCCTCGGGATGGGGTGCCCACTTGGGGACTCGCCGCACTCCGTGCTCTTGGTCACCAATAGAGGAAGATCTGCAAATCAATGTTCTGGAGCTGAGAGTGGTCCTTTATGCCCTTCAAACCCTGGTCTCAGTCCTAGTGCCGGGTCATCTGTTGGTCCAAACGAACAACACTTCGATGATGTTCTACATCAGCAAACATGGCGGTACACACTTGTATCCCCTTTGCCGGGAAGCCATGCGGGTGTTGGATTGGGTTCTGGAACACCAGCTCTTGTTACTGGCAGTACACTTTCCAGGAGAACAAAACGTCTTCGCCGATGTGCTCAGCAGAACAAGGTCGCAGGCTCACGAATGGGAGCTACTGCAGGAAGTCATAGATCACATCTTCTGCCAGTGGGGGACGCCAGAACTGGATCTCTTCATGTCACAATCCAATGCAAAACTGCCCAGTTTCTGCTCGCTAGGTCCAGAGCCTGGACCTTTTTGACACAGTGCGTTGTCCCTCTCTTGGAAGGGGAGGTTCCTCTACACCTCCCCCTTCCTGCTTCTGCAGTAGGTCCTCCTCAAGATGCGGTCAGAGCCTTCCACCCTTATTCTGACTGCACTGTTATGACCCTGCCAGATTTTGTTCCCCTTACTTCAGCATCTAGCAGCAGAGCCTCCGCTTCCTCTTACACTCTCTTCTCATCTTCTGTCCCAGGACACGGGATCCCTGATCCATCTGAATCTGTGCTCACTTCACCTGTATGCCTGGCTCCTCAGGACCTAGCTTAAGCCAGGTTTGGTGTGTCGGATCAGATAGCGCAAGTTTTGGTGGAGGAGCGTAAGTCTGCCACCAGGGCCACTTATGCTATGAAGTGGAAACGTTTCTGTATCTGGGCCACAGCTAGAAGGGTGGACCTGTTGGTCTGTCCGGTTAACTCCATTTTAGAATACCTGCTCTCACTTTGAGTCAGGTCTCAGTTACTACCTCTATCACGGTACACCTAGCAGCCCTCTCTGCTTACCAGTGTTGGACAAGATGGTGACTCAGATGGAGGTCTCTAAAGCCTTCCTGCAAGGGATTCTGCATGTCAGACCTCCCATCCAGCATCCTGTGCTCCCTTGGGGTCTCCTGTTTGTCTTGGAGAAGCTTGCACTCCCCCCACCACCACCACCACCACCTTTGAACTAGCTATGGAGGCCGAGCTTCATTTCCTTTCCTGGAAAACTCTTCTTTTTGTAGCCATTACTTCAACAAGGTGCATTTCAGAGCTTCAAGCCCTCATCTGTAAGGAGCCCTACCTAATTTTTCATAAGGATAAGGTTGACCTTTGCACTAACCTGAAGTTTCTACCGAAGGTGGTCACGGAGCTCACTCTCAACCAATCTGTACAGCTTCCGGTGTATTACGCTGAGCATTCTAATGGGGAGGGAAGAGACCTTGTTTCACTCATTGGACGTCCACAGGGCTCTCCGATGTTATCTGGCCAGGACCAAACTGGATAGGAAATCTGATCAACTCTTTGTATCCTTTGCTCAACGGTCCTTAGGTCGCCTGGTCACCAAACGGACGCTGCTGTGCGGGTTGGTCCATTGCATCTCCTCCTGTTACCAGAAGCATAACAAGTCCACCCCAGGACCGGTTAAAGGAAGCTCACTCTACCATGGCTGTTGCTTCCTTCACAGTGATGAAGTGGGTCCCGGCTGCAGACATTTGTGCTACTGCTACCTGGAGTTCTGTTCATACCTTCATCAGGCATTATAGCCTCAGCATCATTTCCAGACGCAGAACAGGCTTTGGACTCTCAGTTTTGCAGGGCCTGGTTTCCTGAGGGATCCTCTGTATTCCTTTACTTACCCCTTCTAAGGGTTGTTTTAAATTTATACTGCTTGGGAATCAGTCCTAATTGAGGTACTTGCTACAGGAGCTTCCTCTCAAAGTACAGTTATGTAAGAACTTGCCATAACAGTAGATCTTTGAGAGAAGCTCTTGCAGCAGGTGTATTTTCTGCCCTCATTCCCCAAGGGATCGGGCCTTTTTCAGGCTGTTTTCCCCTCCATTTGGAGGGAGGAATTGTTTCATTCATACTTCTGGCCATTGACTGTTACCTTCTCTCTGCCTGATGGGGGAGCATGCAAGAACTGGAGCACGTGGGGAACTCCTTCCTTATATAGGGTGATGGGGGGGTGTTCCCACGTCAGTACTCCTAGAGGTAAAATTGCTGGAAGCTGCCACTAGGTGGTGGCAGCCCTAATTGTGGTATCTGTTGCAAGAGCTTCTCTTGAAGACCCACCATTAGGGTAAGTTCTTATGTAACTACTTTTGCAGGTACAACTGGGAAGAGTGTAAAGGCCAAAGACAAATGGGAACCTTCAGAACTGGTGAACTGCAGCAGGAAGGTATGAGAAACAGCATAACAACATAATCAGTAGCAAAAGGATAATGTTCCAGCTGGAGCACAGTTTAAATAACTTGCCTAAAGCAAGGGTGAACACAACATTAACATATATGCAGGTTTCCTGGCTGAACATGAATGGGTTGACAACCATTACATGGGTAGATAATGGAGACAATTCTCAGTATAAAGCGCAAGTGGGATGTCAGGATCTAAATCTGAGCTGGAACGAGTGGATGACCCCTTTAAGTGTTTGTATAGAGAGAGAGAGAACCTATGAAGAATCCATTGGTGGGAAGGCTGCGGATGTCTAGTGGAGGGAAGTTTCAGAACTTCTGGGTGAGGATGGAGAATGCCTGTCCATCAATCATTTTTCTGTAACTTCCAGTGTTCCTGAAAGAAGTCAAATCTACAAAACAATTCACACATGACAACACATTGGGTTATCAAAATGTGTAATTGTACAGTACAATGTTTTGTTATGTAGAGACCTCTTCCCAGGAAGATGACAATGCAATTTCCCCTCCTGCGCCTAAGATATAGAATAAAACTAAGATCATGTCTGGTCTTTTATTTCATCCTGTATTTGTTTTGTACTAGTCATAAAAGGTATCTCTATTTCAAGTTGTACTATTGAACCATTTATCTAAAAAAAATTCTCTTTAGCTAGTCTGAGGTCTGCATTGCCATTTTCCATTCTGTTGTTGAAGGAACTGTTGGACTGAGTCAATGACAGGTTCTATGCTTTACTGCTGCTAGACAGAATGAGTGAAATGGGTCATTCTGGGCTTACCTTCCTATTCCTGGAGGTGGGGCTCCTAACAATGCCATTTCAGAACCAGTGTCTCTTACTTGGGGCCACATCTTCATGAGTCCCCCTCTATTAGCAACCATCTTTGTAGAACATTTGGGAACATGAGTGATGCCTCAGAAGATCTGAGCAGGTACGATTGGCAAGGAATGTAAGGGAGGGGCAGGGAATGAGGATTTTAAAATCTTGTCAGTAAAATGCCCTAGGGAATAATACTGGGCAGTGGAGGGAGAGAGCCCAGGACTATTCCAGAGGCGAGGGGTAGGTTAAATAAATGCATAAGGTGAGAGGCTAGTATCGATGTGCCCAGTTGCAGAAGTCTAGAAAGAGTCCCATCAGGGCCTGTGCTGCCCCCAATCAGGGGGGACTTTAGTATTATGAAGGTTTCACCAGGGGACATTATCATTAACTGAAATGGGTTAGCATGAGAGGGGAGATGAATAGGGTGGTTCAGAACTATTAATGGGTCTGCGAGATCCACAAAGTGAATGTTAAAGGCACTGGCATGTATTTTGTTGTTGCAGTGGACCCTGTCAGTTATCAAATCATTATCAGTACTGTTAGATGGGCACCTCCTGGAAGTTGGCTTTATATGACACCAGTGTCACAAACGCACTCAGCAGGTCAGGCCCTCTGTTCCCACAGTGCCAACCTCCGAGTGCCATATTGTGAACAGGTAACAGACAGGGTAAGCCTTCTGTCTGCTTGTGGGTCTGAATCACCTTTAGTCTCAAGTTCTGGGGGATTCAAACTGTGAACCTTATGCTAGCGTACCCAAATGTACAGGCTCAGATAATCTCTTCGGGGGGAATGCACGATATCTTTCGCCTAAGGGCACCTAACCAGGTATCCAAAATGAACCCTTAAAACTCTATGAAAGACCTTAGGTGTATTCTTACCTTTTCCCAGTTTAGTAACACCATCAAGCTTTGAGCAGTTTTTGTCTATCTTAACCCGCTATACGTCACATGCAAAAAGAACTTCGAAGACACAACCAGACAGTCTTTCAGAATAATATATTTACTAAAATGGATAAAAATATGTAAAATGTAAACACAGAACACTATATCAAAAAGCATACAATCACTTGGTTAAAGTACAAAACATAAATTACTACCACAATACAATTAGACTTTTTCTATCTAATGTACTACCTCTTTATAGTGCTTAAGTTAGATCAGAGATCTTGTTTCTTAAGAGTCCAAAAAGAAGATAATACTTTTATTTGTATCATGTTTTTCTAAAGCCAAGGCGCCTTAACAGTAAACATCACTTAAAACAGTAAAAATAAACACAGATACAATAAATAAGTTCATAAAATACAATGAAATATCATCAGGGACATACCATTAACCATAGATGGGTCTTTAAGGCCTGTTTACATTTCTCCATGGACGTGCACTTCCGAAGCGTACGGGGTAGAGAATTCCAAAGGGTTGAGGCCACGTTCATAAAAGCACGGGCCCCCAAAGATTTAAAAAAAAATTCGGAATCTCGCGATCGCCTAGGGCAGTAGGGTACTAGGAGCTCTTTCATGTAGTCTGGGCCCAGTCCATATAGGGCTTTATAAGTCAGAAGACCGACTTTAAAGGTGATCCGCCACTGTATTGGCAGCCAGTCCAGTTCGTGCAGCAACGGAGAAATATGACAGGTACAAGGAGTACCCATCAATAACTGGGTTGCAGCGTTCTGCACAAGCTGCAAGCAGTGGATATCCACCCCTGGAAGCCCTAGATACAGGGAGTTGCAGTAATCAAGGCGCAAGGTCACAAAGGCATGGACCAATGTAGGCAGATCACCAGATGTAACTAGGTGCTTAATCCTGGAGATGTTCCTCAGGTAGTAAAAGAATGGTTTGACAACTGCCGACACCTGTGAACGCAGTGTCAGCCCATTGTCAAAAATCACCCACAGGGTCCGCACCCGTTCAGAGGTAGGGAGCTGGGAGCCACTCAGAAAAAGTCCTCAGAGTTCAACCTCAGCCAGCTCAAATTCATCTAGTTTGGATTTCAGTGAGGCAGTTGTTAAATACCGGGAGAGCTCTATCCTGGTCGGGTGCAAAAGATAGGTAGAGCTGGGTATCATCAGCATAGCAGTGAAACCTCAGCCCATACCTTCTTACAATGTCTCCGAGGGGCAACATGTATACTGCGAACAACATGGGGGACAACACTGAACCCTGAGGAACCCCACATGACAGAGAGAGACTGGGCCAGACAAATTTATTCCTGACACCACCCTCTGAGTTCTGCCCATGAGGAAATATCTAAACCACCTGAGGACTGTACTAGACAGGCCACAGATGAACCTCAGGCGTTCGAGAAGTACCCCATGGTCCACAGTGTCAAATGCTGAGGAGAGATCGAGAAGGACCAAGATGGAACGGCTCTTTTGATCCCTTGCCATGAAGAGATCATTGAGCATCCGAACCAGCGCAGTCTCGGTACTATGCCTCTTTAGGAAACCAGACTGGAATGGTTCATAGAGGTCATGGATGGTCAAGTGGTTCTCCAATTGTATGGCCACTACTTTCTCAATCACCTTCCCCAAAAAGGGAAGGTTAGAGATTGGTCTGTAGTTAGCATGGTAGTCTGGGTCCAAAGAAGCTTTCTTTAGGAGGGACGTCACCACTGCCTCCTTCAGGGAGCTAGAAACTCACCCATCTCCAAGGTGCACCAAACTATCCGTGCTAGGACTGGGTCGATAGTGTCACAACAACCCTTTACCAGGGAAGTTGGGCCCGGATCCAAACTACAGCATGTAGGGTGCATACCCTGGACAATCCGCATGACATCAGTGAACTCCGGCTGATAAAAGGAACTCCAGGAGAGCCTAGAGACAGTGACAGGGCACCGATCCACAACTTCTGCCATAGAGGATACAGGTTGGAGTGCTGCCCTGATGTCAGCCACCTTAGCCACAAAGAAGTGAGCAAGCTCTTCACACTCTACTTGTGATAAAGCTCTTCGAAACTGCAAGCAGGCTGGGTTGCGCAGTCTGTCTACAGTTTGAAAGAGCTGAGCTGGTCGGTTCTGAGCAGCGGCAATCTCCCCGGACAGGAACTCTGCCTTCTTACAGGAGATTGCGGAATGATAGACCTGATAATGTTCCATCAATCTTAAGATGGTCGGCATCAAGGGCAGATCTCTGCCAGCAACACTCTAATCCTCATCCTTTCGCCGCATCTCCTTCAGTGTCTCATCAAACCATGGGGGCCGAGGGCAAAGGGGGAGAGGACAAACACGGACAGGAGCAATTATATCCAGAGCTGAGGAGTTGGCTTTATTATAGAGCAAGGCTTCTGGATCATTGCACTCCAGAAAGCACTGATAGGTCAAGCACCGCTGCCAGGCCCTCAGAGCTTAGATCTCACAAAGGGCAGTACCTGACCATCTCCACAGGGGTAGGCCTGTGAAGGGGGGGAGCATAAACTGAAACCTCACGGTGTAATGATCGGACCATCCAACATGTTCCACCCCTAAATCAAAGGCTTCAATCCCCAGGAGGAAGACTAAGTCAAGAGAGTGACCACCTTTATGAGTAGCTGAAGTAACAACTTGTGTAAGGCCCAAAGATGTCATCAGTTGGAGGAAGTATTGTCCAAATTGCTAGAGTTCATCATTGACCCAGGCGTTGAAGTCGCCCAGCACTATCAGCCTGGGTGAATCGAATGCCATGTCGATCACAAAGTCTGCTACTTCCTGCAGGAACTGCTTCTCATCACCTGGTGGATGGTAGGTAAGAGTGATCCTACAACCCACACTTGCCACTACAGTACACTCGAATGACTCAGCCTCCTCAACTGGTACACTCGTGAAGCCCAGTTCGGTCTTGAAACAGACCGCAACCCCCCGCGGTCCAACCTCGGGCGGTGTAACACCGCGTACCCAGATGGAATAGTGGCCTCTAATATGGGGTCTGCATTCTCATCCAGCCAGATCTCAGTAATGCACGCCAGATCCACCGACCCAACAAGCTCTGCAATAACTGCAGTCTTATTCTTGATGGATCTGGCATTACACAACGCCGTTCGGGTAGGACGGGCCTCTGGAGCTGCTCAGGCTACTTGCCCACTAAAATTGGTGGTGCACATGGGCATGTAAACCAGACAGGAAGGACCACATTCCAGATTCCATTTCGCCCCAGGGCGTCTTCTGGATCTCACTACCCCAATATGATGGCCCCACTCATTCGTCCTCCACTGTTCACACCCCCAACTCCCCTCCTCCCCCTACGAACAATACCCAGAGCTCTACAGTGCTGGTATGTTAATAGATGTAATGGGGGGAGAAAGGGCGGAGGGCATGAAGGGTAGAGGACGAATAGCACACGACCGTGGGAACAGCCCTCCTACACATACTAAGACTCAATGACACTAAAACACCCCTGAATAAATCCCCAATTAAATAACTAACTAAACTCCCAAAAATGTTTTCTGAAACTCCCCACTCGCTCTGACCAAGAGGAGAGAGATTCAGGCAAATTAATCAAACTAACAACCCTCCCCACCCAAGCAAATCTATACTTCAAAAAGAAAAAAATTACAATAAATTAAAATATAAACACCAATCCAAACTCCAGAGTCGCTAAATAAATAATGTAGCGATTTAAGACTGCTACAGCACTAAATTAAGTCATTTATTATTGTCCAATATAAGTTCATTATCCACTGTCTTCTTGTATGGAACAGTTTCAACGCGTTTACCAAAACCTTTAAAAATGAAAGCAACAAAGGGTAGCTCTCACCAAACCCTTATCCGAGTAATATGTCCAAAGATGTGGCCCTCTCACTGCCACAGGAGCTTAGTCAAAGTAAATATTCAGTTCCCGACAAGACTCTCTCACTGTCTCCAAAATGAAAAAATAAGAGTTACAATACCTGCCAGAAGTTTGATCAAGAACCAAATGTGAAAAGCAGTAAACTTTTAGGAAGTCAGATAATTAGCCAGTTCAGAAGGAGAAACGACCTGGATGCAAATATTATGGCCCCAGCTCAGCTCGGAGATGGGCCCCTAGAAAGGAGACACTCCACTTAGCCCACCAGTGCCACCCAGTTAAACTAGGAGGCCACAGTGTAGCGCAAGAGAAAGAGTTTACCACCAGCCCGCTAGCTAGTGCCCTCTATCCCCACGGGGAGTCCCCAAACCAGGTGCCCACCACCGTAGCCAGAAAGACCTGTCTACAGTCTGCCACTCTCAACTGGCAATTCAACCAGGATATGACACTCCACAATGGTACACACCGCTCCCAAAATGCCAGCAGTTCTTTCTCAGGCCAGATTCCATCTCTTCCTCCTCCTGTCTGGTAACCCCTCCGTTTACCCAAACACCAGATAATATCAAAAGCAGGTGGCTAGATAGTGGAAGCAGCCCTTTCAATGTTTAAAACAAAATATGACACAAAGATCAGACACAAGTCCTAGTTAAACTGTATCTCTCTCACACCTCTTCTGTGATGTCATCTAGCTCCTCCTTTTAGAATATAAAAAAATACAAACAATGAGCTTCCTGTCAGGAGATATTTTAAATACTGTGACTTCAGCAAAAACTAATTTCCCAAATTATGACAGTCTTTAATCAAGCCTTTCCTTTGATCTTGTGTGGTTTCCTGTTCCCAAAGTAGTTCAAAAATTTTACAGCTTTTCACACCATGGTGGTATAACATGTTTTTCCTCTAAGATGTCATAAAAGTTTACGAGCCCTATATCCTGGCAGCTGGGTCAGTTCTAATTAAGATAAAAACAGGAGACCCTTAAGTCTCTCTAGTCTTTTAATTACCTCCTGGCTTCAGGTCACTTGACTGTAACTGAAACCTGGGGGGGGCACCCATGGCACACTGTGACAATCACACACTATTTTTTTTGTATTACAAATATCCAACAATCATAACCAGCTGGCCAAGCATCACAATCCTTCCCACCTAGACTGAATTTGGGGGCTCTATCCCCTGCATGGGATGAGCTTCCCAAGTCAGTTCACTCCTCATACAGACGCGACAAACCATCTGTGTTCTGATATGTCGCTCCAACCCTATGTAAGATCGTCATGTCATACCCTTGCAAGGCAAGACTCCATCTTAATAGTCTACCATTAGTTTTTCCCATTTGGGTCAGCCAAACCAGGGGGTTGTGGTCCGTTTGTACCTCAAAATGTTGCCCATATAAGTCTGGCTCTAACTTCTTTAGGGCCCGCACTATTGCAAGACACTCTTTTTCCACAGTAGAGTAAGCCTGCTCCCTGGGAAGTAACTTTTTACTCAGGTACACTACAGGATGATCTTTCCCTTGGCACAATGTCTGACTCAGTACTGCCCCAATACCCACATCTGAGGTGTCAGTCTGAACTATAAAGGGTCTGCTATAGTCAGGACTTGTCGATACAGGAGCACTGCACAGTGCCTCCTTCAGTCTGGTAAAGGCTTTTTCACAGGCTGGTTCCCAGGTAATTTTCTTAGGCATCTTCTTTACCAGGTCAGATAGGGGAGCAGCCAGGGCACTGTAATTGGGTACAAATTTCCTATAGCACCCTGCTGTCCCTAGAAAACTCCTGACCTGCTTCTGCATTTCTGGTCTGGGCCATGCCTTGATCACCTCTATTTTTACTTGGTTAGGATGGAGCTGTCCCCAGCCTACAACATGCCCGAGGTATGCCACTTCAGCCATGGCCACCTGGCACTTCTTAGCTTTGACAGGGAGCCCGGCCCTCTGTATCCTGCCCAGCACATCCCTATGGTGGGACAGGCGTTCCTCCCAGCTGGCACTAAAGATGGCGTCTGTGTCCCTGTCTCCACATTGTGTGTTGCTAAGGGGGTTAGTCTAGGCTTGGCGCTAAACAAGGGGGCAGAGTCTGCTAAAACCGCCCTCTTTCTGGATCTGGCCTGAGGTCAGCTGGGGAGACAATTTTACTGCCTCCACAGAGGACTGCCGCTTACTCTCTTCCAGCAAGTCCAGAAAGGGGTCTCCTTCGTCCATCCCCTCCTCATGACTGCACACTACAAACACCATGTCAGCCCTATTTGCATATGGCTTGATCCCGTTGACATGGTACATCCTTTCTGTCTGTCTATGGTCAGATAACTCCACAATGTAGTTTACGTCATTTACCTTCCTAACCACTTTGTACGGTCCTGCCCACTCAGCTTGCAGCTTGTCTTTCCGGACTGGAATAAGGACCATGACTTCCTGACCCACCATGTACGAGTGAGCTCTGTCTCTGTGGTCATACCATACTTTTTTGTTTCTGTTGGGCAGCTGCCAGGTTGCTCTGGGCTGTCCCCATAAGCTCCTTCAGCCTTTTCCTAAACCTTAGGACGTAATCCACAATAGGAGTTCCCTGGGTGGCGTGCTTGCCTTCCCAGTCCTCCCAGATCAAGTCTAGGGGCCCACGTACCCAGCGTCCATACAAGAGTTTGAAGGGGAAAATCCTGTCGACTTTTGGGGAACCTCCCTGCATGTGAACAACAAGTGGGGTAGGTATTTCTCCCAGTCCCTCCCACGCTGTTCAGCAAATACCCGGAACATTGACTTTAGGGTACCATTGAAGTGTTCCACAAGCCCATTGGCTTGTGGGTGATATGGTGTTGTGCATCTCTGCACCACCCCACACTTCTTCCATAGACATTTCATTAGGTCCGACATGAAGGAACCCCCCTCGATCGCTGATTACCTCCTGCAGAAACCCAACATGTGAGAAAATCCCAAGCAAGGCATCTGCCACTTTGTCCTCAGTGAGGAAAGGGTGACTGTTTCTGGGTACCGGGTGGTATAATCCTCCACAGTCAGGATGAACCTTGTCCCTGATGAGCTGGGGGTATTTAAAGGCTCCATAATATTCATTCTCACCCTTTGGAATGGCTCCTCTACTATGGACAATGGAATTAGGGTGGTTTGGGTTTTCTGGCAAGCCTTCCCTATTTCTTGGCACTGGTGACAAGACCCGCAATACTCCTTCATCTGCTGGGTGAGGTTAGGCCAGCAGAAATTCTGGGCCAACCACTGTGTAGTTCGTGCAATTCCCAGATGACCAGATAAGGGAATATCATGGGCAACCTTGAGCAACTGCTCACGATATCCCTTGGGAACGACATGCTGCCTGCCTAGCATCCCTCCCTCTGTCTGTACTGCCTGTGTATACATAAGTCCATTTTCCCAATAAACCCTATGTCTTCCATCACCTCCCTGTGCACCATCCGAGTCTGCCCAAGCCCTTGGCTTCTCTAAACTAGGGTCACTTCTCTGAGCAGCTGCAAACCCCTCACACCTTCCCAAGGCATGGGACAGGTCCCCTTCAGTCGCTAAACTAGGGTCCCTAGCACTAGCATCAGGCCCTCAGGATCACTGTCAATCCCAATCCTCTGACAAGAGGTCCCCCCTTCCTCTTTGGAGTAACCCTCTGTAGCTATGTGGTTATTTGCTACTGGGGAAATTTCTACCCTCTTTTTATCAGTCTCCCCCTCTGGAGACACAGGCTGGGGAACCAGCCTCTCAGTATCCTCCCCAATGTTTCTGGGGAGCTCAGGGAACTACAATTTTCCCTGGCCACTTGGCTACGGGTAACTGCACATACCACCCCCTGCTGGAGATGTTACCCAGGATCACATCCACTGCTAATGTGTTAGCTACAGCCACCTGTTGCACAGTTCCCCCTGTCTCACCCCAGTCCAGGAGAACACTGGCCTATGGCAATGTTTTCTCTACACCCACAAAGTCCTGTACAGTCATGTATTTATTGGGTATAAGCTGACCAGGCTGTACCAGATCCCCTTTTACCAATGTCAGGGATGCCCCTGTGTCCCTTAACCCCTGCGTCTGTACGACATTTACCATGACTGGGTGCATGTTGTCCCTCAAGTTCACTGGCATGCTTCCCAGGACACACAAACAACCCACTTCCTTTCTGGTACTACTTTGTGTATTATTGCTTGCCCTTCTTGGACACTGTCTGGCAATATGCCCAGTTTCTTTACATAACCAACAAACATTTCTTACTTCAGAGAAATCTTTTCTTTGAAACCTAGGGCTAACTGGTTTCGGTGGAGGCAATGAGGGTTTTAGCTGCCCTGAAGGCGCGCTTTTCCCCTTCTGCGCTGCCACACTCACCCCATTCACTGTCAGAGCAGGTCTGCTCTTGACATAGCGGTCTGAGAGTTCAGCAGCCTCTTGCACTGTTTTTGGATCTCAGTCCTCTAGCCAAATTTTTAACTCTGTTGGGCATGCCCAATAAAACTGTTCTAATAAAATCACAATTTCAATTGAATCAACAGTGTTTGCCTCAATTCCTTTCCACCATCGTTTTAAAAACTGACGTTGTTTCACGGCTAGCTCCTCATAGCTCATGTCAGGGCTTCTCCTGAGCTTACGGAATTTAGCTCTGTATGATTCAGCAGTTAATTCAAACCTTTTTAGTAGTGCTGCTTTTAACTTGCTGTAATCATCACTTTCTTTATTGTCCATGTGAACCTATGCATCAAGAGCTTTTCCGGTAAGTAGTGGGGATAGCTGGAAGCTCCAGGACTCTCTAAGAATTTTAGCCTGAATACAAACTTTTTCAAAAGAATTTAAAAAGGCGTCTATGTCCTCCCCATCTTTAAACTTAGCTATTAATTTAGAGTTCAATTTGTAACCTGGTCCTGCAGTCCCAGTTAAACCCAAGCCACTTACCTGCCCTGGTGCCACTGGTTAGAGTCGTAACTTCTCCAGTTCGTGTTGCCACTGGTGCTCCTCTCCTCTGCAGCTCTGCGTTCTCGCTCTCTTTTCTCCTCTGCCTCTCGCTGGCGCTCATGTTCCTCACTGTCCGCCTCCCTCTGATGTCGCTCTGCCTCATGGTCCACCTCCCTCTGTTGTTGCTCGGCCTCACGGTCCGCCTCCCTCTGTTGTCGCTCTGCCTCCAGTTCTATCCTCCGCAACTCAATTTGCAACTTGAGCACCTCTGGATTCAGGATACTGGTGACATTCCCCTGCTGCTGTGGCCCTTCACTGACAGTGGCCCTGCTGTCCACCTCATCGGCTCAGGACCCTTCACTGGCCACTAGTTCTGCCACACTCGAGGTCTGGTCCCTTTTAGTCACGGTTGGTGACTCGCTGCTGTGGGTATCTGCTACCATCAGGGCCTCTATGAGGTTCTGCTTACTGGCTTTCACCCCAAATGGGACTCCCCTGTCCTCACACAACTGCTTTAAGAAATCTACAGTGTGCTTACTGTAGTTGGAAGACATTTTCTTCTTCTCTTACTACTAATACTATACTGACTGGCACTTCAGAAAAAAAAATAAAATGGGTGGGAACTTAACTGTAAGTCAAGGGATATAGTTCTGTTTCCTTTCTGAAATAAAACACTGCCTTTTTTTTTTTTCAAGTGAGCTAAACGGTTTCAAGCTAACACACTGAACAATGAAGCTTATACCACCAAACTTTTATGTCACCGCTGCCAACCAATCTGTCACAAACTCGCTCAGCCGGTCAACTCTCTACTCCCAAAGTGCCAACCTCTGAGCATATAATTTGTGTACAGTGAATAGACAAGGTAACCCTCTTGTCTGTTTTGTGGGTTCAAGTCACCTTAGTCTCAAGCTCTGGAAGGATTCAAACTGATAACCTCTTGTTAGCGTACACAATTATCAGGCTCAGATAATTCTGTCTTCGGGGGGGCCAGATATCTTTGCCTACGGGCACCCAACCAGGTCTTTCAAATGAACCCTTAGAACTCAATGCACGACATTTAGAGAACTCTATCCATTTCCCAGTTTGGTATACAATAAGCCCATACACCGTGTACTTATACCCTTTAAAAGCTCCACTTAAAATAAAAAGAATTTGTCAAGGGACTCCAGCAGTTTCGTTTGTAAAAAAAAATCTTTACTTTAAAAATATAAAAACAGAACAATAATTACAGAACAAATTATATATATCCTAACACATACTGCCTTAAAACAAACAGGAAAAAGTACAGGTCCTACAATACATACATTTAGACTAGTCTAATCTTACTCTTTTTCAGTGCTGTGATGATTCTCCCTCAGTCAGATAATATTCTCTTGTGTCAGTCAGAAATATTTTCTTGTGTGTCTCTGTCAGGTTCTTTCAGCACTTAAACACACTTCTGATCCGGCCTTCTCATGAGGTCACTAACTCCGCCTTGGTGAATCAAACTCTATATTTTACAATACAGGGTCTCCAAATAAAATATTTAAAGAAACATATGAGATGACCTCATTGACTTTCCCCTCCACAGGTTAACTGGTCAGAACTGGTTTGTGCTCTTCTACACACACACACACACACACACACACACACACACACACACAGTCTTTTAATGTAAGTCACTGTATTCAAATCAGAAGTGTATTTGACTCCTAAACCTCATCTGGGCCCTGGGTATCTACACATCAAAGGGTATTCATAACACTGGTCAGTGTCCTTTTTCTCAGGACATCTAATGCAGATCAGTGGATCTCCCTGATAAAATTCAAGGGTTCAGACATCAAACCTCTTCAATGTCCATTCTGGCCTCTCTTGACACTCCTCCCCACAAGTCCTTCCTGGCAAATATGCAAGTCAAAGGATCTCCCTGAGGGCATTATGAATGACTAATCATTTCCTGGGATGAAAGCAAATTGACAAGGTAATTGCACCCCAGATTTCTGCAGTTTAAAATACCTCCTGTCCTTTGAACTTATCCCTGGGGGGGTCTTGATGTGTTAGTTCCAGTAAGACAGCCTTTTCCTTGAACTGACCCTTCCCTTCACATATTTTATATGTAATAACAAAAATTAATACAGCACTCGAGCACTCAGAGCTAGCTGTCTACGTCACACAGCACAGCTCCCAAGCCATTTAAACTGGCATCAGTGTGGAGAACATAAGGTTTGTTAGGGGTCTGCAAATGCCAAGACAGGGGCCTCACTTAATCCCCAAATAATCTCCTGGAAAGCAACTTCGCAGTCAGTGGTCCACCTTTCTCCAAAGGGTTCACCAACTCGCAAATACTCTTTTGCCGAGTTTGTCTTTGACCCATGGGCTCTCTTCTTCTGGTTTTTCAGGGGATAACCTTGCATTAAATCATTAAGTGGGTGTATCACCATTGAGTAGTCCTTCACAAAATGAAGGTAGTAGACATAGAACCCCAAAAAGGATTGTAAGACCCTTAAGTTGGTGAGCCTGGGCCAGGTGGTGAGGGCCTCCACTTTGGCTGGATCAATTTGCATGCCCTCCACTGAGACAATGTGCCCCACATACTTGACTGCTGGCTGGCAGAATTGGCACTTGTCAATCTGTACCTTTAGGCCAAACTCTTCCAGGTGATCCAGGACCTTCATTAATCTGGTATTGTGTTCTTCCAGGGTGCAACGAACATGATCAGATCATCTAGGTAGACAATAACATTGAGCAAGTTCATATCACCCACAGCCTTCTCATCAAGCACTGGAAAGTGGCCAGTGCTCCGTATATTCCCTGCAGCATGCGTTCGAACTGATAGAACCCCAACGGGCAAATAAAAGCATTTTTTTCTTTGTCCTCCTCCTCAGCCATGGGGATTTGATAATAGCCGTTCCAGAGATCCAACACGGAGAATCACTGGCTCCTGGACAGGCTGGCCAAGGCGTCTTCTACCCGGGGCACAGTGTACTGGTCCGGGATTGTCTTCTTGTTTAGCGTGCGATAGTCTATGCACATCCTCACGGCTCCACTCTTCTTCTGGGCCACTACAATAGGGGAAGTATAACAGCTCCGGGACTCCGTAACAATGCTGGCATCCAACAGCTCCTGCAGGTGTTGCCGTACATCATCTGTGTTGCCCGGGGCCGACCTCCAAGACCTCTCTTGGAAAGGCCACTTGTCCTTCAAACGAATCCGATGCTCTTCATCTTCCACACACCCCATGTCCCACTCATGTAATGAGAAGACCTTTCGCTGCTTGGCCAACTTTTGACTTAGGCTCCAATGGTAATTGGCGAGTATGGGGGAATCACCAAACTCGAACAAATTTGGATCTATCTCTTCCTCTGTGGCTGCCATCAGGTTAACTGCAATTGCACTGGCACACCTGTAGATACTTGCCAACACTTGACCCTTTTGGATGACTCTAGGTTTTTCTGAATCATTTGGACCCTCATCGTAACTTGTCAGGCCGAGGGTGTATCCAGAGGTGGTAGCACTCCTCTTTGCACCACCAGCCCCTCAGGTAAATTGTCAGGTGGCGGGGTGGCGATGATGAAGGCAGGTCCTTGGGGTGGGTGAGCAAACTGCGCAATTCCCACAACTTGGCACTCTGGACTTGGGGGCAGAATTAGCTCTTTTCCTTCCACATGGCACACTACACCAACACTCTCTTCCACACTGGTTCTCACACTTTCCACAGTCAAGCCCACTTTCTTTACCACAGCTTTCACCAGAGGATTCACTAGCTCATCAGTCCCACCTCTTTCGGTACACATCTTCACCAGCCACCCACATATATCAGCATTTGTCCCAGTTAATACGGGTGTGTCGGTCATCCCCTTTGGCTCCGGGCATATCAAAGCCAAAGTCTCAATGGTGGGGTGCTCTTCAGGGCCCTTCGAGATGAAAGCTATTTGTACTAGGCAATAACCATCATGAGGTAATCTGAACTTCCTATCCCCCACAGTGACAAACCAGACAGAGATAGGAGGGGCAAATGCTGCAAATGTCTCTCATAGAAAGTCCGATGAATGATGGTGACCTGTGACCTGCTATCCAGTAGAGCAAAACAAGGCATTCCCCTTTAGCAAGATTTCCACCTCAGCCCTGGGGCCAATTAGGCTGGGTGGCACCCGGCTGGAGGGGAGAATTTAGGGGTCAGTCCACTTGGTGGAGCAATGCAGTCACAGAAACATGGTACACTGAGAACCATGCCTGGGATGTTAACATACCAGGGTACACAAGCTACAGGAGGGACAGGGAGGGTAAAAGAGGAGGAGGAGCTCTCTATATAAGGGAAGGGATCAAAGCAATGGAGCTAAAGGATAAACAGGGAGTAGAGGAGACACTGTGGATCACAATGGAGACAGGATATGGCACCACATTCCACATGGGGGTTGTATACAGACCCCATCTCAGGGGAAGGCAATGGACAAGGAAATGATAGAAGGCATCCTTCAAATGGCAGAAAAAAGGGAGATATTGTTGATGAGTACCTGAATATGCCAGATGTTAACTGGAGCACCTTTGCTACAGCCACATCCAAGAGCAGGGTTATTCTCAATGCTCTACAAGGGGCATGCCTCAGACAGTTAGTGGTGGAACCAACTCGGGAGGGAGCAATCTTATACCTGGTATTGTCAAATGTGGACGGAGAAAGGATCTCGGATTTAGAAGTGGGTAGTCATCTGGGAACATGTGACCACCAAACAGTATGGTTCAGGATAAACACAGCCACAGAGTCAAGTCATACAAAAGCAAGAGTACTGGACTTTAGGAGGGCTGACTTTGGGAAAATGGGAGAGTGTCTCAGAAAAACACTAGCAAATGGGCAAGAAGGAGGGGTGGAGGAACAATGGGGAAAAATCAAAACAGCTAAGAAGTGGGATAAGACCTTTTATAGGTACATTAGGGAGTGAAGAAAGACCAGAGGAGGGATACTGAGGCTTAATAAAGGGGAAGGAATGTGGGCAGAGGGTGACAGCGAAAAAGCAGGGATACTGAATGAATATTTCTGCTCAGTATTCACAACGGAAGAGGAAAAGGAGGTACCTAAACCAAACAAGAGAAACACTCTGAAGATGGGGGTCAATACCAGTCCATTTATAGAAGAAAGGGTTCTGAAAGAACTAATAAAATTGAAGGTGGACAAAGCAGTGGGGCCTGATGGGATTCACCCAAGAATTCTAAAAGAACTAAGGGTAGAACTAGTGACACCGCTGACTACTCTCTTTAACAAATCATGGCAGGATGGGGTGGTACCTGAGGACTGGAGGAGGGCAGATGTGATTCCTCTTCACAAAAGTGGGAGCAGGACAGAGGCAGGAAACTACAGACCAGTTAGTTTGACCTCAGTGGTAGAGAAAATGTTGGAATCACTTCTGAAGTAAAAAATTGTTGAGTACCTAGAGGTCAGTGGGGCACAGGACCCAAGGTGGCATGGATTCACGATGGGAAGGTCATATCAGATAGATCTAATAGATTTCTTTGACTGAGTGACCAAAATAGTAGACCAGGGAGGGGCTGTGGATGTAGCCTACCTAGATTATAGCAAGGCATTTGGTGCAGTCCCACACAAAGTTAGCCAGCCTTGGAAGGGGTCCCAAGGTGGTAGCCTGGATAAAAAATTGGCTAGACAACAGGACACAATGTGAGGAAGTATTTTTTCACAGAGAGGGTTGTGGATGCATAAAGGACTATGTGAAGGCCTTTCAGCTGGCATTGGAGTCCTGGCCCTTGCAAAGTGTTGTTGTGTCCGAGCTGAGGCAGCAGTCTGCTCAATATGCTGCTCCCAGGCCTAGGCCCTAAATACCCCTCGGACCTCGAGAAGGCTGGTTCTGTTTTAAATGTGGACAAGATGGTCATACCCGGTGTGGTTGCCTCAGTGCAGAAATTCCCCAGTCCTTTATTTCTTGGAACTCAGCCATAGTGGGGGGGGGAAGGGGTTTCTCTCATTCCTTTGAAGTCTTGCACACAATCTTTCAACTCTTTCAGCACATTTCCCAAACTCCAAGGAGCGAAACAGTTCCATATGGTTTGTGGCTTGGGGTCGTAGGGCGGCAATGGTAGATGTGGTCTTCTGCAGTGGGTTGACGACATCTCCCTGGGCCTCTTCCTTACTCACCTCATCCAGCAACTGCTTAAAAGATGAGGGGTTGGTTTTTCAGTCCCTTAATCTGAAGGAGATTAGAGTCAATCAGGAGTGCACGGCCCCCACTAAGAATTTGGTCAAGCCTCATTTTAGCTACTTGCTCTGGGGACTCTCCAACAGTCTCTGCAATCTTGCGCACCACGGCCTCCACCCTGGTAATGTACTATGACAGTTCTTCTCAATGCTGCTGCATGGTGCCCCACAATTGAAACAGGATGGCTTCCCTCTTCTCGACAACCCCAAAGGTGCTTTTCAGAATTGCCACGTGGTTATCTGCAGTACAGTTAGGCTGTCTTGCCCGTAAAGGCCGAATCACATCCAGAGCCATGCCTTTTAAGCTTTCAACAACCCTCTTACATTTTTCCTCATCCAAACACTTCCAGATTTCGACCATTTGAGTGGCCTGACTTATTCAGGATTCAAAGTCATCTTCCTCGGTTGGCATGGAGATTGCCCCTGAGAAGGTGTGCAACCACTTGTACTGCTCATATGGTGCTATTACATAGGGGGTCACCCCACTGAGCAACAATATAGGAGAGGGCCCTCCTCCCAGGAACATAGCCTGAAGGTCTTTCAAGGACTTCCCTTCACTAGTGAGCAGGAAGTCCAGTTTAGCTTCAAAATTCCCTTTGTCACGGGGCAGGGGGCTCTCAGGGGGTGGATTAACAGGTGGTGGACTATCCTGACTCCATCTCTTCAGCATCACCCAGGTCTCCTGGAACCCTTCTAGTGTCACAGTAGGGGGTACATCAACAGGACCTAAGTCCTTTTCTGTCTTCATTATTAAATCCCTAAGGCCAGTGCTGGGGTCCTTCGTCACCCTTTGAATTTTCATTCTCCCACACCCTGTCAGGGCCCCATCTAATATTTCAAAAATAAACTCTTTTGTCCACCCCCCAGTCACATTTCTTATCAGCAGCATCCTCTGGGGGTCAAGGCCCTCAAATGCACACCAGTCCTATACTTCCCGGAGCGCCATTTCATTTATCCCAAACCAAGGGAGGGTACCAAAATGTCAAACTGCAGTTTTTGGGGTAACCCTCGGGGGGCAGCAAATTCCAGCAGTGCCTCCACTTGTAACAGTCCTTTGACTCATGTTGGCTTCTCCAGGGCCCTCCAAGGGGTCCAGCCTGGGTTCCGCAGTGGTAGCTGATGTGGAAAGGTGCCTCCACCTGGGGTAATATCAAAGGACTCCTGTGGATAAAGAACAGCTTACCACCCCCCAGGAAATAGTACACTGCCCCGACAATACTTTCCTCACACAAATAACAGTTTCCACACAATAACCCCACACTCCAGCAGCACTCTTTCAATAATGCAGTGACAGTGAGTAAAATGCAAACAGTAACCTTATTTATTGGGGGAGGGGGACAAAGACGAGAATGGCAACCACAACTCACTCTAGTTAGTCAATAACTTTCCCCGTAGCAGCCCCTCTCACCACCCCCTGGGTGCACCCAGTTTGTCCATGTACAGTGTGTACCTCATCACTCAGTGATGCAGGCCTGGGGTCTTTCATCGGGGCCCTGTCAAACAACAAACATGCTTTAAACTTGTAATCATATACTTGCAAACTGGTATGTCTCTAAGTCAATGTGCAGGGATTTTCGCCCCAGGATCCTAGCTGACTAACTAACTAAAAGACTCCCCAGAGCCGCGATTCAGGGTACTCATAGTTTGCAGTCCGCACTGGGGGGGGTCACAGCCAGATGCGTTGCACAGTACCGTGGAGGTTCTGCATTGGTGGTACACCACCAGTGGAGAAACCAAAACTGGACAACTCGAGGGATGATAATCTTCACCTGCCAGGCCTTGCCAGCTTCGCCTACGGGCCTTTATATACAGACTTCACACAGGCAGGCCTGTTTCATCCTTCAACCTGGTGCATCGCTGTCTTCAGTCAGAGGAACCAAGATTGCTTATGTTCCTCAAACCCTGATTATGCACGCCTAGCCAGCCTCAGAACCAGCGCAGGGCAATAGGGTTTCCACCGTCTCCACCCTGCAGTCCCTCTCTTAAAAGATGCTTCACAACAGCAGGCTGTGTCCTGTCCAGTGGCTTGCCTCAGCACTTACAGACTCTCCCCTGGCTGAATGTCCACTTCCCCCAATAATTTCTGCACCGTGGGGAGCAGGGGTTCAATCAAAGTTCACAGCCCATCTCTTCTTTCCAGTTCAAACAGCTGTCCAAAGTAGCTGTGCTGCAATAAAACAGTTTTCCTTTCTCTTTACTCTGCTTCAGTCTCACAAGCAGCTACTGTTCCTCCTACACTCAGCTTAATAAGTGGATGTAGATGGGGTTTACACAGCCAGACAGCCTCAATAAAATGAGGACAGTCTCTCCTCTCACATACACACTGCCACACCTCTTGACTACCACCACCTTTGACACCAAAACCCAGACTTATAACCCCCCCTGCGCAGCCTCCCTCTCACTGGCTGCAGCTCCCCATGTGATCTAAGGGCTGGCTCTGGGGTTTTACCCAGCAGCCCCATTTTGTAGTTTTCCTAGGGAGCTACCATTTTGTCTTCCTGGAAAGCTTCCTGTTGTCTGGCCCCGTCTTATTCAATTTAGCCCTTTAACAGGGCCATCTCCAGATTTACTCATGACTGGAGTCCTTCCAGTCACTAGCTGTGCCTACCCCAGCTCCTCTGCTAATTTGGGGGCCAGGGATATATTTTTTCCTAATGGCAGCATGGCCACTCTTACAATAGGAGCACCACTCCTTTAAATTTTCCCCCGAATGGCCGCACATGCTCAGAGGTAGCACAGCCACCATTTTGTTTACTAACATGGTCCCGGTTCTCCACAACTCCGGGACCGCAAGTCACTCTCCCTAGACACCTAAGGCCCTGACATCCCAGTCTGATCCTTGGCCCCAGACTGCCTAAAACCCATGGGGCCAAGGACAACACTGCCACAGCCGCATGGACACGGGAGGTGCCGGGGTCCATATCCCACCCAGGACCTCTGGCAGAGGCACCAGTGATGGGCCAGGATTGCAGCTTACCCAGATAAACCCAAATTGGAGGGCTTACAACTATATCATTATATGCAGATGTTATTCTCGTATATCTCTCTGATATAACCAAAAATAGTCAAAAATTAATGCAGCTGATAGAGGAATACTCAAGAGTTTCAGGATATAAAGTGAATGTACCAAAAACAGAAATTATGTTGTTGGGTGAATTAAAAAGTCCTAATCATAAACTAATAGTAAACCCACAAACATCTTTTTATCGCAACTTTCTTGCTCCGCGCCTGCTGTGGCGCCTACCGGCAGGGGCATCCAGCCTCCAGCCCTGCCCGCAGGGAGAGCAGCAGGCTCACTCACATGATGGGGGGGTCCAGCACAGCCTTGGCCGATCCGCTGGAGGGCTCCCCTGTCCATGCCAGCTGCACCGGCACCAAACCCCCCCATGCGACTCTACGACAGTCCTCCCAGCATGGCAGGGCGCGGCCATCAAGTTGCTGGGTCACACCCAGCCTTTTTCCATTTTCTCCCCAATGGGAGCACGGACATGCAATGACATCCAAGCACCAACATGCAGACGTCCGCCGTGCTCCCCCTCTAGCACCCGAGCATCTGCAGTACCACTAGGCATCCCCAGGGACTGCCAGAGTGCAGTGTGGATCCCACCCTTTCCACAGGACTGTGAGAGCAGTCGACGGATGCTCAATCCCAGTCCTCCCCTGCCGACCCCCAACAATGCAGGCTCGTTCCTGAACCCGGGTCGTCTCGGCGTGGCTCGAGGTGTGGCGTCCAGCGCCTCAACCCTCAGCACCACCAGGCCGGCCTCACAAACATCTTTTAATTACTTGTAAGTAATATTAACTAAGGATGTCAATAAATTATATGAAAATAACTTTATATCTTTATTGAACGAAATTTCGATAGATATGTCTAGATGGATTTATCTACCTCTGACATTAATAGGACAACCAAATATAATAAAAATGAACATCTTGCTAATACTTTTATTTTTATTTCAGACCTTACCAATAATTATGCCAAAGAATTTGTTTTCAGATTTGGAGAAAAAAATTAAAAACTTTCTTTGGCAAAATAAAAAAACAAGGTTAAAATTAGAGAAACTGTATGCTACAAAAGATGAAGCATGATTAGCACTCCCAAATGTTAAGTGGTATTACTGGGCTTCTCAGTTGGAAACAATGAGAAATGTTTTTTCTCCTAGTGAGTCATTAGAGCACTGGAAAAATATAGAGCTGAGTACAACCTTATTTTCTAATTTTTCAAAACTTCTGAACATACCATTGTCAAAAACACACTCAGCAGGTCAGCCTTTTGCTCCCAAAGTGCCACGCTCTGAGCATAGAATTGTGATCAGTTTAACAGAACAAGGTAACCCTCTTGTCTGTTTTGTGGGTTCGAGTCACCTTAGTCCCAAGTTCTGGAGGGATTTAAACTGATAACCTCTTGTTAGCGTACCCAATTGTCAGGCTCAGATAATTCTGTCTTCTGGGGGCCAGATATCTTTGCCTATGGGCACCTAACCAGGTATTTCAAAATGAACCCTTAGAACTCTATGCAAGACCTGGAGAACTCAGACCTGTTTCCCAGTTTGGTACCACAATAAGCTCATGCACAGTGTCAACTATAACCCTCTAAGCTTCACTTATATAAAAATAAGTTTCAATGCACACTAGGCAGTTTCTGTTTTTAAAATATACTGTGTATCTTTACATTAAAATAGGTAAAATAGGAAAACCGTAATATATAGAACAAGATATCCCAACACATACAACCTTAAAAACAAAACAGGTTTAAAAGTGCAAATTTCTACAACACATACACTCAGACTGGTCTTATCTAAGGTCCTTACTTTTTTTAATCTTTCACTGCTTCAATGTTCCTCTTTTCTCAGTCAGAAAATGAATGTCACAGTGTAAGGTCTGCTCAGTATTTTTAAAAGCAGTCTTGAGCCGGCCTTCTCTCTGAGGTCACCTACCTCCATCTTGGTGTATTAAAATTTGTATTTTATAACACAGGATGTCCTACTAAGATATTTAAAAAAATAATAGGTGACATTAATGTGACTTGCCAAAAGCTGTCTGTGGTCTGCTTTACATAGACATCAAAGCCTCTGATGTAATTCACTGGATAACCCTAAGCAAATGCATATTGGACTTCCTAATTTAGTCTGGGTCCTGCTTCACCCAGACATCAAAGTCTCTTTAATGTATTTACTGGCTATCTTGGGAGACACCCCAACGCATGCATATTCTCCTTCCTCCATGACATCTAGTGCAAATCAAAGGATTTCCCTGAGGACGTCACAAATGGATATTTTATTTCCGGGGCTTCAAAGAAAACTTAAAGTAATTGCATTTCAGATATCTACAGTTTAAGCTACCTTCTGTCCTTTGAACTTATCCCTGGGGTACTTGATGTGTCAATTTCAGCAAGACAGTATTTCCTCCTGACAGACATTCCCTTACGTATTTTATTTTGCAGAAAAAATATAATATTGAAATCAGAACCAGCTGTCCATATGCCACAATCCTCCCCACCTAGACTGAATTTGGGGGGTCTATCCCCTTCATGGTATGAGCTTCCCAAATCAGTTCACTCCTCATACACACGAGACAGGCCATCTGAGTTCTGATTGGTCTCTCCAGCCCTATGTAGAATGGTCATGTCATATCCTTGCAAAGCTAGACTCCATCGTAGCAATCGATCATTTTCTCCATCTGCATCGGCCAAACCAGGGGGTTGTTGTCAGTCTGCACCACAAAATGCTGCCCATACAAATATGGCTCCAATTTCTTTAGGGCCCACACTATGGCAAGACACTCCTTTTCCAACGTGGAGTATGCCTGCTCCCTGGGAAGTAACTTTTTACTCAGGTAAGCTATTGGGTGATCCCTCCCCTGGCTGGATGTCTGACTCAGTACTGCCCCAATACCCATGTCTGAGACGTCAGTCTGAACTATAAAAGGTTTGCTATAGTCAGGACTTGTCAAAACAGGAGCGCTGCACAGTGCCTCCTTTAGTTTGGAAAAGGCTTCCTCACAGGCTGGGCCCCAGGTAATTTTCTTGGGCATCCTTTTCTTTGTCAGGTCAGATAGGGGAGCAGCCAGGGTACTGTAATTGGGTACTAATTTTCTATAGTACTCTGCTGTCCCGAGAAAACTCCTGACCTGCTTCTGAGTTTTTGGCCTGGGCCATGCCTGGATTACCTCTATTTTTATTTGGTTAGGACAGAGCTGTCCCTGGCCTGCCACATGCCCAAGGTATGCCATCTCTCCCATAGCCACCTGGCACTTCTCGGCTTTGACAATGAGCCCAGCCCTCTGTATTCTGCCCAGCACTTCCCTACAGTGTGACAGGTGTTCCTCCCAGCTGGTACTGAAGATGACAATGTCATCCAGGTATACCACAGCGTACTCCTCAGCACCATTTAACACCTGGTTCACCAACCTTTGGAAAGTGGCCAGGGCGTTCTTCATTCCGAAAGGCATGACTTTAAACTCAATTAAGCCTATCGGAGTGATGAAGGCTGACCTCTCCCTAGCTCTGTCCGTCAACTCTACCTGCCAATACCCCTTTGTCAGGTCAATGGTCATAAGGTAGGTTGCCCCTCCCAACTTGTCCAGGAGTTCATCTGTCCGGGGCATCGGGTGGGTGTCTGACTTCATGACTGCATTCAGTCCATGATAGTCTACACAGAAATGAGTTGAGCCATCTGGCTTGGGTACATAGACTATGGGTGAGACCCAGGGCCTGTGGGACCTCTGGATTACCCCTAAATCCAGCATCTCCTCCACTTCCCTCCTAATATCCTTTTGGACAGCCTCTAACACCCGATATACTGTCCACCGTATGGGCATCTGTGTCCCTGTCTCCACATCATGTGTCACTAAGGGGGTTAGTCCAGGCTTGGCGCCAAACAAGGAGGCAAAGTCTGCTAAAACCTCTCTTACTTTCTGGATATCTGGTCCGGGGCCAGCTGGGGAGATAATTTTACTGCCTCCACAGAGGACTCCCGCTTACTTTCTTCCAGCAAATCCAGAAGGGGGTGTCCTTTGTCCATCCCCTCCCCATGACTATACACTGCAAACACCATGTCAGCCCTATTTGCATATGGCTTCATCATGTTGACATGGTACATCCTTTCTGTCTGTCTTCAGTCAGGTAACTCCACAAAGTAGTTCACGTCATTTACCTTCCTAACCACTTTGTACGGTCCTGCCTACTCAGCTTGCAGCTTGTCTTTCCGGACCGGAATAAGGAACATGACTTCCTAACCCACCATGTATGAGCGAGCTCTGGCTCTGCAGTCGTACCATACTTTTCGTTTCTGTTGGGCAGCTGCCACGTTGCTCTGGGCTGTCCCCATAAGCTTCTTCAGCCTTTCCCTAAACCTAAGGACGTACTCCACAATGGGAGTTCCCTGTGTGGTGCGCTTGCCTTCCCAGTCCTCCCGGATCAAGTCTAGGGGCCCACGTACCTGGCATCCATATAAGAGCTTGAAGTGGGAAAATCCTGTCGACTCTTGGGGCCCCTT
This sequence comes from Neoceratodus forsteri, assembly GCA_016271365.2. NCBI lineage: Eukaryota > Metazoa > Chordata > Ceratodontiformes > Ceratodontidae > Neoceratodus > Neoceratodus forsteri. The sequence continues at coordinate 147,419,951 of CM028135.1, forward strand.
CCTGTATGCAAACAACAGGTGGGGGAGGTATTTCTCCCAGTCCCTCCCATGCTGTTCAGCAATCCTCAGAGCATTGACTTTAGGGTACCATTGAATTGTTCCACAAGTTCATTGGCTTGTGGGTGATACGGTGTTGTGCATCTCTGCACCACCCCACACTTCTCCCATGAACATTTCATCAGGTCCAGCATGAAGAAACCCCCTCAATCGGTGATTACCTCCTGTGGAAACCCAACACAGGAGAAAATCGCAAGTGTGGCATCTGCCACTTTGTCTGTCCTCAGAGAGGATAGGGCGACTGCCAGGTGGCATAATCCACTACAGTCAGGATGAGTCTCTTCCCTGAGGAGCTGGGGGTATTTAAAGGCCCCACAATATCCATTCCCACCCTCTGGAATGGCTCCTCCACTGTGGGCAAGGGGATCAGGGCAGCTTGGGTCTTCTTGCCCACCTTCCCAATTTCTTGGCACTGGTGACAAGACCTACAATACTCCTTCACCTGCTGGGTGAAGTTAGGCCAGTAGAAATTCTGGGCTGACTGCTGTGTAGTGCACACAATTCCCAGATGACCAGACAAGGGAATATCATGTGCAGTCTTGAGCAACTGCTCACGATACCCCTGGGGAACAACAAACTGCCTGCCTAGCATCCCTCCCGTGTCTGTACTGCCTGAGTATACATAAGTCCATTTTCCCAATAAGCCTTATTATGTCTGCCATCGCCCTCAGCTTCTCTAAACTAGGATCATTCCTTCTGAGCAGCTGCAAACCCCTCACACAGTCCCAAGGCATAGGACAGGTCCCCTTCAGTTGCTAAACTAGGGTCCCTAGCACTAGCGTCAGGGCCCTCAGGATCACTGTCAATCCCAACCCTCTGACAAGGGATCACCCTTCCCTCTTCAGAGTAACCCTCTGTAGCTGTGTGGTTACTGGCTACTGGGGAAATTTCAACCCCCCTTTTTATCAGTCTCTCCATCTGGAGACACGGACAGGGGATCCAGCCTCTCTGTGGTTTCCACACTGGTTTCTGTGGGGTTCAGGGAATCACTATTTTCCCTTTGTCACTTGGCTATGGGTAACTGCACATACCATCCCCTGCTGGAGATTGTTACCCAAGATCACATCCACTGCTAATGTTTTGACTACAGCCACCTGTTGCACAGTTCCCCCTGTTTCACCCCAGTCCAGTAGAACACTGGCCAGTGGCAATGTTTTCTCTTCACCAGTGAACCCTTGGACAGTGATGTATTTATTGGGTATAAGCTGACCAGGCTGTACCAGATCCCCTTTTACCAATGTCAGAGATGCCCCTGTGTCCCTTAACCCCTGCGTCTGTACACCATTCACCATGACTGGGTGGATGTGTTCCCTCATGTTCACTGGCATGCTTCCAGGGACACACAAACAACCCACTTCTTTTCTAGCACCCAGTTGTGTATTATGGCTCGCCTTTTTGGGACACTGTCTGGCAATTTGCCCAGTTTCCTTACACAACCAACATTCATTTCTTCTCTCAGAGAAATCTTTTCTCTGAAACCTGGGGCTAACTGGTTTCGGTGGAGGCAGTGAGGGTTTTAGCTGCCCTGAAGGTGCACTTTTCCCTTTCTGTGCTGCCACACCCACCCCATTCACTCTCAGAGCAGGTCTGCTCTCGGCATAGCAGTCCGAGAGTTCAGCAGCTTCTTGCACTGTTTTGGAATCTCGGTCCTCTAGCCAGGTTTTTAGCTCGGCTGAGCATGCCCAATAAAACTGTTCTAATAAAATCACATTTTACATTTTATCAACAGAATTTGCCTCAATTCCTTCCCACCAACATTTCAAAAACTGACATTGTTTCTTGGCTAGCTCCTCGTAGCTCATATCAGGGCTTCTTCTGAGCTTACAGAATTTAGCTCTGTATGATTCAGCAGTTAATTCAAACTTTTTTAACAGTGTAGCTTTTGGCTTGCTGTAATCATTGCTGTCCTCATTGTCCATTTCACCCAATGCATCCCGGGCTTTCCCGGTAAGTAGTGGGGATAACTGGAAGCTCCAGGACTCTCTAGGAATTTTAGTCTGAATACAAACTTTTTCAAAATAATTTAAAAAGGTATCCATATCCTTCCCCTTCTTTAAACTTGGCTATTAATTTGAAGTTCAGTTTGTAACCCAGTCCTGCAGCCCCAGTTAAACCCAAGCCACTTACCTGCTCTGGTGCCGCTGGTCAGAGTTGTATCTTCTCCAGTTCATGTTGCCTCTGGTGCTCCTGCTCCTCACGGTCTGCATCTCGGCATTCTCGTTCTCTCTTCTCCTCTGTAGCTTGCTGCCACTCGTGCTCCTCATGGTCTGCCTCCCTCTGTTCTTGCTCTGCCTCTCGGCATTCTTGCTCTGCCTTATCTTCTGCAGCTCGCTGGTGCTCACGCTCTTCACGGTCTGCCTTTATCTCTCTCGCTCTCTCTTCTCCTGGAACTCCAGTTTCATCCTGCACAACTCAGTTTGCAGCCTGAGTACTGCAGGATCCAGGATACTGCTGACTTTTCCCTGCTGCTGTGGCCCTTCACTGACAGTGGCCCTGCTGTCCTTTTCAGTCACCGTCAGTGACTCACTGCTCTGGGTACCTGCTACCATCAGGGCATCTATGAGGTTCTGCTTTTCAGCTGTTACCTCAAACAGGACCCCTTTGTCCCCGCACAACTACGTTAAGTATTCTACAGTGTGCCTGCTGTAGTTGGAAGCCATCTTTCCTGACTACTGCTACTCTGACTGGCACTTTAGGAAAAAAATTAAATGGGTAGGAACTTGACTGTAAGCCAAGAGATATAGTTTTATTTCCTTTTGAAATAAAACACTGCCTTTCTTTTTTTTCCAAGTGAGCTGAACAGTCTCAAGCAGACACACTGAATAATAAAGCTTATACCACCAAACTTTTTATGCCACCACTGCCAATGAATCCGTCACAAACCCACTCAGCAGGTCAGCCCTCTACTCCCAAAGTGCCAACCTCTGAGCATAGAATTGTGAACAGTTTAACAGAACAAGGTAACTCTCTTGTCTGTTTTGTGGGTTCGAGTCACCTTAGTCCCAAGTTCTGGAGGGATTCAAACTGATAACCTGTTGTTAGCGTACCCAATTGTCAGGCTCAGATAATTCTGTCTTGAGGGGGCAAGATATCTTTGCCTACGGGCACCTAATCAGGTATTTCAAAATGAACCCTTAGAACTCTATGCAAGACCTAGAGAACTCTGACCTGTTTCCCAGTTTGGTACCACAATAAGCCCATGCACAGAGTCAACTACAACCATCTAAGCTTCACTTATATAAAAAGAAGTTTCAAGGCACACCAGGCAGTTTCTGTTTTTAAAATATATATCTTTACATTAAAATAGGTAAAATATGTAAACAGTAAAATACAGAACAAGATATCCCAACACATACAGCCTTAAAAACAAAACAGGTTTAGAAGTGCAAATTCCTACAACACATACACTCAGACTGATCTTATCTAAGGTTCTTACTTTCTTAATCTTTCAGTGCTTCGATGTTCCTATTTTCTCGGTCAAAAAATGAATGTCACTTGTAAGGTCTGCTCAGTATTTTTAAAAGCAGTTTTGAGCCGGCCTTCTCTCTGAGGTCACCTAACTCCGCCTTGGTGTATTAAAATTTATATTTTATAATACAGGATGGCCTACTAAGATGTTTAAAAAATAATAGGTGACAAAAATGTGACTTGCCAAAACCAGTCTGTGGTCTGCTTCACATAGACATCAAAGCCTCTTTGATGTAATTCACTGGATAACTCCAAGAAAATGCATATTGGACTTCCTAATTTAGTCTGGGACCTGCTTCACCCAGACATCAAAGTCTCTTTGATGTATTTACTGTCTATCTTGGGAGACACCCCAACACATGCATATTCTCCTTCTTTCATGAGACCTAATGCAAGTCAAAGGATTTCCCTGAGGACGTCATGAATGTATATTTTATTTCCAGGGCTTCAAAGAAAACTTAACACAGTAATTGCATTTCAGATGTCTGCAGTTTAAGCCACCTCCTGTCCTTTGAACTTATCCCTTGGGGGTTTGATGTGTCAATTTCAGCAAGACAGTATTTCCTCCTGACAGACATTCCCTTACATATTTTATTTTGCAGAAAAAATATCATATTGAAATCAGAACCAGCTGTCCATGTGCCACAACCATATAAAAGCATGGAAAATAAAAATCAAATGTCAATTTTTTTTTAAACACTTTAATAAACACCTGGCAAATAGTCAACAAACCATTAGGCTATAAACTCACCATAGTCCATCTCTCCCTCCCTCTGCCTGGGCAGCTGTTGTGGCAGTGGTTGGGGACATGGTGTCCTCTGGGTGGGGGTGAAGGTCCCCAGTACTCCTGCCAACTCGATCAGGAGACTGGCCTCCTCTGCCCTCAGCCCAGAGAGGTGCCTGCAAATGGGGCAGCACCGCAGTACCCAGTATGTTCTCCTGAAGACTGCTGACCTGCATCCAGAGCACTGCACCACTCCCTGCATCTTTTACCTTTGGTTTATTACTCCCCCTTTTACCCTGTGGTTAGTCCTCTACCCCATTATGTTTTTTGTCTCTTCTCTCTCTCTTACCCCACCTTCTTCTGCTTTCCCTTTCCTTTCTTCTACTTCTTCTGTCTCTCTCTCTCTCTCTCTCTCTCTCTCTCTCTGTCTCTGTCTCTCTCTATCACTCTCTGCCTACCCCTTCCAGTGACACGAAGTTGCTTTAGTCCGTCCCCTATTCAGACTCTACATAAGCGGATAAGCCCAGGGTGGGTGGGATGGGGAGGCAGGAATTGACTTTTACTGCATCTGTGTCTGCAACAAAAAACAATCAGAACACTCCACAGCAGAGATTATGTTTTTTTCTGCCCCCAAAAAACAAGGAGAGAGAAAACTGCTGGTTAGTCTGTCCCTCAGCGTGTTCTGGTTGCTCCTGCGACTACGACTCTCCTCCATTGCCTCAAATACACTCTCTCTCTCTCTGTAAGATAATAAAAAGAAAAGAAAAAAAACTGAAGACCTGAGGGCTGCAATCAAACTGTAAATACTGGAGCCTCCCCAGTTACCTCCCGATCCTCCTGCTGGAGAGAGAGTGCTCTGCTGTAACCTGACCCCTTTCTATCCAACACCATTACTTTCACCACATAGTCTTTATGTTTCCTATCTGGGCCTACATGGCCCTCAACAAGGCCACATTTGAGGGCTATGCTGTCTCTGAGGTAAAAGCTGATGTCAATGGCTCACCAGTTGGGCCTGGATTCTCACCTCTCGCCTTGGCCCCGTCTCCTGCATTTCCTCTCTTGTACACTGTCCCATCTTGAATTCTTTTAGATCACAGTGTTCCTCCTGATGAGTTCTATCAATAAATGCTGGTTTGGTAAAATGAATAATTTTTTTTTTTTGAGGGGAGATAATATTTTTATTGGAATTTTAGAAATTTTAAGAAACAGACAAACAAATACCAATATGGAATGCACGACGTTAGAAAGACAAGGGACCATTAAAATTAATTCTACAGTAAATACACAACTTATTACATTGATTTTAAATGTACCATTACATTATTTCATAATATAATTTTCTACAGGAGTTCATCATTTTTATTTAAAGTTTATTTTATTTGAGCTCAGGCCTCTGCACAGAGGGAGCTCATAGTCAGTGCATCCTACTAGTTTGGCTACTGGCCCTGCCCCACCCCCAAATATATTTTTCTTATTATTATCTTTGCAGAAATCTACAGCCAAGTTAAAACACAAGCACTTGACTAAAACAAAAATCTCAGAGTGCTCATTTACGTACAGTACTATGCACCAAAACTACTAAATCAAGTAGCATCAACTTGTGATCCATCCTGGCAATGTGCCTTTCTAAACTCAAGAATCCCTCTCTTAATGTTTACACTCTGTGCATCAGTCCCCTTGGCTACAGATGCCCTGGAGATAGAACCTATTTTAATTCTTAGACTTTAGAATCTTGGTTCAAACTCTGTAGCCATGCTCCACTTCTGGCAGTTGGCCATATTCGTTTCTCTGCCTGGAGAGAGCAGTTGCCCAGAGTTAAGCTTCAGTATCACTGGGTCTTCAGCCAGTTTAGTTGTTTGAAAAATAATTATTTAATCTACAAATCAGGCATTGTTTGACAAACAGGATAGTAAAATCAGGTATCCATGAGCAACTGAGACCACTCCAGTAAATGGTGGGGGAGAGGTTGGTGGGGAAAGACCTTGGTAGAGCCAAAACATTTGGTATCCTTGTTATATTAAATATGTCCAAGGGGGTCAGTACATATGGAATTGGGGATCCAGGAAAGATGGGAGATGGAATTAGGGGTGACCACGGGGGAGAAAGCTTGAGTGTACTGTTGGCAACAGCATCCAGTGGATAGTGGGAATAGGAACATAGCTGGAAAGTATTAAGTCATTATTTCTGTAAACCTGCTATTATGGCCCATTTTGGTGCTGCTTTCTCTGATAAGTGTTGGAGAGAATGCCACCTGAAGGCACGCCCCTCCCATGTGTTCTGGGAATGCCCTAAATTAGTTATTTATTGGAGGGATGTAGCACATGGCATGTGGAAGATTTTTCAGATAGAGCCCCCTTACAAGACACAACACCTAGTATGGGGTTTACTTCCAAGGAGGGTTGGTAATAAAAGTCCTAAATACCTATTGCAGTTCTAGTAGCAGCAGCTACCAAGGCAATAACACAGAAATGGCTGACAGCTTCTCCTCAACAAAAGACAACTGGCTGGATAATTGCAAAATTATCTTACTGATGGAGTGAATGACAGCTAAGCTTTGACACTCCAAGGAACAATGGAAGGGCAACTTGTAAATAAACAAACTATACCAAACTGTGGACAGTGAGGTAGTAAATGCACAAGGTTTGTGGTTAGTGGTCCTCAGTAATCCAATAAAACCACCTGACACCAGATGTTGTTTTAAATCAGTTGCAATTTATTAATACCCAAATAAGCCCTAACAATTTTACCTCTAACATGATTCATTCTAAACAGCAGTTGGCTTTTTACCACCAGGGCTACAGGTGTTCAGAAAAAATGAGCCAAAAGTGCTCCATTTTTCTGGGTGTCAAGTATCTATAAGTAGCCTTGTGGCTATTCCTCTTGGACACACAGGACCTACAGTTTAAGTCTTATTTATACACTGATTGTTTATGAAAAAAATGCAGAGAAGGGGAATTCCAAGGTTATTAAAACCTCTTAGCCAAAAAAGGCAAAACAATAAGTCATGAGATAGGGGCCCAGGATACACTTATCACAAGATACATCTGTCAGCAGTTGCTACATAAAAAGTTTCAGTTGACATTTAATTTATACAAAAAAACATTATTTGTCACAGGTCTTAAGAGGAACTTACATTATTCAAAATAACCTATCTAAGAAGGCAGAAAAGCCAATGTCTCAAGATAAGAACATAATGGATAGTCTTGACTCTTGCTTCAATTTATACATTTTGTACAAAAAACAACATAAAATAGGGAAATAGCCCAGACAGCTCTGCATATACCGTCTCATTCTGCTTGCACAGCTGTTTCGGCTGGCTAAATTTAAAAGTTTAGTCATGACCTTTTATTTTGCACCAAAAGAATAATGTGCTTTGTACAAAATATTTCTGTCAAGTACAGAAAATTTGCCTTGATTAGAACATCTGACTGGATGCAAGACATGCTCATTCACCCCATTCTAATACCATTTTACCTAGCCTTAACATTTTAGTTAAAATCTGTTTTACACTTATAACACTTTTATAGCATTCATGTCATAATATCACAGTATACACTTATAACACTTTTGTAGCATTCCTGCCATAATACAACAGTCCCCACCATGGGAGTGAGGGAAGACCCATGGGGGGAGTCCCGAACCCCAACAGATAATACTTTGATTAGTATACAAGTTTAGTATAACTAAACACTTTTGATCTTAATCTGTTAATTGCTTCTAATTCTTTTGTCTTACATAATTGTTTAAGCTATTATAATGCAAGCTATGTTTTTTCCTTTTAAGGTAGAAAAACATTCTATAATTGATTACAACACAGTGTTATTAATTGCACGAAAAACCTTTTTTAAAACTGGTTGATAGCATACAGATAGTAAAGGTAACCATGAAAGGAATCCTGTTCTGGACTTGGTACGGGGTAATCACAGAATGAACAAAAGTAGAGTGGTATGGTTGTGACAAAACAGAAACTAGGCATGTCAACACCACAAGTGGTATGTATAAAAGATAGTGAATGTTTGATATCACATAATAGTGCAGAAAACAACTGAATAGAATGTACACTAAAACAAAACATAATAACTTGTATCGACAAAATAGTTAATTGAATCCACTTCAAGAGTGGATAAGTTAGATGCTGCCTATCTACTGAGGTGTGGCACACCCTTGTAGCTTGATTGAAGAATCTGTTAATAATATCTCTTAGCAGAAAGGTCATTATAAAACATATATGACCAGTTTAAAAAGTTCATACAAGTAACAGCCCATGAAATTAACAGTCCATAAAGTTCACATAAGTAACCACAAGTTGGCGCAGTTACAATACAGGTGAAATATAATTTGCAGAAAGGTAGTAACCTGACAAAAAATATGAAGCTATGTAAACAGTAATTTAAACAAAACACTAGCATCGTAAGAAAGTCAATGTTAAAGTTGCTGGTTGCTGGATAAGTGAATTTGCAGAGGTCTTGCCAGGGGGGCACATTAGATATTTTGCATTAAGTCCTTTTAATGGAGTAGCCACACACACTGGCATAGCATTTGTGTTGTGGAGGTTGATCACACCCTTACACAAAGATTAACAGTCCATAAAAAAGTGACAGTTCACAATAAAACAATTAAGAACAAAATCCATAACAAAACAATAAGTTTGTATAAAGTACCAGCCATGTTAGGAACAAGCAGCAGTGAAGAAAATGGATGTCTTGCTTGAAAATCAATTGAAAAATCATCTTGCTGAAGTTAGGGGATTGCCCCTACCCCAGACTTTGCTTTATAGTAAGCAGAAACAATAAGCATGATTGCAGAGTCTGAATTGGCTGGACCTTTTCAGTTAATTTAAAGTTCTACAAATAGGTGTAATTTTGCTGAAAATATTACACTTGCAGAGGTAATAATATCCTGTTTCATGTAGTAGTCCTTATATGGAACTAGTCAGGCACAAAGATGGTGATGACATTGAAGCTGTGGCAGTTGTTTTCTTTTCAGGAAAAATATGAAGGTTTTTACAGCTTAGATGAAAGTGTTACTGCTGTTGTATGTGGAGATGTTGTGTGCCACACCGTGGAAACCTGCAAACTTATAAAGTGTGTTAGAAACTGAGTTAAGAACACATAAATAACAATCTGTTAAACCAATGACCTTTTTATTTTGTAAAGAGTGATGTGACAGAGCCTAAATTTCTGACAACTGTGGAAAGAGAAAAAAATGGGGCATCAACCACACACCTGGGGGTGCAGGCTGAGGTCCAATAATACCATTTGACCATCTGTGAATCCATGACAATGTTATGGTTACACCCTGCTTTCAAATCGCAGAAGAGGTTATGACAGTGATGAACATGATTTCCCTGTCTATTTGTTGCTAACAGGCCTGAGACCTGCATTATAAAATCTTGTAATGTTACAATAAAACACTTTAAACAAATAGTTTATGGCAGTATGTCTGTTACACTATGCAATAGTGGGACAAATTTATATATTGTTGACCTATGCCAACTAATAATAGTGCCTATTGCACCTGTGACAAGTGAATGGGTCTATCATGGAACCTTGAAGCATAGGTTCTGGAGCAGAATCTAAATTCTGCCATATTATATTTGTTAAGATTTAAAATTACAAAACCTGCATAGAGTGCACTTTATTTTCCAGGGGTACTGGGGAGTAATGAGACAAAGATAGCATTTATTTGTCTGGGGTTTTGCTTGGAACATATTGTAGGGGTGGGTTAGCAATGCTGGCCCCAGTATTTAGGTTTGGTTATAGGCATTAAAAACATTGATAAATGTGGAGCAGTTTTCTGAATACAGACTTGATAAAGTGTAGCAAGATGTATATCAAAGCATTATAACATAAACATACAACATAAGCATTTTTGCAATAGAACAATGGCAGTATTAAGCATAATGCATAAAATACATTTTAAACAACAGAACAAATGTAGACTGAAAGTTTAGTTCAGAGTCCAGAAATCTTAGAGCATTGTGACTTTACTTGTTGAACATAACCATAGAATAGGGTGCAGAAGGTGGGGCACAGTTTAAATTCATAAGTTGCAGTCCTTGGTAAAAATTACTTAGTTTTGGTTGAAGAAATTATTTGAGCAATCCACCACTCTGTTTTTGTTAACTTGTAAAGCTTTTTCAGGGTATGCGGTGCTTTAGAACTTTGAAATTATAGAAACGTGTTTGTGCTTCTAGAAGGCAGATAATTGCATCCATTGCTGTAAGCATATGGGAAGTTATTTTGTATTTGTCTGACAGGATAAGAAAGCTGAAAAGACCATCAAAAGAATGAATATGTGGAAATACATACACAATCCCCCCCCCCCAGCTCGACTGATTACTTGCTAGGGGCAGAAGCCCTTGTACCAATGATAGGTGTGAGGTTTAACTGTTTACACTAGAAAAAACAGAGGGACTGAGCTGGGTTATACTGTTAAAATACATTGGGTCTTTTTAAAACCTGTAAATAAGAAATAATTATTAGCAAATACACATTTTCTTGTATTTACCCCTATGGTGAGACAGTGATGTACCTTGCAACCTTTGTGGGTATTGCACTGGAAGGAAGGGTAGCATGCCCTCCTCTTTGAGCTTCTACTGTGGTGAAAGAGGCAGCTTGAATACTGTAGCAGTAAAAGGGTTGGACTGTGGGTGGTGACATGGTTACTGAAGCAGAAATGGTCTGGCAATATTAGTAGGTAGTTATGCAGCACCTTAAAAAGGTGTGCTCTGGATAAATGGTAATGGGGTGTTCCCATTGCAGTCTCCACCAAATATACTTTTTAAATTATAATAACATTATATTGCAATTAGTTTAGCAAGTTTCATACCTTACTAGAAGATGGAAAGCTTTCTTTTCCCTAGAAGAAAGAAAAAAAAAGACAAAAAAAAAACATACACAATTCTGAAAATAAAACAAGATTATTTTGATAGGCTGAAATAAGCCAAGCATCCCTGGGTTCCCCTATCCTAAGCATGACAAAATGTCAGTTGAGTTCATAAAAGATCACTATTGATGGTAATATCATTTGTACGTATATCTTAGAATGCATTTTCAAAAGAAAAAAATGATCATACCGTGGTCACACATAAAAATAAAAGTCATTGTTTTTAACTGTTGATGGTAAACTTTCTCAAAAACAGCTGTAATATTTATTTTTAACAGTATACTGTATATATAAAAAAAAGTAAAAAATACGGGGAGATGGTGAGTAACCCCCCCCAAGTGCCTTGCATAGTATGGGAATCATGTGATATTGCTCATAAACAAACAGCCATATGGAAATTAAATGTCTGTGAAGGAAGGCATTGGGCTTGGTGTTAGATTAGCCAGTAAAATTTGTCTGCAAGCCCAGAAGAAAAGATCTGCCCTTTTTTACTCGGAGTGCAAGTATTGTAGAAAAGAAAAAAAAATTGTAGGGTTCACTCTTGGTGTGCTTCTATAAAAACATACATTTTATGTGAAAATTGGTGCTTTAGGTAGGGAACACACATCAAGTTTGAATTGGTAATAACATAACATTTTGAAACACAAGAAGGTCAAATAATCCTGCAAAAGGTCACACAGTGTGCACGCAAGGGTTGCTCAAATCTGGCTTTCTGTAGTGTCCTTGAACACTACTCATATTAAAGTGCCTTTTAATAATAAAAGAGAGCAAAATAAAGCTGCTGGCTAAAACAGTACACACACACACACAAAAAAATACTTAACACAAAATAAGACTCACACATTATTTGACATCAATTTGCTGAGGTAATGCCATAGTTTTCTTAGGAAACTGTAAGTGTTTTAGATATGTGCTGCCTACTGCCTATCTTGTAATACACTCCAACTACTTAAACCAACAAATTGATATATCTCCATGTCACATCTTTTCAGAACAAAACTTTTTAAACACCTTCCAACTCCTTTATAAAATGAAACTTCCTTATTTCTGTTAATTTGAAACCAAACAAGATCTTATTTGAAAATACAGCACAACATACCATCTGTAAGTGAAGACACATCTAGTATACTATGGTTACACCCTTTGGTGCATATCCAAAATATGGCATTCGGCCATTTTGAAATCTTTGTGATGAACATTTTATTTCTCTTTAGCAAAAAGTTTCTGGTTTTAACTAGAAGTATGATGAAGCCATTCACAGCTGTTAACACATTATATCTTTACCTAGCAGTTGCTTGGCACATTGTCTGCAAACTACAAATCTTTTTGCACATTGCAATCTATGACATCACATCTCTTCACCTTCAAACCCACTTTCTCCGACCAACAACTACATACGAAACTTTTTTAATAACCCTATCCAGGCATCATACATCTTTCATAAAAAAAAAGACCTAAAAAAATCAGATCAGAGGCAGATAACTTTTTTTGCTTTTGTGCCATAACATGCCTTGCTCTGGAAGCAGCCCATGTTATCTGTACAACAACCTTTAAAACAGAACATAATCACAAACCATAAACCACAAATATACACTAGAAAATAAAAAGGAAAGAAAAAGAGAGAGAGCATTACCTTGTTCAGTGTGTGTATTACATAAATAAAACAGACAGACAACAATTAAAACATTTTTTTTTAAACAAAATACATAGACTTACCCTGTGCCAAGGTATTTTCCTTCCTCTGTCCTGATACACCAGTCCGATCCAGAAGAACAACTGCAAAACCTTCATGATAACCTCCAAGTGCTGCAGCTATTAACCCTTTCAAAGGTTTACTTTTGGCCATTTCAGTAATCTGCCAAACCAAGTATTTTCCCAGAACTCTGGTTTGCAGTTCAACAATAAAATCTGTAGCAGTACTAGGTACTAGGTTAAAATCTAACTGGTGGAGGTCCCCAGTTCCTGGGTTTAGGATAAAATGTTTCAGCCACAATAAGAGGCAAGGGAACTTGAAATTGATACAAACAAAAAAAAACAAACTGTGCAGATAGTGAACATTGGGGGGGGGGGAAGATTTTCAAATCAACTAGTCTGTAATTACACCTTATGTGTAGGCATCAACAGTGGTTTGTTTTTCTTTCTCTAAATGTTGCTTATCTAACATTACTTGGTCAGACACTGCTTTTCTACTAAAAAGCAGTCTAAACTGTGAAAGTCATCATCAGCTTTAACAGTATATACTTCCTCCTTCCTCTGACCTGCTATCTAGCAGGCACAAATTACAAGGGCATTTTCCCTTGTTTTTTTGAGAGACCTTTCCTTAATGCATCTATCCACATATCCCTAAACTAGGGGTCCTCAGACTCCCACATACATATAATTAAATCCGGGTCACATTTACCCTTACCCAGCTTTTGGCTGCTTCATAAACCTTTTCCTGTAGGTTCAAGTCTCACTCGAACACTCAGAGTCTGTTAGACTCTTTTTCCCAGCCCCACAGTTAGGCTATGACCCTTACCTGAGCAGACCCTGTCTAGAGTAAACACTAGGCTTTACCAGATTTACTGAGACCAGAACCAAAACCACCTCCTGGCTAGCTCGCCAATTTGTAAATAAACAAACTATACCACACTGATGACAGTGAGGTAGTAAATGCACAAGGTTTGTGGTTAGTGGTCCCCGGTAATCCAATAAAACCACCTGACACCTGACATTGTTTTAAATCAGTTGCAATTTATTAATACCCAAATAAGCCCTAACAATTTTACCTCTAACATGATTCATTCTAAACAGCAGATGGCGTTTTACCACCAGGGCTACAGGTGTGTTCAGAAAAAAATTAAGCAAAAGTGCTCCCTTTTTCTGGGTGTCAAGCATCTATAAGTAGCCTTGTGGCTATTCCTCTTGGACACTCAGGACCTACAGTTTAAGTCTTATTTATACACTGATAGTTTACAAAAAAAATGCAGAGAAGGGGAATTCCAAGGTTATTAAAACCTCTTAGCCAAAAAAGGCAAAACAATAAGTCATGAGATAGGGGCCCAGGATACACTTATCACAAGATACGTATGTCAGCAGTTGCTACATAAAAAGTTTCAGTTGACATTTGATTTATACAAAAAAACATTATTTGTCACAGGTCTTAAGAGAAACTTACATTATTAAAAATAACCTATCTAAGAATGCAGAAAATCAAATGTCTCAAGACAAGAACATAATGGATAGTCTTGACTCTTGCTTTAATTTATACATTTTGGACAAAAACAACATAAAATGGGGAGATAGCCCAGACAGCTCTGTACGTACCCTCTCATTCTGCTTGCACAGCTGTCTTGGCTGGCTAAATTTAAAAGTTTAGTCATGACCTTTTATTTTGCACCAAAAGAATAATGTGCTTTGTACAAAATATTTCTGTCAAGCACAGAAAATTTGCCTTGATTAGAATATCTGATTGGATGCAAAACAAGGTCTTTCATCCCATTCTAATACCATTTTACCTGGCCTTAACATTTTAGTTAAAAGCTGCTTTACACTTATAACACTTTTATAGCATTCATGTCATAATATCACAGTGTACACTTATAACACTTTTGTAGCATGCCTGCCATAATACAACAACAGGGATTCCCTGTTTTTCCCTATCAAGAAACCCTGATACAGTGCACAGTTGTAGACCAAATGTGAGAACTGGAATGATTATCTTGAGGCATGAGTAGGGTATTGGAAGAAATGTCTTTTAGTTTAATAGTGATGACCTGCTGATAAACATTAATACCATTGCATTAGTTTGTATATGTTTGTTTTTGTCCTGTCACTTACTCTTTGGCTGTCCTATGCATATTCTTTGTGTTTTAGGTATGTCTGAATTCTGTCTTGTCTATGCTGTATGTTGGGTTTAAAAATGTTTGCATAAAGTTCATTTAAAAAAAATTATTTAGTCCCCATACATAAATCGCTTAAGAAGGCCATATCAAAAATCATGTCTGTACCTACATTAGCTGAAGCCATTGATAAGAAAATTGAAAAAAAAATATCAGGCGGTCAGACAGAGGGTGGAGTACCTGTATGCCCACCCTAATCATCAGGATGTAGTCTAGGCTGCTGCTTGCAAGAGAGCAAAAGTCACCCTATCTGCATAACTCCTGAAAAGGACTACAAATAAAATGGATACTATGGCCAGAAAGGTTTATATCTCAACTTCACTGCTTATTAGGCAGGCAGCTTGTTGAGCACATATAGCACGGTACCAGACAGCATTGTGGAGCACAATTCTGTCACTTGCTGATAAAGCAGATTGTGAGATGACACAGTGCATAACTGCCACAGCAAGATTAGCCCTAGATGCCACTAAATACCTTTTCTACACTGCCGTGGACACTAATAACACGGCAGCTAGAGTTTTAGTTTATGCAGTGTCCTTGAGAAAATATTCCTGGTTAAGGACTACCATTGTTTCCCAGAATACTCAAACCAAAGCCATGGAGTTCTCCTTTTACTGAAGTTCAATTTTTGGTGACAAAAGAGAGGCATACATGAAAAAAGTGGATGAATACAAAACCACTTTCAAGAGTAACAATGAGAAGACAAAAGCCTGTACCTCCTTATGGAAGGGGAGGCAGAAGCAGGAGTTACTCCCCAAGAGCCCATAACCCATACGCCTCTTAGGACTATCAGCCACAAAGAGGCTACTATAGGGGCAGAAGGGGCACATGGCATGCTGCTGCTACAGCCCCAGCACCCAAGCAGCAGCTACAGCAAAACCCCAGACAATTCTGCCCAAGTCACACAGACATTGCCAGTGGGGGAGAGACTGTCTGACTACCGTCAGGAATGGGTAAACATTACCACAGACAAGTAGGTTCTGGAGATAGTGGGCCAGGGATTCTCTCTGCAGTTTGAAAAATTCCAAAAACTGCAGAAACACAAAAGCTTTCCAGCTCACTCTTTTCACAGAAATAATTCTGCTGGAGCTAGAAGTAAAAAAGAATTACTACAAGCAAAAACTGTAGAAAAACAAGGGTCTATCCTCAAGATGCTGCCGGACTTGCAAGAAAAAATGGGGAGTGATGACCCATTTTAGATTTCAGGTATCTGAACAAGCATATAAAGAAAGAAAAATTCAGGATGGTCACACTGAGAACAGTGATACCATCTCTGTGGTCGGGCCACTGGCTGGGATCACCGAATCTGAAAGATGCTTATTTTCATATCCCAGTCAAGCCATCGCACAGGAAATTTCTCAGGTTCAAACTGAGGAACTGCCAGTACCAGTTCACAACTCTTGCTGGTCTCAACTCAGTACCAAGGATATTCACAAAGTGCTGGACTGTGGTGGCAGCACACTTGATAAAGCAAGATGAGGTGGTTTTTCCCTACTTAGATGACTGACCAGTCAAGGAAAAACAGAACAAGAGACAAGGGGCTCACTTCAGACTGTTAAAAGCGTGTTGGAGTCTCTGGAATTCTTAATAAATCTGCAGAAGTCCCAAGTAGAATCTGTTCAAGTACTGAACTTCATAGGATGGACTTCATAGGAGCAGAGCTAAACACTCTACAGGGGGAACCCTTCCTCCTGCAAGCCAGAGATGAAGCTTCACAGCAGGACACCCTAGACCTGCAAGGGACTCCTTGCAGTTACTGGGACATGTGACCACTTCCACAGCTGTGATTCCATATGCCAGGTTTCAAACCAAAGATATCCAGTACCACTTAAGAGGCAACTGGTTTCAAAGATAGGATCTGTTCTCAAAGCTAGTGCCAGTGACAAAAGCACTGGTGAACTCCATAGAATGGTGCAAGGAAGAAAGCAACCTCAGAGATGGCATTCCCTTCCTTCAGCAATCACCAGCAAGTATTTTTACTACAGATGCCTCACTCCTGGGATAAGGCATCCACCTACAGGACCTCACAGTGATTGGCACATGGAGCTCACAGGAATCACTGGAACACATAATTTTTTGGAGGGGACATTTTCAGTGTTGGTTGAAATGTATTATTTTTTAATTTTGAATGTTGTTATTTGAATTCATTATTGAAAACATGTTAAATAAATGTATTTCACATTTAATTTGAATGTGATATTACACCTTAGGCAAGTAAGCATATTTAAACAAAATGTATTAATAACACGTTACATATGATGTAATGCCCTTGCCAGTATTAAGGTGTGTCTTTTACACCAGAACAGCGCCCCCTAAGGAAGCTGTACTGAGTGAAAGGCCAGGGTTTCTGGGATAGCTGTTTCAGCTCCTTACATGTTGTTGTTAGTGCTCTGTGTGTATTTATACGAATAAATTACAATTTATGAATGGACCCAGCAATTGCATTAGTCTATTTTTGAAAGAGCACCAACGCAGTTTCAGAAGTGCATCTGTCATTGGTTTCTGCTGTTGTTAACAAGGGTCTAGCACAGCCCTCCAGTTGCGCCCAGCCCTGCACTGGTGAGCACTGTATACACTTCAGTCTATCAGAGAGGGCATTCCCTTACTTCAGCAATCACCAGCAAGTATTTTTACTACAGATGCCTCACTCCTGGTATGGGGCACCCACCTACAGGACCTCACAGTGAGCAGTGCATGGAGCTCACAGGAGTCACTGAAACATATAAGCCTCCTGGGGCTCAGGGCAGTGCTGCTAGCAAATCAGCATTTATTCTTCCAGCTATATGGTCAGTCTTTCCAAATCAGAACAGACAACACCATAACAATGCACCATATAAACAAGCAGGGAGGGACACGATCCTCAGAGCTATATACTGAAGCTCAAGATCTGGGGCCTGGTATGCACCTTAGAAGCAAACATTTCTCCTGTACACTTGCCAGGCAAAGACATTAGTCTGGCAAACTCCTTAAACAGAATCAACCAGAGAAATCACTAATGGGCATTGAACAGATAGGTTCTGGACACAGTTTTCAGAAGGTGAGGCACTCCCAATATAGACCTGTTCATGTCTTGGGAAAACAGCCAGCTCCCATAGTTTTGTTGCAGACCACCAGCCAGAGGGGCAGTCCCAGAAGAGGAGGCCCTGGTTTGCGACTGGACAGGGAGGATCCTGTATACCTTCCCACCATTTCCATTCATACAGAAAGTCCTCCTAAAGCTCAGGAGAGAACCTGAAACAATGATAACAATGATGTTAATAGCTCCAGACTGGGCCAGACAGACCTGGTAGTCAATTTTCTTGGCCCTGTACAGCAAGTCTCCAAACAGCCTGCCCAGAGTCACAGTCTACTGACTTGTATCCCAAGGCAGGGTAACATTCCTAAACTCAGGGCACGGTTCTTGAACAATTAGATTACTCTGGATTGAATCTCTCAGAGGAAGTCCTGAAGGTTCTTAGGGTTTCAAGGAAACCAGCAACTAAGAAAGCACACTCCTTTAAAAGGAAGAGATTTTACTACTGGTGTACCCCAGAAGAATAATCCCAACAGAGGTGGGGTTTAGGGTTACCACCTTTTAAGAAGCCAAAAGTGGGACATTTCTTACTGAAACTGGTTTTTCCCAGGACAGTACGTAACCACGACCAATGCAATAGACTTGTTTTCTCTATATAATCAGAATTAAGGCTAAGTATTGTAGTTTCTTAGTTGCTTCTATTGTTTCTTATAATTTTAAGGTATTTTAGTTAAGATATTGTAGTTTTCTGCAACATTTAGTGGAAAGATAGAAAATATTTTTTCTACTATAAAATCAGGACATGTAGTATTTTTCATGTTTTTTTTGCAGGACACAGTTGCCCAAATCAGGACTGTCCTGCGAAAATCAGGACAGGTGGTAACCCTAGCAGGGTTGCCTATAGTCCTGGAATACCTAGTACACCTGCAGTCTCTAAGACTAAGGCCTTCAAAATTAAAGGTGCACTTGGCAGCAGTGTCGGCCTACATATCAGTAGGCAAGGGGCAGTCAATGGCCTCACAATCCATTTTCAGAAGGTTTTCTTAAAGGCCTTAGTCACTTGAGCCCTCTGGTAAGAGACCCAGTCCCACCATTGGATCTCAATATCCACCTTACCCAGCTCAGGGAGGCTCCATTCCAGCCTTGGGACACTGATGATCTAAAATATATCACATGAAACACCATATTTCTGATTACCAAGACCTGTGCTAGGAGGATGAGTGAACTACAAGCCCTCTGCACAGAGGCAAATTACATAATTTTCCACAGGTGTAGGGTAGCTCTTAAAACCAACAGGAAATTCCTACCTAAGGTGGTGTCTGAATTCCATCTGAAACAGTAACACTCCCTGTGTTCTCTCCAGAACATTCCAGCCTAAGTGAGCAAAGATTTCATAGTTGTGCACTGAAATGAGTTCTGGGTATCTACATGGACTGGACGAAGGATGTCAGGTCCTAAAACACTCAGCTTTTTGTTACTTATGTTGAGGTTGGCAATGTTAAACCAGCAACCAAGAGGTCTGTCTCTCGCTGGATAGTCTCTTGCATCCAGTTCTACTATGTAAAAGTTGATAAAATGCTGCCCCAAGGCTTAAGGGCACACTCCACAAGGGGTACCTCTGCCTCTGTGGCATCCACAAGGGGCACCCCTCATTAGACATTTGTAAAGCAGCTTCCTGGAAAACAGTGCACACCTTTGCAAAGCACTACTGTCTGGACATGCAGTCCAGGAGGGATGCCAGCTTTGGAATGACTGTCTTCCAGAACCTCTTTCCTAAGGAGGTTCTAGTTCCCAGCCTCCCAAGTTACTGTTACTGAGTCTGCATAGAGCGTAAACATCAAGTGAGGGATTCTGGGGGCTAGAAGAAAAAAATACTCACCATAGTAATGTTGTTTCTTCTCAGGGATCCCCCACTATGTTTACACTCCCTCACCCTGCCTCCCCTTCCAGAACCTGAAAATAGATTCTTACAAGAATCAGTTATTTTCATTTATAACATGGGGTTGGAGCAGGGAGACAAGTGCCCTATGGAACACGGACGCCCTGTGGAAAAGGGCTAGGAAGTCTCAGTTGGCCACTGATTGGTCTGCCTTCTGAACTGCAAGAAATAGCTGTACAAAGCTCATTAGAGTTGCTAAATCCAATTACTTCCGTGCAGAGCTAAATGCTTCCATCAAATCTGCCACTAGGTTCTGGAGAACTCTACGGGAGATCCAAGGCCATCGTTTTTCCAGTACACTTCCCACAAAAATCTCTTCTAGTGGCACTCACACCACTGACAAGTACACAATCCTTGACCTCCTCAATAACCACTTTGTTATGGCAGGGATGGCCTTTGACACATCTCCAGCAAATGTCATCAGATCAAAGCTGCAAAGCCAGCGCTCCGAATGTCTAAATTCAGCTACTCAGGTGCTATGCACTGCTTTCTCATTCCAACCAGTCACCATTAAACAAGTCAAGGATATTCTCATTAATCTTGATACAAAGAAAAGTGCAGGTACAGATCTGATTCAGCTGTTCTTGATAAAGCTAGCCTACTTTATACTGGCCCCTCCCGTTACCTTTAATCTTTCTCTTAACCAAGGTACCCTTCCTAAGATCTGGAAAACAGTGCATGTTATTCCTTTATTTAAATCAGGGGATCCCTGTGACCTTAATAACTACTGTCCTAATTCCTTGCTTCCATCTCTGTCCAAACTACTGGAGAAATTGGTTAATGAGCAGCTCAGAATACACCTAGAAAACTCCAACTTGTTAAACCCGATCCAGTCTGGTTTCTGGCCACTTAACAGTACTACAACTGCACTTGCCAAGGTCATAAATGACTGGCAGATTGCTCTTGACAACAAACGTTATGTCTGCGCCCTGTTTCTAGACCTTAGTAAGGCCTTCGATATGGTGGATCATGATTTGTTGCTAATGACCTTAAAGAAAGTTGGGGTGGATAACCAGGCACTAAATTGGTTTGCCAACAACCTTACAGACAGAGATCAGCAGGTAAAGGTTGAAGGTGTTGTATCTCCAAAAAAAAACACTTCTAAGAGGAGTGCCTCAAGGGTCAATACTTGGCCCACTGCTCTTTGCTATCTATATAAATCAAATAGACAGTGGTTTTCAGTCAGCGAAAATACACCTTTTCGCTGATGACACAGTGCTCTACATCAACAGGCTAACACCGGAGCTCACCTGTGTAGATCTCTAAAATTAATTTGAAGTCCTTCAGAAAAATCTGCTTGACCTGAAACTCCTACTTAATGCAAAAAAACAAAGCCATGCTTTTCTCTCCCCAGTCCTTTCTACAAAAAACAATCTAGCTGACATGAACCTCCAAATCAGCACCTTCCTGGGTGAAAAACTGGAGTTCATGAAGAAATTCAAATACTTGGGGGTCTGGATTGACTCTAAGCTGTCCTATCTTGATGACTTAGATGAGCTCGCCAAGAAATTGAGACAAAGACTCAGTATCTTCTTCCGCATCAAATACTCATTAACTCCAGAGGCTAGAAAACTCCTTGTCCAGGCTACTTTCATGCCACTTTTGGACTATGTGGACTTCTTGTATAGCCACAGTATCAGCTTGGCTCTATCCAAACTTGACACCCTTTACCACAGAGCCCTCAGGTTTATCTCTGATGCATCTTACTCCACTCACCACTGTGCCCTTTATGCTTTCATAGGTTGGAGTTCACTTAGCTTGAGGAGGCAACAAAATGTCGTACTCTGGACTTACAAGGCCATAACTCACAAGCTTCCTCAGTACCTCATAGGCTGTCTGCCCATCTGCCCCCCCCCAGTGTTTATCCACTTAGAAATCTCACCTACATATCCCTTGCTATTCCCAAAGTTGGAACGCGCTTTGCAGAGCCTCATTAAGCTATGCCCTTCTAGTGCTCTGGAACAAGATACAAAAATCCCTAAGACTAACTCATCCTGTAACACTATTCTGATTCAAAGCCATGCTCCTAAAGACCTTCCCTGAGGTCTGCCAGTGTTTCAAACAGGGAAGTGGTATTCAAATGGCCAACCCACCTTCATACTGCTTATATTTCATCAGGCTTGTCTACTAGGATATCAACCTAGGAGATACTGTTTCTGAATAGCATACCACCTACTGACAACCTCCATTCCCCATCTATTACATTCCTTACATCCTTCCCTCTTCTTACCTCTGTACTGTCCTTACCTGCCCTCATCCACCCTTCTCCCCTTTTTCTCTTTCCTCTTCTACTCTGTCTTGTCATTACCACATCAGTGTATTCACGAGTAGTCTGTACTCTCCAGTACACTGCTCATAGGTCATGTAGACCCTGTCATTCTACAGTTCTGCAAATCTTCATGTAATCTTTACTTAATGTGCTTAAAACTGTGTATACATGTATTGAATCATTGACCTTCCTAAGTGCTTATGTAAATTGCTTGCTAGTGACTCTTAGCCTGTTGCATATTACATGTACTTCCTTGCCCTGTGTATGTCTTGTATGATTATATTGTCATTATATATGCTTACTATATATTTAGGTTATGGCCCATCTGGCTACTGTATTATTCCCAGGTCCATCTTGTAAGTGAGCTTGTCTCAATGGTGTTTCACCTGGCAAAATAAAGATATTGATTGATTGATTGATTGAAGTGAATGGTGCAGGGCGATCACATGGCTGTGCGTTAATTCCTCATACACACACAGCAAGTGATGATCAGTCCCTGAAAAGTAATTAATGATCCCTCTGTATCTTCTTATGCCATGGCATAAGTATTATTTCAGGCGGCCACTGTTGTTCTCACTAAGCGACCATTTGGCTTCACACCCACCTGCCCTGCGGACCTCTGGTGACCAAGTGCACAGTATTCCCCAGTGCATCAGAGTGCGTGTGTGTGTGTGGAATGAAGCTGCGAGAGCCCCCCGATCCCAGAGCAGTAACAATACGACAGCAAAAGGGAGTAGAGCAGATCTGTCTGGACCTAAGTTTCTGGGACCGAACAAAACAGCCTATTTTTTTGGCAGTCATCACTAGTTGGTTCTCTAGGGTCCATTTCTCTAAGACAGCGAAGTCTGTCTGTAGCCAAGAGCCTTAGTGCCAATCGAGCTCCTGAACAGAACAGCATCATCTGCATATAAGATGAGATGACTATCACCGCAGTTATGTATTTATTTATTTTTATATTCTTTTTGTAGGTTTTCTCCTACTCCCAGCCCCGAGGCCCTGGCACATGGCTGTGCATGCGTGTGGAGACACGTACGCACACCGTGGCACCAGCTCAGCCCCTTCCACCCACTCATACGATGCCACCCCCTCCCATCTATGCTACCCACCGGACCGCCACCCGGTTGGAGTGGAACTACTGGTGGGGCGACAACCCCACCACCCCAGGTAGAGGAGAGCTACCCACTGGCTTGTTCAGTCCTGCTCCTCCCTTCCCCCCATGTGCCAGCACCCTCGACGACCCGAGGTTGTTCCCGAACCCGGGTCACTGCCACAGTGCGAGGTAAGGCATCCAGTGCCTTAACCCTCAGTGCCATCGGACCAGCTATCACTGCAGTTATTGCCTAGATCATTGATGAACATGGAAAATAGTAGAGGACCTCATACGGAACCCTGAGGTATGCCGTCTGTAATTAGTTGACTCAATATGCTCCATGCCATTTGACCATCTGGGTATGACTTGTTAGACAATGAGAGAACCAGTTGATTACATGGGAGTTGAGGCCGATCTGTTTTAATTTTCCAAGGAGCAATTTGTGGTTGACCAAGTCAAAAGCCTTCATAGGGTCAATGAAGATAGCCCCTGTCGGGATACTGCTGTCCAGCGCCTTGAGAACATCAGTTGTGAATTTAATTAATGCAGTGTCTATTCCATGATTGCACCTGAATCCGTGTTGCTGAGGGGATGACAGGTGGTGGAGAGCTAGATAGTCCCACAGCTGGTTGTATACCAGCTTCTCTTGGATTTTGGACAGGAAGCAGAGCAGGGAGATTGGCCTGTAGTTGCCTATATCTTCACTGAGACCTGCCTTGTGGACTGGGACAGCTATTGCTTCCTTCCATTTGGCAGGGATCACTCCTTCATGGAAGGACCTCTTTATCAACAAGGTTACTGGGAGATGGGGGAGCCTTCCCCTCATAGGAAAGGTAAATGTGGTCAAAATGTGTGTTCTACCACAATGTCTTTACCTTTTCCAGACTTTGTCAACCCATATCCCCAAAACTTAGAGGTTATATTACTGCCCTGTTGTGGAAGGGTAAGAGACCCAGAATTAGGCAAGAAATGTTGTACCAGCCGGTGGCTAAAGGAGGCTTGGGACTCCCCAACCTGCACCTATACTATTTGGCAGCACATATAGCTTTCCTGACAAACCTTATGTAGAGTGATCCCCCGGCAGGGCATGGGTGGAGTTAGAGGGTACAAAACTCAATGCCCCTTTAGATTTCTCACTATTTGCAGCTACCCTGAATAGAAAGATAGTTAAACGTGTTTCCAACCCCTTTATCAGGGCATCGATGTGTGCTTGGCTATCACTGCATTACATGCTTGGACGCCTGGCTACACTGTCCCCGATGCCTCCATACAACATGCGCTCTGGGATGAGGGCCATGTACTGGAGCCCACCTGGAAAACACTCTATGCCTGGGGGAGGGCCGGCCTACACCGCATATCCCAACTCTTTGACCAGGGAACCATGTTATCCTTCCAGCAGCTTTCCAAAGATTTTAATCTCTACCCCTCCCATTTCTTTATCTACAGGTACATGCCCGAATCAAAGAGGGTGGCAAGGAGGGGACTACCCTTGGCTCTGAGATCACCTCTGGAAGAGGCCTTGGGGTCTCCCTCTGCCCGAATAAATAGACCATTGACTAGCTGCAATTGGACTCTTCTGGGTGGCTTGCCAGTCCTACTGGAGACTCCGAAGGGAAAATGGGATGGGGACTAAGGTAAGGGCACACTGACAGAGGGAGACTGGACATCAGCACTTAGAAAAGGAATGACCTGCTCAGTCAACAATCGACTGAGAGCCATACACTTTAACATTCTCCATAGAACGTATTTCACCCCAGTGCTTGCTAACAAGATAGATCCTAGAAACCCAGACCTCTGCCCCAAGTGCAAAGCATAAAAAAGTACATTGTTTCACATGATCTGGGGTTACCCAAGGATATCTGTGTTTTGGCAGGGAATAGCCTGTATAACACAAAAGGTACTGAAGGATACGCAGGACGTGGCACCGGGGAGATTCTGCTGGGACTGCCTGGTTGATTGAGGGGGAGAGAGGGGCTGTGCCATCCCCTGTGGTCGCTGGCCATGGCTGTGGGCAAACAAGTCCTGGCAAGCCAGTGGTGGTTGGAGTCTGTGCCCACAATTTCTCAAAGGGCTAAGCTCTTGTTGCAATATATGAAGCTGGAGCACTCGCAATATAAAGCAATGGGGTGGGAGGATAAGTTCCAGTGGCTTTGGGGTCCATTAGAACAGACCCTGGCAGCCCCCTAGTTCCCTACCTTCTAGTCCAGGAGGCTGGCAGGAAAACTGAAGGTGTTGACATTCCAAGAACCTCCTAATGTCAACTTCCATTGGAAACCTGCACTACCATCTCTATGATATATATAAATGGAAATTTGTGTTCTTACTAGGAATAATGCCTAGCCTGGTTGGGGGGGGGTGTAGAGTGACAGTGATTGTGAACCTATTGTATAATGCCTAAAACTCTGTACGTTATGAGAAGTATGCAAACTTTGTATACCTTTTTTATACTAGTGTTGAATGGTTTATCTGCTGTACTGCTGAAGTTCTAAAATAAAGTTTACAAAACATGGTTACCGGGGCTGCAATGATTGGGGCAGCTGCTCTCAATAACCTGGGTTCTAGTTTATCCAGCCCCGTAGAGCTGCCCAATTTAATTTTCTTGAGGAGGGCTAGCACTTCTTTCCATGACACTAGTTGAAGGTGGAATTCAGGGTGTGAAATGAGCAGGTTGTGAGGAGTTATTGGGGGCTAAGGATGAGGTAGAAAATGCATTTTTATATTTGTCCAGGTCTGTAAACTGAAGGTTGAATGCAATGGCCACAGACCAAGGGTCATTTATAGTCTGATTATTGACCACTGTTGGACCATAAGAGGCACTGGCTCCACCTTTGAGCAGGCAGTTAATCTGGACCTAGAATGTCTATGGTCAGATAGGTTATCACGCTGAAGACACCAAACATACTCCTGTTTAGCTTTCTTGGAGAATTTCTTATACAGATTTTGACATTCTCTATATTTGATCTGATCTGAAGTAGAATAGGTTCTGTGTCTGGAGCATCTGCTTCCATGGAGATTGTTGCATAGAGTGTAAACATAATGAGGGATCCCTAAGAAGAAACATTACTATGGGGGAGTAATTTTTTTCTTTTCAAATGCTAAAGAGCAGCTGATGCCTTTGTGAAAAGTTTGGAAAACCTAATATTTAGAAACAATTCAACTTTGTGTATCTTAGACAGATTTCTCCTCTTCATTAATTATGACTGAAGAAATCAAAAAACAAGGGGCCCGATATTCAGAAAGGTGCAAAGCACAGCACCAGTGTTTGCACTGTACTTCAGTGTTGCCCGGGGGTCTGAGGATGGTATATTCAGTCAAGTGCTACCTGTCTGAATATAGGGCCATGTCAGTGCAGCACTAAGTCAGGCAGCACTGCCCCGACATGGGTCCAGAAGTTGGCCAAAGGAGTTGACAGCACCAGAGTGCTAATAGCAATTTTCAAAGGTACCCATGCAAAGGAGCCCATTGGGCATGAAAGGTACTAAGGGGCCATTTGTATGCCCATTATGGGTCCATTTGCATGGGCAGCAGAGTCAGGTAGTGTAGCACTGCCCCCCCCACCATTCATGACAGCTGTAGCTATACCTGGTGCTAGTGGTCCCCCTTCCCTCCTATCATCAGCCCCGAAGATAAATGTACAACCCCTTGTGCTAATGGTCCCCTCCCTCCCTTCGATCCCAGCCTCAAAATAAGAAGTAAAATCCCTGGTGCTAGTGGCCCCCCCTTCCTCCATTTGCCGGCCCCGAAGATACATGTACAGTCCCTGATGCTAGTGGTTCCCTCCATCCCGTCCCAGTCCCGCAATAATAAATAAACTCCCTCATGCTAGTGGTCCCCTCTCTCCGATCCCGGCTCTGACATAAAAAATTTTTTAACCCTGATAGTAGTGGTGTCCCCCCCCAAATTCCCAGCAGGGTGATGTGCCTTGTCCTACAAATACGAGGCACACTCCCTGTCTGGACAAATGAGCACCAGCCAAAGAGGTGTGAGGAGGGTTGTGGCAGTCGCTATACATACCTACAGCACCATGGATACTGATCAGGTTAGTGAGGGGGGGACACTGGACACCAGGGAGGGTTTTTTTTTACTTTCAGGCTGGTGATCAGGGGGGAACCACTGCCACTAGAGATATAAAATTTTATGTCGGAGCTGGATCGGAGGAGAGGAGGGCCCACTTAGCACTGTGGATTTATTACGTTATCGCTGAGCTGGGATCGAGGGAGGGAAGGGCCCACTAGCACAAGGGATTTTATTTATTGTCAGGGGCTGGGATTGGAGGAAGGGAGATGACCACTAGCACCAGGGATTTTATTTATTGTCATGGGCTGGGATTGAAGGGAGGGAAGGGATCACTAACACCAGGGATTTTATTTATTGTCATGGGCCGGGATCAGAGGGAGAGAGGGGACCACTAGCACCAGGGATTTTATTTATTGTCATGGGCTGGGATTGGAGGGAGGGAAAGCAAACTAGCACCAGGGATTTTATTTATTATTATGGGCTGGGATCGGAGGGAGGGAGGGGACGACTATCACCAGGGATTTTATTCATTATTATGGGCTGGGATCAGAGGGAGGGAAACCACTAGCATCAAGGAAGTTTATTAATACAGGGTTGGGGGTTGGATGGAGGAGGGGACCACTAGCACCAGAAATTTTTATTTAATTGTTGAGGCTGGAGATCAGAAGGTTGAGTGTGCAACAGACCACTGGAGTGGGTATGCACTCCCAGCGGCCAACCAGCTGGTTGGCTGCTTTACCTTCAGTAGTCACTAAGGTTGCACGGAATAAGACGAGGTCTTCATCTGCAGTATTTATATGGTGTAAAAGGACCACGCAAACCTTAGAGTGCCACGCAAATCCACTGAATATCAGCTTGGCCAATATGCCTGTCCCTGCCCCCCCCCCATTTGGTTTGTGCAGGCACTACCCCTGTTTGCCTGAGCAACACAGCTCTTTGAATACTGAGCTCCAGCGCAAAGCCCAGTTTATGCAGTCAAACACCGATTAGTGCCTGTGCAAACTTCTGAATATCGGGCCCAAGATCTTTATTCTTTAGAGTTCATCTGCGTCTGTAATTCATTCCCTACTTGAAATGATAATCCTTTGCTGTGACATCACAATCTGTTCCTATGGGAATAACTGTAATGTCACAAGCAGAGTAGTATGACATCAGGTTGGGAAGGAGCAATAGGAGCTGATGAACACTTAAGGAACAAGGATCCTATTTTCATGCATATGACCTCAGTGATAAATCATGGGGACAAGAAATGCAGAGCTAATGAGAACTATAAGCTGCTTTGTGTCCAAGTGCTATGTTTTTCAAAGTTCTTCTTGAGGTGACAGTGGCTTTTTAAAGGCTTTTTGTATGAAAATTGTGATTGCACTTGTTATGGGTGAGAGGTTTTACTGTTTTATTTTATTACTTTTTGCTTTTCATTTTTATATAGAATCTTGCATGTTAAAAAGGACTTCTTTTTGTGTGTATACATAATATGTTATCATTGTATGGCTTCCTACTGTTGTACCCCTTCCCCCTGCGTGGCTGAAAAAAAGTTCTCTTTCCTGGTAAAAAGCAATCAATAAATAAATCAATAACTAAAATACTGGATGGGCAACTATGCACAACCAGTGTGTTCTGCCACAGAAGCGTTCTGATTCCCTCTGACCTCGAGAGTGAAGCTCGAGAAGTCCATGGGAATCAGAACCCCAAGGCAGCGGAACACACTTGTGCATACAATTGCTCATCCTGTATTTCTTATAGTGTACAGTATTATATGAACTGTGCACACAGACGTTCTAACAAAACTGACTTGTGCAGTATCTAGAGGTTTCAGAATGCTGTTGTACTACAGAAGGGTACCATCACATTCCATGACCTTTGAACTATGGTACAACAGCATTGCGAAAGGGATGGAATTCTATGCAGAACAATATTATACCCTATAGATAAATAGATAAATAAATGAATGTTAATACTTTCCTTTACAGTTTCTCTAGATTGTGTAGGGCCAGTTGGTCTGGCAGATATGGTGTATGCTGTGCTTTAATGACTTCAACAAATGAAGTAACAAATAACTATAAATTGATGTAAACTGAAAGTGGAAACATAAGTATGTTGTATTTGAAGGATTTCTTTTTTTCCTGGTGAGAGGTGCTGCAGTCTGTGGACCCACTGGTACTGTAAGTTGCATAGGTTACATTATGGAACCTATATCTGAATATGTTGATTCTTTTTTAAGACCATATGTTACCTCTTGTGTGCTCCCATTTAAAAGCCACAAAAGATGTTCTGAATGTAATGGGGATAGCGCTGTGGACAGAGACCCATACAGTATCTCGTTACTTTGGATATTGAGTCTTTGAACACCAATATCCCCCATGAAGGAGCTTTGAATGCTGTTGCATTTTATTTAAACCACAGACACCCAGACCCTAGTTCCCCCACAGAATTTCTGCTAAAACTGATGGAATACATTCTAAAAAATAATGTTTTCATGTTCGGTAACACATTCTATCTTCAAACTGAGGGGATAGCCATGGGGGGAACTTTTGCACAATCCTTGGCAAATTTATACGTGGGTGCCTGGGAGCAACAACATATTTATGACCCTGTTACAAATCCCTTTTTCCACAGGTTATCTGTATGATGTCACTATACTGATGATGTGGTAGCAGTGTGGCATGGGAACATCCCGGAACTAGAGGCATTTATTCAGTATCTGCATCAAACAAATCCTAATTTGAAATTTACCTGTACTGCCAGCACAGAATCTGTAAACTTACTAGATCTCAAATTAAGACCGTAGCTGGAACAGTTACAACATAGATTTTTCATAAGGACATGGACAGAATCACCTTGTTAATGGCCTCAAGTAGTCACACATGCCACCACACTGTCCAAAACATACCAAATGGTAATTTTTTACATGTAAAACATAACTGTAGAGAGATAGTTATGAAAAGGGGGCAGCAGACTTGGAAAGGTTTGTCACTACGTTTTCTGCACATGCAAATCAGTCTGAAAAAATGTTGAAGAAACATTGGTATGTACTGGGTAGTGACAGGGGTCTAGAAAAAAATTACAGAACCCTCCCCCCTCCCAGAATGGCATACCAGAGGGCCTCCACTATCAAAGACACGCTTGTTCTTAGCCATCACTCAGAAAAGGGGTGCGACCACCTGACTAGAGCACAACTTAAAAGGTTGCTATCCGCACAAATGTTGCATGTATTGTAACTATATCTCCCAAGGCAAGTTGTTCAAAAATCCTCACACTGGTAAAGTCTTTAAAATATGACAATTCACTACCTGTGATACTACAGGAGTCGTTTACATGGCGGAATGCACCTCCAGTGTATTCTATATGGGGAAAACAGTCAGAAGCTTTAAATTAGAGTAGGGAATATTGCAGAGCAATAGAAAGGGAAGACCCTACATACATACATGCAGCACACAGAAAAGAGGCTATTAACAAGTTAGAATATTCATTTAGGTTTAATAAATGAAGCAACTGACAAGTAAGAATAGGCATTTAGCTTTAGGACACTAGATATTGAGTATGCCTGAAACCTAGAGGGAGGACTTTAATAATCTGGTACTAAAAAGGGAAGGTTATTGGATCATAAGCCTGCAAGCCACAAAAGCAGCTAGTTTAAATACAGGGATCTTAAAATATATTCTGAAATAAGATGTATCATATAATGACATATACTGTGGATTACTTTAAAGGACTTTCTTTATGCTTCTCTTTTTAGCTTTTCAGAAGGCACTGGATTAAGTGCACACCAGGATGATAACGAAGACCCTGGGGGTGGTGACTAATCTTTAGCAAATCTGCACCTGCTATACAATAATATTGTTTTAACTGAAGTTATCTTTTTATATTGTTTTTTCAGGAGATCCATATACAAAATAGACTATTTGTACTAATTGCTTACATGCGATTTTTTGCTTATAATTTTGTGCCATTCTAGACTACTAATAACAGAATGAAAATTATTAGGCATGTCAAAGTTATATTTCTAAACTTACCATGATAGTGCCATATAGAAACCATTGGGGGGGGGGTTTAATTATTTAAATGATGTTTTTCTATGTATTTATTACACTTTTTTCACTGTATTTATATTTTTTTAAGTGTTTGCAAATATCTATTGTGACTGTCTTATTTATTGATATACAAAAATACTGCTGTCAGAACCAGTCATACTCTCTAATGTCACCTTTCATAAAGAATCAGAGGATCTGAAATGCATTAGGCAGGCATTTTGGGCATTTGTTTTTAAGTATATTTTTGGTCCACAATAAAAATGGCACAAACTGCACTTTGAAAAAAATCCATGGAGTCAGAGCATCATCCCTATAATAGGTGGTGAATGTTTATTTTGTGTGTTGTCTTGTACTGCTTTTCTAATGCAGGTACCACTTTGCAAGTGCAAACCTTCTGCTGTTTGTCAACTCACTGGCTGCACATCTGTAGGAGCCATGAGAGGAGACGCGGGCAGAGAGCTGAGGGATCAGTGGAGCAGTGTGTCTGCTGTTGGCATTCTGTATGAACCAGATAGCGTCTGGAGCACCATAGTATCCTTAAATTCTTAAAATCATAGCCTATTTGTGTAAGGCTCCCAACAAGGTAAGACTGGCAAGGGTGAACAGAGTTGCTTAGTTTGAGCAACATTTGTGAGAATCATCAGCTCTGTTTGTGGGGTTGCTGGCACTATGGCAAGGAGACTGTTGAATATCAGAATTCTGCCAGCAGTACCAGCTGTGTACCTCAGTGTGATACAAGAAACAGTTTTGCTTTGCCCTGGAGTCCCCTCCTATGTTCTGACTCTGCTGCATTACTTATATGATACCGCTGCTGCTCGTGGTGCCAAGGTGCTCCAGTCCCAAATTACCACAGTGTGTAAAAACAGCACTTTTTGGGCCACCCGATGTGCCACCATGCCAATAGCCTGGTTCAGAAGCTGATGATCAGGAAGCCAAGCAATCATCAGCAAAGAGGGTTGACAGCGATAGCTGCAGTCCCATACTGTTCTCCAGTGGAGGGCCAGGGACGAGCTTGATCACACACCTAGGAGGCGCTGCATGTCCATTCTGTGTCACAGGGTGGGTTGGCTAAAATTGAGAAGAAGGGACCAATATTTGCGATACAAATGGTGGCCAATCAGATGGCCAGTGTGAACTTGTCAGCCTGTCTTCAGTTGATGTCAGCCCTCGCAGCAGCCAAAGGAGACAAGGAGAGAGGACAGGTGACAGAAGGAGGGAAGGCAATGTGTGAACCCAGCAAGATGCTTATAAAGAGGAGCTGCCAGCAGATCTGTGGAGAACAAAGTGCGGAGGAGCGAGTTCTTTCACAAAGAATTCAAATGCAGTCAATTGCTGCAGCTGGAAGTGATCAATCTCAGACTTGAAGGGGAGAAACCATGCTGAAAGACCCAGGTGTAAGCCATTAGGAGGACAGAGTAGGCCACATGACACTCCTGCTCGGGAGACAGCCACATCAGTTCTCCCCAGGCCATGCAGTGGGAGAATTCCTTACAGGGAGTTTGCAGGCTTCAGACTCTCCAGGGGTGATCAAGAGGGAGAAGATGCGGAGACGGGTCCACAGGTCATTTCCAGATGAAGTCATAGCAGCTCAACTGAGACTGAATGAAGGGTTCAGCTAAGCCAGATCCCCAGAGAGAATCAGCATCTGTACTACAACCAAAAAGGGGATGCCCCTCAGTCCATCCGGCACATCCAGCCGCGTGCAAAGACAGCTCAGCCCATCAACAAATATTTATTATTGTACATTGTAAGCACAGATCTGTTCAATTAAAACTATAATAAATAAGTCTGAAAGCTGGTTTAACTAGCAGTTTATTATCTGAGCACCTTGTTCAGTGGTGGTTTCAGCCATCAGTTTAGTATTTAAGGAACAAGACTGTGGAACAATTTTCCCCGGCTACTGTGGATTACAATTTAAACTGTTTCTATTTATTAATTTATTGAAAGAATTGGAATTACAACCTTTGAGTCAAGGACTTCTTTACAAAGGCTCCACATCAAAAATGAAATAACATAACAGGGTACAAGAAAGACAAGAACAGAGCAATACAACAATGTTGAAAAGAGGACAAGTAACAAAATTTAAGGGCGGAGAGAACCATCCCGAGTCAAACAGTGAGCAGTAAACAACAATAGCTACAGTATCAAAAGACAGTGATCAATAAAGTACAGTCTGGTTACAATTTCTGCAGGGTCAAGTGGTAGGGTCAGACTCCAGGGCAAAGGGAAAGTGGGGGGGGAGATGTGGGTGACTTACGTCCACATTGCAGATAGGGACTAGGCGCAGTTGCAGCAGGAGTGGGAGAGAATTTCTGAACAGAGTCGGGATTTAAATGGGTCTAGATGCTGCTCCAGAGAGACAGCAGGAGGTAGTTCATTAAACCACAGGGGGGCCATGTGGAAAAAGGAGCATTGGCCCAGGGAAGTCCTGCAACTTTGTACTAAGAGAGGGGCAGACAGAGAGCTTTGAGTTGTCCGGGGTTGGGTGGAGTGCTGCACAAGATGGCAAAGTCCCGGAGGGGGGGAATCAGAGTGAGAGCATTCTGCAAGGAGACAGGTCTGGTATCTGAGCTGTCTATCAAAGTTAAGCTGGTTGGTGCAATGGTAGAGCTCACAGGTATGGGTCCACTGGTCACATCCTGTGACAAGTCTGCAGGCTTTATTTAGGGAGACTTTAACATGGCGTAGGGTGGTGGGGTCAGCGGAGCCATGGATGACAATCCCATAGTCAATAAGTGAGAGCACCGAAGATGTCACAGCAAGGTTTAGGGCATTTGAGAGCAGGCAGCCCCTATGCCTATACAACAGCCCTAGTCTAGCATTGACAGCTGAGGAGAGGAAAGTGATGTGTTCGTGGAAAGTGAGAGAGGAGTCAAGGGTGATGCCTAGGTATTTAAAGGTGGGTACCAGGTCAAGTGGGGAGCCCTTGGAATTGAGGATGGTGAGGGTAAAGTTTTTATGTTTGTTTTGTCTGTGGGTGAAGAGCATGGCCTTGGTCTTTTTGTAGTTCATGACAAGGCAGTGAGCTGAGAACCAGGCTTCAGTCTCAGTGAAGGAGTGCTGAAGGGAAGCTTGAAGAGAAAGGGGGTCAGGGTGACTGTCGAATATGACTGCATCATCAGTGTAGAGAAGCAGCCCATCCGAGCAGGCCTTGGGGAGGGTGTTCAAGAACATGCTAAACAAGGAGGGCCTAATATAGAGCCTTGGGGGATCCTAGAGCAAAGCGGTTTACTGGGCGAGAGTGTGGTATTTAACTTGACCCTCTGGGTTCTATTGCCAAGATAGCTTTTAAACCAGGCAGTAGCTTCCAGAGATAGCCCCAAGAGGGACAGGGATTGTAAGAGAAGCATGTGACTGACAGAGTCGAAAGCCTTGGTTAAATCAATATTGGTAGAGCCAACCAAGTGTCCTTGGTCAAGGGCTTTGTTTATGAAGGTGGTGTATTCAAGAAGGGAAGTAGTAGTAGTACTATGTCCCTTTCTGGAGCCATGTTGTTCAGGACAGAGAAGATCATATTTGGTGAGATAGTCGGTGAGTTGGTCTGACACTATTTTTTTCTAAAACCTTGGAGATGGGGGTGGGAATTGTGATGGGGCAGTAGTTCTCCCCACCTTTAAGGATTGCGGTGATGACAGCTGATATCCAGCATGTTGGGAATACAAAATCACACATGCCCCCAGAATGCAAAGCATCATGGGCTGCATATGCAAATCATCACAGAATGTTGGGTATTGTCCAAGGCAGAGAGATCAGTTGAGGATGTCCATGAGGAGGGTGATTATAGCATCTAGGGTGAGCAGGACAAGTTTGAAGTCCAGTGAGTCACTACTAAAGCATGATTTGCTCAGGGCTTTGGTAAGGTAAGATCTTGCCTCATGTGGGGAGAGTGTATAAAGCCTGAAAGTGGGGTGATTGTAGGATGGGGGAGTTGGGGCAGCTCAGGGGCCAGGTTGAAAATATTTGTGGGAAGGACACCACTGAGATCAGAAAAGGCAGAGTTAAGGGTATCCGCAATTAGAAAGGGATCTTGGGATAGGGAGCCATTTACCAGCAGTTGGGCCGGAGATCATTTTTCCACTAAGTTCTTAAAATGTTATTCCAGAACTTACACCCCGAGCCTGAGGTGGAGGAGAGTGACTCCTGGTGGTGGGTGGCTTTGGCTTTCCGAATTTCCCAGGTGCATTTGTTCCTGAGTTCCCTGTATAATTACCGGTTGTGTGGTTTGCCCGATTCATTAGCTAAGTGCCACTGGTTGTCCCGCTGCTTCATGAGGTCAAGTAGAGTGTGGGAGAGCCAGGGGGTATCATAATTTTTAATCAGTTGCTTGGAGACTGGGGCATAGTGGTCGCAGGTCGAGTTAAATGTAGAGATAAAGTGGTCAAGGGCAACGGCTATGGGAGGTGCAGAGTTGATGGGGGACCAGTCACAGTGCAGCAGGTACTGCTTAAGTTGGGGGAGGGAGCCCTTTTTTAAGCGACGGTGAGAGATAAATTTTGGTGGCCATTTTGGAGATGTCTTTGAAGTCCAGTTCCAGAGAACTGGTGAATGGTCGCTCAAAGCATCCGTAAGTACTGAAACCTCAGAAAGGCAAGCAAGCATGTTCATGAGGATGAGGTCAATGAGAGTGGGGGTGCTTGTTTTATGATCGAGTCTTGTGGGAACTGGACAACTTGTGTGAAGTCAAGGGCAGTAATGGAATCCTTGTAGGGGGCAAAGGAGGCGGTGAGCCAATTGA
This sequence comes from Neoceratodus forsteri, assembly GCA_016271365.2. Classification (NCBI taxonomy): domain Eukaryota; kingdom Metazoa; phylum Chordata; order Ceratodontiformes; family Ceratodontidae; genus Neoceratodus; species Neoceratodus forsteri. Next base: position 147,456,063 of record CM028135.1, read on the forward strand.
CATTAAGGTCACTCAAGGCAATGATTTCACTGGAGGAGGGCAGCTGTGCAAGGCAGTTCAGTACCGAGTTGAACGCAAGCTTTTGGTTCCAGTGGGGGGGGATATATACCATATCTATGTGGAGAGTTTTTCCTGTGGCATCAGGTTGCAGCCTGACGGTGAGGGCTTGGGCCCCATGGGATGGGGGGGCCATCAGGGACTAGAGAGGCTTGAAAAGGGTAATGGTAGTATAAGTCACAACCCCCTCCCTTTTGACCTGTCTGTCAATTCTGAGGATAGAGTATCCAGGTATATGGATGCAGAGTCTGGTGTGTCAGGGTCAAGTCAGGTCTCAGTTACTGCTACTCTATCAGGGGAGATAAGTGCTTACCAGCCTTATAGAGCATCATGCTTTTTCTGGAAGCTACAAATATTGATAGTGGCTATGTGTAGACCAACGGATGGCCTGTTAGGGGAACTGAGGGAATGGGAGTAGGCCAGGGTTTGGGTGCACGTTGCTAGATATTAAGAGAAGGAGGAGAGCATGGTGAAGGAGAGTAAGTCTGAGCAATCTATTTACGAGCTTGGGATTCTGGGGCAGAGAGTTGGGGTAGCTGGTGGATATGGGTATAGGGAGGGTGGATACGTGAGTAGCCACCCAGAGGGCTGGGGATGTAAGCAGGACTGGATTCCAGAGCTACAGACAATGGGGAATTATATGCATGGCAGGTTGGGCGTAATGTAGGGTTCCTGTAGGGCTATCGGGCAAGTCATTTGATGGGGGGGGGAGGGAACACAAGTACAAGCAGCACTCCAATGAATAGGGAGGAGGACACAGTGAGACATAGAGATGAGCTAAGGTGAAGTTACCACAAGAGGGCAGTGTGTTCTTCAGGCCACAGGGACTCAAGAATAGCAGTGTACCTTCCTGAATAAAATAATCCTTGTCAGATGGAGTAGTGGTAGGGTTGCTGCTTTAGATGCAAAGGGTACAGGGTTTAAAGCTGGAGAGGAGAAACAAGAGGAAAGAAGGAAGGGCCAGAGAGGCAATAACTAAACAGGAGAAGGAAAGTAGATAATAAAAGTAAAGAGTGGTGGGTGCTGGGAGGTAGGGAGCCCAGTACTGACCCCTGGTGGCCATCTGTGATAACCTGCTAACAGGAAATGGACACTTAGGAAAGCACATGACCTAATGACAGGATAAATGGAGTGTCAGCCTTGGATGGGGAGTCTATGCAAAGGATTGATGGATAAACACCCTTCCAGTGGTATCTCTGCAGGTAGGGGAGCAGTTATTACCTTAAGAGCCTGCTCAGCCTTCCACTCTCAATGCTAGCTGTGTGCATTATTTTATTAACACCATCTCTCTCACAGGCCTGCAACGGGCCACCTTATTGTGAAGTGTGCCGGGATGGGAAAGAGTAGAGAAGAGTAGATGTAGAGTGCAACAGGGGGTGGTAATGAGAATCATGTAATACCATGATGCCAGATGACGTGAGCCAAAGAGATGAATGTCAGGCTCTTCAAATACACCCACCCAAGTGGTTTTCAACTTTTTTTCAACTTTTATTGGATATCAAATTGAGATAATATTGTCTCTTTTGCAATTGTATCCAAACACATAACATATAAGACAATTAATGACTTACATACAAAATTTCAGTTTCAATATCAGATTACAGTTTTCAATTTGAGTGTAAAGCATAAAATATCCTTTAACCATAGCAACTACAATGTTTGTTGTACATAGTCATCAAAGAGGACCTAAAGCATTTAAATGGCAACAATACAGTAATGTCTAATTGTTAGACAATCATTTCCATGTTTTGGGTACTAGACTTGATATAGTTTTATCACCAATTATAGTCCTACGTCTTGTCATACAAAAACATAAACGAGTTGAGGACCTTAAAGAATAATATCGTTGAGACCTAATTTGTAATAAATTCAAAAGAAAAACTGGTAAGGTCTGTAACACAAACCTGTATACCAGTAAATTCCAATGAATATCCCTCCTGTCAAATAATGAAAGGAATCCTGATTTTTGATACAAGACACAGGAATGAGTTCTAAATGGTAACTCTGTTATAAATCTTAAAGCAATATTGCATAAGACATCAAATGAGCACAATAATGACTTTAGCATTTTTATAAACTACATCTCCATAATCCAATATGGGCAAGAACATAGTAGAAACCAATAGCTTTCTAATCTTTAAGCTAAAAAGAGGTTTGTTCCTATAAAAGAAACCCAAAAGTCTTTTCAACTTTTTTGACATAGATGTTATGTGCAATTCAAAAGTCAGATTATTATCTAATATTACTCCTAAATATTTATAAAATTCTACATGTTCTAAGATGGTTGTTGATAAAGATCTAATTTCTTTTTTAGATGACTCTTTTATATCTTTCTTCCTAAATAACATCCATTGTGTTTTCTGTTCATTCAAAAGCAATCTTAATGTAATAAGTTCCCCCTTTATATTACAACAATCTTGTTGCAGGACCATCATTGCTGTGTCTGTATCATCACATTTTGTATACAATATTGTATCATCAGCATAAATGCGTGTACAAGGTTTAGATGAACAGTAGTTTGGTAAATCATTTATGTATAATTAAAAAAGAAGAGGGCCAAGCACTGACCCCTGAGGTACCCTGTTCGTCAAAGTGGTTGGTGCTGAACAAACACCCCCCAATCTGATGGACTGTAACCTCCCAATCAAATAAGCATGAATCCAACCTAGTGCTGGAATACCCACGCCAACCCTTTTTAATCAATTTAGTAATATAATATGATGACAGTGTCGAATGCCTTTGACAGATCCAAGAATATTGATGGCACTTCCTGGTTTCTGTTGAAGGCATCCAACATGTCATCAACCACTTTAAGTATTGTATATGTTGTGTTATGTCATTTTCTGAAACCTGATTGCAAATGTGTTACTACGAGGTTCTGGAGGGGTTTGTGTGTGATAAATGTATCATGCTGGATATAACTGAAATTAAGGTTTTAAAACAGAGGGTTCAGGTGTAGATTGACATTAGCAATTTAGAACACTTTATTGATAGTGCATCAGAAATAGCTGTTGAGGCTAGTGACCAGAAAAGCATCTTGACAAACGATCTAGGGGGTGATGATGAGTGGTGTCTAGTAGCTAAAAATACAAATAAAAAGAAAGGCACAAGAAACATAAGGGGATCTTCAAACTTTTTAATCCCAAATAGATACTCTGCCCTAAGTCAGGATACTATAAATGAAGAAAGTTTACTGATTCTGGACCCCCAACCCCTACTGTCTAGCATAAGTTTCTCAACTTCCTCAACTTTGGAAGTAGCACATCCAAACACCAGTAACAATGAGAGTGGGGGACAAGAGATGCTTGTAAACCCACAGGACGTATTGGTTGTAGGGGATTCCATGCTTAGATATACAGATCAGATTATCTGTAAGAACAGGAACTCGACCACTACTGTCAGTACATTTCCTGGGGCGGTCATAAAGGATATTCATCAACTTCTCCCTGGTTTACAAGAAAATACTTCAAAACCATTAGTTTTATTACATGTTGGTGTAAATGATGTGGGTAGAAGGAGAGTTCTCAACATCCAAAGAGATTATGAAAAAGTAGGGAGGTCCCTGACAGATGACGGATGTGATCTTATAATATCAGGTATATTACCTGTGTTTAGGGAATCCCAGGAAAAGCAGAACATGATACATTATGTAAATGGATGGCTGAAAAGATGGTGCCTCAGAGAGGGTTATACTTTCTTGGATCATGAAGCCAGTTTTAGGAACTACAGACTATATTCACATGACGGTCTTCATCTAAACAGGAAGGGTAAACGGTTTTTTGCAAATAAACTCTGACAGGCACTTGAGGAACGTTTAAACTTCATAGTTGGGGGGGGGTTGGATGGCCTGGTACACCTATATTAAGTCATAATAAAAATGCTGACCCAGTTTTAAGGAATTGCTTACTTATGAATGCCAGGAATATGAATAATAAGTTTGGAGAACTACAAGTAACTATGAACACTTTAGATATATGTGTGTGTGCCATAACTGAGACCTGATGGAGTTCTGGAGATTCCTGGGATGAGCATATCTCTGGTTACACCTTATTTCATAAAGATAGGCAATCAAAAAAGGGTGGGGGAGTAGCCCTGTACATCTCTGATAGCATAATCTCAGAAATGGTAGATACCCAAAAATGGGATAAAACTAAGATCCTTTGGGTTAAAATACCCCCCCACACTCAGAAATTATTAACATAGGTTTGATATATAGATCTCCCTCAGTCCCCGTGGATGAAGAAGCTCAATGGCTAGATTTTATTAATACAATTGGTAATACTAAAAACAATGTCCTTCTTGGAGACTTTAATCTCCCTGGCATAAACTGGGATACACTCCAGCCCAAGACTAAAACCGAGTCACGTTATTTAGAAACATTTTTGTTAGCAGGAATGAATCAGTTGGTGACATCTAATACAAGGGATAACCATATTCTGAATCTGGTTCTAATGAATCTAACAGAAAATATAAATGATTGTAAGGTCCTCCCCCCCTTGGGTCTAGCGACCATTCCATGGTTTACTTTTCCTTTGGAACAATGTTGGGTAATATAAAAGGTAAAACAATTAAACATAATTATAATAAAGCTGATTATGATGGTATGAAGTGTTCCCTAAAAACATGGAAGTGGGAAGAGGAATTTTAAGACAAACCATTACATCTTATATGGGACCTCCTAGTGGATAAGGTGTCTTCCCTAACAAAAACCTTCATCCCGTTAGTTAAGAGCCAGGTAGGTAATAACAAAAATGTGCCTGAATAGATGACTCCATCTGTGTGGAAACTGATTAATAAGAAAAATAAAGCATTTGAAAGAGCAAAGAAATCTGGCAGTAGTATATGCTGGGATTCTTATAAACTGCTGCTTAAACAAACAAAAAGGTGTATTTCTAATGCAAAATGAACATACGAACTGAGTCTTGTAAAGAAGGTCCAGGATAATTATAAATCCTTCTATGCTTACATCAATAACAAGAGGGGTACAAGTCCATGTATCGGACCATTACAAGGAAATGATGGCAATATGGTTACTGACCAGCTTCAAATGACTCAGCATTATAATAGCTTTATTACTTCTGTATTCAACAACAAAACTTATCCTAAATTAGCACATGATACTGACCTACAGATCACAAGGGGAAGATGTTCTAAATAAGCTCCTGAAAATCAATCAAAATAAATCTCAGGGCCCGGATGGGCTGCATCTGAGAATACTCAAGGAGATGGCAGAAATTTTGGCTGGTCCAGCTACGGCTATTTACCAAAGATCTTTGGATGAGGGTTTAGTCCTGGGTGCATGGAGACAGGCATTGGTGGTGCCTATCCATAAAAAGGGGAGCAGGCATGAGGTGGCAAATTATAGGCCTATAAGCCTGACTTCAGTTTTGGGTAAAATCCTAGAACGTATTATTAAAGATCATATTAATCGGTACCTTGATGAAACAGAACAAACTGACCCAGTGCAGCATGGTTTTATAAGGAGAAGATCATGTCAGACAAACCCCTTTGAGTTTTACGGAGGGGTTAGTAAAGCATTAGACCAAAAGTACTCAGTGGATGTGATATATTTGGATTTTTCCAAAGCTTTTGATAAGGTACCTCATGGAGAACTAATCAATGCTTTAATTGATCACGGATTGTGGGGCAATGTAACTAAATGGATAGAAGCATGGCTCGATACATGGTTACAATTAGTTAGTGTAAGTGGTACATGTTCCACTTGGGCAGAGGTGACGAGCAGGGTGCCATAGGGCTCCGTTTTGGGGCCTTGTTTATTTAATGTGTATATTGCCTCAATGAAAACAGAGATGGGAGTATGGGTATCCAAATTCGCGGATGACACCAGAGTAGGTATTATAGTTGATAGCCTGGAAGATGTAGCAAATCTTCAGGAAGCCTTGGGTGATCTGGAAAAGTGAGCACTGGATAAAAAACTGACCTTTAATAATGATAAATGTTGTGTTATGCATTTTGGGAGATCAAATGGTAACATGACATATGCACTTGATGGACACACACTAAGCACAGTGGAGCAACAAAGCGATCTGGGTATCATGATAACAAAAGACTTATCCTGGTGCCTGCCTGGTGCCATGGCTTGGAGGGACAGGAAGCGCATCCTCAGGATCACGAGAACAGCTGCACTGGAGTCTGAGCTGAACGTCATTGTCCACCTAGGGACAAATGACCTGGCTCAACATGAGATTAGAGCAGTGCAGAAGGACTTTGTAGAATTGGGGAGGAGCCTAAGACAAGTAGCACACACAGTATCCTTCTCAGAGGTGCTGCCTGTCAATGGCATGAGCGAGGCGAGGGTACTTTGCACCATGCAGTTTAATAAATGGTTGAAAAAATGGTGTGGAGCACAGGGGTTTGGCTTCATTGGGGACTGGGGTTCCACCTGGAGGGATACCAGCCTATACTGGCAGGATGGTCTGCATCTGTCCAGGAAGGGAACAAGTCTTTTGAGCAATCGGTTTAAATGCTTCATTGGCAAGCTTTTAAACTAGTCAAGGGGGAGGCATTGATAAGCAGCAGGAAAATCCCAGCCTCTCCCTACAAAACAGGGTACTAAATGAGAAAAAGACCGAGGTAGAAAGGTCAGTGGGGGATGCTGCAACAGAAGGTAAAGCCATCAAAAAATGGAGAGCAATGAGTACCAATGCTCATAGTCTGAGTAACAAGCTTCCTGAATTAGTGGCCTTGATGGAGGAGGAACATCTGGATATCGTGGCAGTCACAGAAACATGGTACACACAAAACCATGACTGGGACTAAACATACCAGGATACACTATCTACAGGAGGGACAGGGAGGGAAAGAGGAAAGGAGGAGTAGCTCTTTACACAAGGGAAGGAATCAAAGCAACAGAACAAAAGGGAAAACAGGAAGGAGAAGAAGCACTGTGGGTAAATTTGGAGACCGGCAATGGCACCACCTTAGACAACTAGTATTGGAGCCCACTCGAGAGGGAGCAATCTTAGACCTGGTTCTCTCAAATGGAGATGAAGAGAGGATCACAGATGTAGAAGTGAGTAGCCATCTGGGAACTAGCACCATCGAACAGTATGGTTCACAATAAACACAGCAATAGAGTCAAGCCATACAAAGGCAAAAGTACTGGACTTTAGGAGGGCTGACTTTGCCAAATGGGTGAGTGCCTCAAGGAATGCACTAGCAAATGGGCAGGAAGGAGGGTGGAGGAACAATGGGGAATAATAAAACTGCCATCACAGAGGTAACAAGCCTTTGTGTGAAGCAAATAAACAAAACGAACGATGTAAGAAACCACTATGGTTCTCAAAGGAAGTGGCAGTGAAGGTTCAAGAGGAAAGAGCATTCAGGAAGTACAAGGAATCACAGAAGGAGCAGGACAGAGAACTGTATCAGTTAAAGCAAAAGGAAGCTGGGAAGGCAGTCAGAACAGCAAAGGCCCAAACTGAGGAAAAGATAGCCAACTCAGTTAAGAAGGGAGATAAAACCTTTATAGGTACATCAGAGGCGAAGGAAGACCAAGGGAGGGATAGTGAGGCTTAATAAAGGGAGGAAGGGTGGGCAGAGGGTGACTGTGAAAAGGCAGAGATACTAAACAAATATTTTTGCTCAGTATTTACAAAGGAAGAGGGGGAGGTACCTAAAACAAACAGTAGAAGCACTCTGGATACAGAAGTTGATACCAGCCCATTTACAGAAGAAAGGGTTCTGAAAGAACTCTTAAAACTGAAGGTGGACAAAGCAATGGGGCCTGATGGGATTCATCCCAGAATTCTAAAAGAACTAAGGGTAGAACTAGTGACACCACTGACTACCCTCTTTAACAAATCATAGGAGGATGGGTGGTACCCGAGGACTGGAGGAGGGCAGATGTGATTCCTTCACAAATATGGGAGCAAGCAGAAGCAGGAAACTACAGACCTGTTAGTTTAACCTCAGTGGTAGGGAAAATGATGGAATCACTTCTGAAGGAAAGAATTGTAGAGTATCTAGAGGCCAGAGGGCACAGGACCCAAGGCAGCATGGATTCACAGCGGAAGGTCATGCCAGACAAATCTGATAGATTTCTTTGACTGGGTGACCAAAGTAGTAGATCAGGAGGGGCTGTGGACATGGCCTACCTAGACTTTAGTAAGGCATTTGACACAGTCCCACACAAAGATTAATATACAAGTTAGCCAGCCTGGGGTGGGTCCCAGATGACAGCCTGGGTAAAGAATTGGCTGGAGAATAGGACACAGAGAGTAATAGTAAATGGAGTCCACTCTGAAGAAAGGGGTACTTAGTGGGGTACCGCAGGGTTCAGTATTAGATCCGGTCCTCTCAATGTCTTATAGCTACATTGCAGAGGGACTGAAGGAAAGTATGTCTCTTTGCAGATGACACAAAGATCTGCAACAGAGTTGATGCACAAGGTGGGTGGAAAGGATGAGAAGGGACTTGGTAAGGTTAGAGGAATGGTCAGATGTATGGCAGCTTAGATTCAATGCTAAGAATGTGTAATGCACCTGGGAAACAAAACCCAGGGAAGAGTACACAATGGGGGTGAGATACTAACAACAACAAAATGGAAAGGGACCTGGGGGTAGTCATATCAGATGACCTAAAGGTGGGCAAGCAATGTGAGAGGACAGCAAGGAGGGTTGGGGAGATACTGGGATGCATAGGGAGGCATCACCAGTAGAAAACAGGAAGTTATTATCCCTCTGTACAGACAGCTGGTGAGACCCCATCTGAGTACTGCATGCAGTTCTGAGACCCAATCTCCGCAAAGACATAGACAGGATGGAAGCTGTCCAGAGGAGGGCAACTAAAATGGTGCAGGGTCTGCACCGGAAGACATATGAAGAGAGACTTAAGGAGCTTAATATGTATAGCCTCGAGGAAAGGAGGAGAGGGGGACATGATAGAAACTTTCAAGTACCTCAAGGGAATCAACAAAGTCCAAGGGTAGCATCTTTCAAAAAAGAGGTGTGCAAGAACAAGAGGCAATTTGAAGATAGAGGGGGTCAGAGGTAATTTAAGGAAGTATTTTTCACAGAGAGGGTTGTGATGCATGGAACGGCCTTCCGAGGAGGTTGTGAGTCAAAAACAGTGGTGGAATTCAAGCATGCATGGGACAGTCATAGCAATTCTAGGGGGTGAGGGTAGGAAGAAGTAGGCTGCTGGTTAACTAGGATCTGCAGCTTATCCAATAGGTAGGGAAATGGGCAGACTGGGTGGGCCAAGCGGTCCTTATCTGCCATCAAATTCTATGTTTCTATGTTTATGACACATTGTAACCGGGTCATTAAGAAATCCAGTGGTATTCTACACTGTATTATTAAACATATAAAATGAAGAAATAGGGATGTGATGTTGCCCCTGTATGCCTCCTTGGTGAGACCACATTTGGAGTATTGCACCCAGTTTTGGTCTCCTGATGGAAACTGAAATAGATGCACTTGAGAGAGTATACGAGGGGCTATCATATAATATAGTGGAGGCAAAAGGACAGGACTACAAAACAAGATTAAATATTTTGGCCTTTATTCATTGGAATATAGGTGACTAAGGGGTAATATGTGCTTGATTTTTAAATCCCTTATAGACCCTGGGTTATGGGAACTACTGGGGCTAGACTTTAGGAAATTAACCTACAGCACAAGGGCCCATCCCCTCCAACTAGAAGCGGAATGTCCAAGATTAAGAAAAAGGAAGTCCTGGCTATCTCTGAGAATAACTAATATTTGGAACATGCTCCCATTGGAGGTAATGGCTAGTGATAGCATGAACACATTTAAGAGCAGATTGGACAACTATCTCATTGAGCATAAAATAACAGGATATTCTTGATATGGCGAGCAAAAGGACTTTTGTGTATTAAAGCTCTGTACCTAACTATGAGACCGATATTGTATTTAGTCAAATATTTTATTAACTGTAAATACACAAGTTTTTTCAAATACTTTTGCATATACTGGCAAAACTGTTATAGGTCTATAGGAACCTGGATTTGATGAATCACCCCTTTGAATATTGGAACAACAAATGATGTTTTCAAATCAATTGGTAATTCATTACTAACCAAAGAAAAGTTGAAAATGTATGTTAAATGAGGTACCAATATTTCAACCGCCAATTTCAAAAAAATAGGGGATATCTCATCACATCCAGGACCTTTTCTAGTATCCAGGTCCTGTAGTTGCTTTCTGATATCAAACATTTCTGTTGGATGAAAAGAAAACACAAATCCATTTAGCTTATATACGTGAAATCAGTGTCCAGAACAGGAGAGGACAATCCTGGATGTACTTTGTTAAATGTACCAACAAAAGTAAAAAAATAATTTAACATTTCAACTTTGTCGAAATCTGTAAATGAAGCTTTCCCTTCAAATGTTAAATGTACTGGTAGGGTAGATGGACCTTGCTTCCCCTTCATTGAATCGATACCGTTCCATACTGCTCTAGAATTTCCTTCATATAATGAGAAGTAATTATCATAATATTTTCTTTTTGTTTTCCTAATCTGTTTGGTACACTCGTTTCGAGTAACCCTAAATGCTAATATATCCTCTACTGATTTGGTCTTTCTAGCTATGTGCCATTGTCTAGACTTTCTATTTATTAACTCGTTCAATTCTTTTGTTATCCAGGGCACTTTTTTTTCCTTACATTTTTTAATTTTAATGGAGCATGCTTATTAATAACACTCAAAAGGGAAGTTTTAAAAAACAACCATGCTGTATGTACCTCTGGACATGTGTACAGTAAATTCCAATAAATTTCTGCTACATCTCTCAAGTATGCCTGTACATCAAATAAAGTAAACAACCTAACATAAATGAATTGTGGTTGAGGTTTCTCCATCAAAGTATCTCTAATACACGATGTATAGCAATGATCACTCACATCATTTTCATGAGCTGCAGAAATATATCTCTCAGGTCTATTAGTAAATATCAAATCCAGTAAAGTACTCTTATCATTATCTGACTTATCAAGTCGAGTAGGTAAGTTAATTAAGTGTTGTAAGTTGAGAGCTGCAAACTGATTTAAAATCACAAGCTGAGGAATCGGCATATTCCAATTAAAATCACCAAGCAATATAGTTTCACTTTTTTTAAAAGGAGCAAGATGCTCACATACAGTTTGTAGTGCTAGAGTTTTAGCAAGGGGGGGGCCTATAACAAACTATAATATTTAGGTAAAGTCCTAATTTCCTTTGCAGTTGTACTACTAATAAATCTAGTTGCTCAGGGATCATTTTTGCAAGTTTCACTTGACCCTTATATGTATTAGTAAGATATATCACAACCCCATCCCCCTTTTTTGTGTCTGTCTTGTCTAAAAATACTGTAATTATCTAATAAAACATCATTGTTATCTGGTGGTAAGGCAGTTCTTTTCCCTATTTGGCTACATGATGTAATTCTTCACCAACATGGAGAGGCAGGAAGCATGATTAGAGAAAAGGAACTAGTTTATTAGCAACTGACCATAGGATAAGGACACAAGAGAGGGACAATCATACATACACAAACTACTACTTTATCTTGTACTTATATTTCACTATATGCAAGATTATATTTCACTATACGCAAGATTAGATTTCACAATACGCAAGAGGAACAGTAGAATAATCAGCTGTAACAGCTATGGTGTAACAGCGCCCTATCTCTATTTCCCTGTAAGAGGGGAACTCTATATCACAGGCGGTCAGACTGAATTCATCGACTGTAACAGCTATGCTGTAAGAGCGTCTTCCCTATACTCAGATGTCTGTTCTCACCCTGAAGTGCACCTCTCCCTAAACTTAGGTTTGAAAATACAGCTATTCTAGTACACAAGAGAAGTTTATGCAGTAGATGGTTGGCAGTTGGTGCACGTAGGTTTTCTCTGTCGTCGAAAAGAAATGAAGAACTACTCCACTGCCCTTCCAGTGAAGTGCGGACCCTTTGTGGGAAAACTAAGGATGCAGAGAGGATTTAACAGACCATGGGTTCTCGGCCACACCCCATTTCTCTAGGGTTGCCAGAAAGGAATACAAGATCCGGCTGCATTCCACTTCTAGACTGCCCGGAAAGAAGAAGCAATGCAAACCACTTGGCCACAATCCGCTCCTAGATTCCCAGGTGAAGAGATGAAGAAGAAGAGAAAGAACAATAGTCCTCTTCTGGTTTGAGAGAGCATCTGGACCTCGATGACACACACTGATGATCCACTGATGATGACCTCTGGCCCACTCTTGCATTCAGGCAACCACTCTCTCTCTCTATCTCTCTGGGCATCAAAGTGCATTGGTCTTCTGAGTTCCAAGGCCAGACGAGCCAAGGCACTCACCAAAACAATAAATCGAGCATTGAACTGTGACCAAACTTGGAGTCCATGGCCGGACAAGCCTGGACACACTAAAAACAACAAACTGAAGGTCACTCGGAGAACTGGCACTGATGGGTCGGATGGTACTCTGCTGCGGATGCGAAAACAAGAAACAGATGGCAGACTTCTGCACTGGACCAAGCCGTACTGGGAAACTGTAAGAGGAAAATAGCAAATGGGATGATGCAACTTTGAGATGACTGCGGTATGGCTCTTCATGGATTAGCTGTTGTCTGCTTCTAGATGCACTGGAGGATGATTCTTGAAGGACAGATGAAGACTGACAGGGTTGCACCGGGGTAAAGTGACTCTGAAGACAATTGAAGACTGATTCAGATGGCTGTCCAGCACCAAAATGCTGGCACAAAGCAATGCAAGACAGTTCTGACACTCAATAATGTTCGTAGGAGGAATAATAATTCAGGCAGATGCAAAGTCTTAGTTCCTATGGTAGTGGTCAATAAATATACAGTCTCAGTGTCCAGACCACAGTAAATATACAGGCAATTTATTGTACTGATTCAACCCTGGCTCTGGTGGACCTAACTATAATGGGGTCCCTTCTAGCTAAATCGTGTTCTCCTGTTACTGTGGAAACACTACAGTGGGGGAATAGGCTCTCTGGAAAGCTATACAATAGATGGGTGACCGGGCCTCTTTAACACTAGGGGGCTTATGTGGCTAACTAGGCTCCTATAATATCTGGGGGTCGTTTCTATTGCTGGGCCTCTATTACGTCTGTAGGTCTAAATGGCTAGCTATGGGTCCTGGGCCTTGTGTTGCCCCTTTAAATATCAGTGGTCTTCCCTTTGAATGGGCCTCTTTTAGCACAGGTGGGCTTAAATTGGGTTCGTAGGCCTGCGCCTAATTTGCCCAATTCAGATCTGTGAGAATAGTGGGCCTAAGCATGCCCTTACTTTATTACTGTTGGGCCTGGTGCCCTCACTTCACTGGGCTTGGTGTCCTTAGTACCACTGGGCTGGCTTGCCCTAACTCGCTAGGCCTGGGCTGCCCTAACTACTGCTAGGCTGGCTTGCCCTAACTCACTAGGGCTGGGTTGCCCTTTACCACCATGGGCCTTGTGCCCTTTAGTCAACTGGGCCTGGTGCCCTCTCTTAATTGTGAGCCTGGTGCCCTCTCTTAACTGTGGGCCTAGTGCCCTCTCAATTGTGGACCTGTGCCCTTCGTTTTGCTGTGGACCTGGTGCTCTCTTTTACACTGGTCCTGGTGCCCTTCATTTTACTGTGGGCCTGGCTTGCCCCTTTTAACACTCAGGAAGCCTGACAGTGACAGGACCCCTTTAATCTTCTATGGCTCCCTGAACCTGCTGTCACTCCTGTCTCATATCGCCTCCCCTAATCCCGCTCCTCATACATAGTTCATAAGGCCTCTGCTATGGCCTTGCTTCCCTGGCCCCCTCCCCGTGGGTATCGCTACACCCCGCCCATTCTTAAATATTTATATTCCTCCAGGGTCCTTGCTCCCAATCTCCCCACGCAGCGCTCAGCCGCTCCTCCAGGCACCTTGTTCTTAAGAAATAAATAAAAAAACACAGTCTTTATTTCCTTCAGGCAGACAGCACAAATTGTGTACTGCCGCTGACTCACCACTCTGCTAGCTGTTGGACCGGGATCGGGAGGCAAACGGGAGGCAGGAGGTATTATGGCAGTGGGAGGGAGCTAATTGGGCAATGCGGCAGGCGACAGGGGCCTCTTGATGGCTGACAGCAGGATAGTGATGCAGCACTTAGCCAGTTAGCCAGCCTGGGAGTGGGTTCCAAGATGACAGCCTGGGTAAAGAATTGGCTGGAGAATAGGACACAGAGAGTAATAGTAAATGGAGTCCACTCTGAAAAAAGGGGGGTTAGTAGTGGGGTACCGCAGGGTTCAGTATTAGGACCAGTCCTCTTCAATGTCTTTATAAGCGACATTGCAGAGGGACTGGAAGGAAAAGATGTCTCTTTGCAGATGACACAAAGATCTGCAACAGAGTTGATGCACAAGGTGGAGTGGAAAGGATGAGAAGGGACTTGGCAAGGTTAGAGGAATGGTCAAATGTATGGCAGCTTAGATTCAATGCTAGAAGTGCAAGGTAATGCACCTGGGAAACAAAACCCAGGGAAGAGTACACAATGGGGGTGAGACACTAACAACAACAAAATGGAAAGGGACCTGGGGTAGTCATATCAGATGACCTAAAGGTGGGAAAGCAATGTGAGAGGCAGCAAGGAGGGCTGGGGGATACTTGGATGCATAGGAAGAGGCATCACCAGTAGAAAACAGGAAGTTATTATTCCTCTGTACAGACAGCTAGTGAGACCCCATCTGAGTACTGCATGCAGTTCTGGAGACCCAATCTCCGCAAAGACATAGACAGGATGGAAGCTGTCCAGAGGAGGGCATTAAAATGGTGCAGGGCCTGCACCGGAAGACATATGAAGAGAGACTTAAGGAGCTTAATATGTATAGCCTCGAGGAAAGGAGGGAGAGGGGAGACATGATAGAAACTTTCAAGTACCTCAAGGGAATCAACAACGTCCAAGAGGGTAGCATCTTTCAAAAAAAGAGGTGTGCAAGAACAAGGGGGCACAATTTGAAGATAGAAGGGGGGCGGCTCAGAGGTAATTTAAGGAAGTATTTTTTCACAGAGAGGGTTGTGGATGTATGGAACGGCCTTCCAGAGGAGGTTGTGGAGTCAAAAACAGTGGTGGAATTCAAGCATGCATGGGACAGTCATAAGGCAATTCTAGGGGGTGGGGGTAGGAAGAAGTAGGCTGCTGGTTAACTAGGACCTGCAGCTTATCCATCAGGTAGGGAAATGGGCAGACTGGGTGGGCCAAGCGGTCCTTATCTGCTGTCAAATTCTATGTTTCTATGTTTCACTTGCAATCCGCCAACGGGGGACCAGGAATTACTTTTTAAATTACTTGGGGGGCCAAAATAAATAAACGATGGGGCTCTTAGCTGAACAGCCACACCGGACACCTTTTTTCTTCTTTGGTGCCCCAATGGCACCACCAGCAGTGCCATACAGCTTCTGGGCAGTCTTCAGCAGCTGGAGAAGGAGCAGGCATGCAAGCAAGTATGGAGGGATGGCTTCAACATCAGGTAAGCCTTTTTATGGTCCCCCCAGACCTGCTGCATCCTCTCCCCTCCACAGCTACCAGGATCTCTCTCTAAGCAAGCAATAATACCTGACAGGTTGGACAGTATTGGGCAAAACCGGACCACCCAGGGGCGTAATAAGGCCTGACGCCGCAGGCGGAGGGCCTTATAGCCTCTGGAAGGTCCGGTATTGCCCATACTGCCCACCCTGGAGGATATTATTGTGCTTAGAAAATTGGTTATTTGTGAAATGTTTTATACAATAATTAAAAAGTGGTGCAAATGTGCTTAAAAAACTGGAATAAATGAATAAAAATTGTTTTGCTGCAAAGTAGTCCCTGTAGCGGTATAGCTGTGTAGCTGGCAGCAGAGAGCACTTTTGTTTTGCATGCCCTGATTTTATATGCCTTTATCCCTGCTTGAGAGGTTGTTGCCTTGTGTCACTTTTGTTTTTTTGAGCGGATTCTAGTCTTGTGTGTCATTCTGTGACTGTTGTTTTTTTTTTTAAGAGACTGAGGTGGGTTGAGACTGTCATTGGTAACGTAGTTGGAAGAAAGCGTTTTGAGCAAAATTAAAGCTGCTGCATGTCCTGTTATGTCAGGCAGGAAGCGCAAGTGAGACGTCTTCGGGATGACAGATGGAGATGTGAATGGGCAGCATTTACTGGCAAGAACAACAAATTTAAGCTTTTTTAAAATATGCAAAACATTCGTGACAGACTGCTCGAGTCAGGTAGTCAGATCATTTTACTGGCTCGGTTTGTGTGTGAATGACGATGGGCGACTGGTGATGGGGGGGAGGAAGGAGCAGGGCTCTGCTCGAGTAAGTAAAGTAATTCAACTGTGTGCCAGGATTAAATGGTTAGTAAGTAAAGTAATTCAACTGTGTGCCAGGATTAAATGGTTAGGAGTTTAAAAAAAACAGTCTTCTGTGGACTACAATGCTTAAGAAACTGTCTTGGGGTGAGAGTGTTACATCGCATATTTCAGGGACAGTAACGCTCGCTAAGCATTTTTAAAAAATGGCGGCGATTTTGAATTTGCCATGGATCTTTTGCCCAATGAGTAAGCAGAGTAGGCAAAGGGATATGTTAGGTGGTGATGGGGTAAGGTTAGTGGCACTTTTTATTTGCTGGGCATCTACTGAAAGTTAATGTACCCCCCCCCCCCAGCAGGGGTACTAGCTAATCAGAGCCCAGCAAATAAAAAGCCCATTTTCTAACCAAACTTATTTTTTAAAACTAAACCTACTGATTCTGGAATGGCTGGAGTGGACTTCTGTGCATGAGCAACTCAGCACAACATTCCATCCAGGCTATTGTTGCTTGTGCTGCATATAAAATCTATGTTTTTTTTTTACAAGTATTTAGTGCACTGGGCACTTTACTGTGTACCTGGGGGAAACTGGGGACTTCTGGGGAACTGCAGGGGTGCCTCTAACTCTGGAATATTACAATTGTGCATGCAAGTTGGGAGCCCCCATAGGGACTGAGAGATATACTGGTGCACCAGTGGGGAAGGGACGGGCACAGGACTGTAAGGGGGATACTGGGTGTGGGATTTGATGATAATCACTAGTTTACTTGTTTTACTTTATGTCCCCTTGTTCTTTCCTTTACCCCCCCCCCACAAACCTAAGGGCTTGCATTATATTACTTTTTAGGCAATTTCTATTTGCATGCTTTTTTGAGCATATAGGATTTATGAAAACACAAAGTGATATCAAATGGTATATGGGGTATACAGTGTCAGAACCTCACATCGGCATTGATACAGTGAACAATAAAAAAAGGTTTTATAATTATATAGGTACACTCAGAGGTACCAAAACTACATTAGGACCCATTCAGACTAAGGCAGGACTTACTAACAATGAAATGCAAATGACTACAGAACTTAATGACTATTTTCTTACCATTTATACCCCAAAGGAAAACTTTAATGGTACTGTAACTCCCTACAGTAACTCAAAAGCTGCTCCAATCACTACTGAAGAAACTTCGAGGGCACTACAGAATCTAAATGCTAATTCCTCAGCTGGTCCTGATGGAATTCATCCCAGGTTTCTTAAGGAAATTGCTACACAAATCTCAAGCCCATTGTGTAAATTATTTAACCTATCTTTAGATAAAGGTGAAAGTGTCTTATCATGGAATGATGCTATGGTCATCCCTATATACAAATCAGAAAACAAAACAGAAGTCTCAAATTACAAACCAATAAGTCTGACATCCGTTATAGGGAAAACGTTAGAAAGGCTAATCTTACATAGATTGGAAGAGCATATAAATCTCATTATACAATGTGGTAAATCCAATGTCCCAAATACTGCATCCTGATTGGTTGGCTGGCACAATTACCACCATGATAAATCCTCCAGTGTACCCCCAAAAAAGTGCCAGCCAACCTTATATCGTCCTAATCCAGTCGCTTTCACTTCAAACGAAACTGCCGTGATTTGTCCTGTCGCTGCTTTGCTAAAACACCGCGGTAAATTGTTTACAAAATGACATCCTCTTTTGAAGTGTAGGGACCTCAGTGAGTTAGAAAATAGTTAAAAAACATTAAAGAAACAACATTTGCCATTGTATAATATAAATTTATCACACCAGCCGTGGTAAATCCTCCAGTGTACCCACACCCTGGAGGGCTAAATTGCTTAAATAACCTACAAGGTACTACACAGTATGATTTTACTCGACGAAGGTCATGTTTGACTAACCAATTAGATTTCTTTGAAAATGTTAGTTCATCATTAGATGTGGGCCTACCAGTGGATATAGTCTTTTTGGATTTTGCAAAAGCATTTGACAGAGTTTCCCATAATATTCTAATACAGCATATGATTAAGCTGGAATTTCCCCAATATCTAACAACCTGGATAGAATCATGGCTAACTAACCGCCAACAATGCACTTCAATAAGGGGGTTATTAATCTGCATTGGCTGAAGTTATGAGTGGGGTGCCTCAGAGCTCGGTGTTGGGCCCTGTATTGTTTAACATCTTGATTTCATCAATGCAGTCATCGAATAATGTCTGGATGTCAAAGTATGCAGATGACTGCAAGATAGGCTGTATAGTTAACTCCCTTGAGGTAGCTTCAAATTTCCAAAAAGAGATATCATCACTGGAATTATGGGCAGAAAAGAACAAAATGACGTCTAATGTTCAAAAATGCAAAGTAATGCATCTGGGACACAATAACTTAAAATATAATTATCTACTGAACCAAGTGGTACTATAAGAAATTGATAATGAAAGAGACTTGGGAGTAACTGTAGATAATAAAATTAATTTTGATAACAACACAATAATATAAGTTAAGAAATGTCAACGAATCCTGGGATGTATTCTGAAACATATAAAGAGCAGACAGCCAAGAGCCATTATACCACTGTACACGAGTTTAGTTAGATCACATTTGGATTACTGTGCACCATTTTGTGCTCCTAACACAAACAGGGGAAAGAGATTAATTGAGGGAGTTTAAAGAAAAATGACAAAAAGAATTACAGGCATGGTAAATAAGACCTATGGGAAAAGGCTGCAACAACTGGACTTATACTCCATGAATTATCGACAACTTCGAGGAGATCTTTGCTTAACACACAAAGCCATTAGAGACCCTGTCCTCATAGAAACACTTGGCTTAGAAACACATTTTAGCAATACTCAAACCAGGTCTCATAATCTTAAATTAAGAGGTGATCATTGTAGAACAAAAAAGAGAAGCCAGTGGTATACACTATGAATAGTCAACAAATGGAACACACTTACATGTTCAATTGTTGAGAGTAACACTATGGAGACATTTACATATCAGTTAGACAACATATGGGTAATACAAAATTTGAATACATATAAAAATAATTCCACCCTAGGGTGGCGAGCTCATATAAAGGCAATGCCTCCTGAGCTTGTAATATACTATGATACTATGAGCTTTCAACTCTTAAGTTCCTAGTGAGCGGTACCAAGCATTTTCATTTATCGGTGCCCCTGCTAGGTGGGGGGCCCCATGATTATACCCCAAAGTGCTCTAACTGCTCACAACAATGACCTCAGGGATATCTGTCTGAAGGTCAAAAGAGTACAGCCCCTCTATAATTCATCATGCTGCATCCCGCCTCGGGGACATGGGTTGCACCTATAAATTATTGCATGTGTGCACAGCTCACTTGCTATTCAATACATCAGTGTTAGTGTCTCAGTAGGTTGCACACTCATCTCTAAGGCTGGAACACTGAAGGTTGGGTGTTCTATCCCCACACCAAGAACTTGGGATGAAACCACAATACTGACACTGTACTGCAGCATGGGGGGGGGTGCTGCACTCCTGAGGTGCTGTCTTTCGGATGAGACGTTAAACCAAGGTCCCATCTGCCTGTTCTGGTGGTTATTCAGGTGGATGTTAAGGATCCTGTGGCACTTCTCAAAAAGAGTTCTGGCCAAATTTCCCCCATTCACTAAAAATACCGCCAACAGCTTAATCTGGTTCAATTTCAGCTGGTTTCAATCTTTACTCCCCCCCAAAGGATGAAGTTGAAAACAGGCAGAATTGCCAAGCCCTTCTCTCCCAGTCAACAAAAACAAAGTAAAAACAAATTCCTATGAGGCATGTGGGAAGGGGTGGACATTGAGTTCCTTCCATACTTAAATTACTATGCTGCTTTTTCATAATTCTATTTGTCCTAATTTCTAAGTTCTTCCCAGAGTCCTCCCACATTGTATGACTCCCACTTGCCATGTACCTGGATCCCCGCAAGGGCTCTGCCCCCACTAAGACCTCCCACCCAAACAGGAAATCTGTATGTCCAGTCAGAGCACCAGGGCCTGCTCTTCAACCCAAGGTACTGCACTGCCATCACACACTGAATCAAACATGCACTCCGTCACTTCACAAATGCACAGAAGTTCAGATGGGCCAGTGGCACTGAGGGCTGAGGCACTGGATGCCTTACCTCTTGCTATGCCAGCGACCCGAGTTCAGAAACAACCTTGGGTCATCAGGGTGCCAGCATGGGGGGTGGGGTGGGAGCAGGATTGAGTGATGGCTCTCCACTCCCAGTGGGTGGGTCACCTGCTCGTAGTCCCACCGTCACCGAATGGAGGTTCAGTGACAAGTGCAGGCAGCAACGGAGCCACAGGTAGGGTAGGGCATCCTTGAGGATCTGACGTGCATGTGCCTCCACATGCGTGCATCATGTTGGGAACTCGAGGGCGAGGGGACTGGGGAGAAAAACTAAAAAAACATACAAATTACCAATGGGGAAAAAACCACAAATACACAGACATTGCTGGCAGAAAAAGGCTCCTCGGCCTATCGTGTCTGCTCAGTCCTACCTACCTAATGTGGAATGTGAGAGTCCTACCTACCTAATGTGGAACGTAACAGCCCTGCCCAGTCCTGCCTATCTAATGTGGATTGTGGGAGCCCTGCCCAGACCTAACTACCCAATTGTGGATTGTGATAGCCCTGCCCAATCCTACCTATACAATGTAAATTGTGAGAGCCCTGCCCAATGCTACCTATCTAATGTGGATTGTGAGAGCCCTGCCCAGTCGTACCTTCCTAATGTGGAATGTGACAGCCCTGCCCAGTCCTACCAACCTACAGTGGATTGTGAGAGCTCTGCCCAGACCTAACTGTGGAATGTGATAGCCCTGCCAGTCCTACCTATCCAATGTAGATTTTGAGAGCCCTGCCCAATTCTACCTATCTAATGTGGATTGTGAGAGCCCTGCCCAGTCGTACCTACCAAATGTGGAACGTGACAGCCATGCCCAGTCTTATCTACCTACAGTGGATTGTGAGAGCCCTGCCCAGTCCTACCTATTTAATGTGGAATGTGAAAGCCCTAGTGGCTGTTAACTCCTCTCCCCTTTTGATACTGTCTTTACCAAGACCATGAATCTATCCCACCAATATCTGAATACCTTCACCAATTTTACACACACACACCATCCCTTTTGGGAGCTTATTCCACCCATCCACTGCCCTTTCCATGAAAAAAATACTTCCTGGTATCCCCCTTAAATTTTCCCCTCACCAGCTACATGGAGTTACCCCGGGTGCATGTGTTCCCACTCAGTTTGAGCGGCACCCCAGTACCTACCTTGTTTATCCCAAGGAGGTATTATTTTGTATGTCTCAGTCATGTCCCCCCTTTTCCTTCTCATCTGCAGCATGTACATGTTTAGGTCTTTTTTTTCTGTTTATGCTCCTCTGGTACAGGCCCATTTATCCTGATCTGACCCCCAACCCCATCACCCAGCATCCCAGGGACTTAGCTTGACCACCATTATTCCCCCATGCCGGGTTGGCAGAGCCTCAGAGAAGGTTGAAATAACGGCTCCCTCACCAAACTGGTGTACTTTTAAATATTCTTTTATTTTATTTCACTGTCAATTATTAAACAGACATTTCAAGTGTATAGCCACACTTCTGGGAAACTGTACACATGGTGTAACACATACATACACACACATATATATACATATTAGAGGCAAAAAACTCTGTTTAATGCATTAGTTAGGGTTGTTCCACAGCGACAAAAGTGAGGAATTAAGCTGTTGATTATTGTTGAACCCCCCTTGGACCCCCCACCCCACCGGCATTGGGAGTGCGCATTGGGATCGTCAGCCCTAACTCTCACCCCATGACATGTGGAAAAGCAGCAGAAGTATAGGAGAATGGGGTGAGAATTTGGACCCACAATCTCCAATGCATACCAATATTGAAAGTAGTGGCGAGGGTCCAAGGGATTTCCAACAACAGCAATTACTATCATCTAATTTAACTAACTGTCGATAAATGAGTTTTGCCTCTATTCCTTCTTTGAGAATGATAGCGAGAAATAGTGAATGTAATGCAGCGGACGGGGCGGGTCGCGCGTTCCCGCCACATGATGTGTTGTGGCATACTAACAGGGACAGCAACGCAAACAGAAATGCTAACAGTGGCACACATGGTAACACAAGCACAAATGAGAACAGAAAGGGTAACGCACATGGTGGCGTAGACGGGAATGGTCTGCCACGTGATGTGTTGTCACATAGTAACATGGTGCCTGTAAACAGAAATGTCAATGGGCATGGTGATGTAAAATGAAACAGTAAGATAAACAGTACTGTAGACAGAAATGGCAAAAAATAACAGAAACGCATAGCGCAAATGAAAGCATAAGGATAACGCACATGGTGGCGGAGCGTCAATAGTAGAGTAAGCAGTCACGGATCCACAAGCGGAAAAAGGCAACAGTAACATGTAATGTAGCGCACAGGCTGGTTTTCCCCAAAACCTGCATTGAGAAAGACAGTGAGTACAAATAATGTATGCAAAATAATGAGTATCGGCGCAGAAAATGAGATCTTGGAATACTAAATACATTATATCTCAGGAACCGTACGACGTAGAAAAAAAATTTAAAAGTCATATTATTTACAACTGTCCTGGCTAATTTGAATGGGGCTAAGAAGTTTTCTGCGAAAAGTCCGTATCTCGCACCGTTTCCGAGATACGGGCCCTGAAAGGCGCGGCGAACGCCGTAATGTTATCCTATGGGAAAAAAAGGAAAGTTTGGAGCGCCATAACTTTGCCTCCCTGTAATGTTTTTTCACTAAACTACTGAAGGGCACATCTGTGGGCTGTTGGCTGTCTTCCCTCCAAATTTCATGAAAAAAGACCAAACCGTTATTTTGCAGCAGGGCTCCAAATGATTTCTGTTAAGTGTCGGGCGCCGTAATGTTATCCTATGGGAAAAACTGTCAATTTTGGAGTGCCGTAACTTTTCCGCCATGTGATATTTTTTCACCAAACTACTGAAAGGCACATCTGTGTACTGTTGGCTGTCTTCCCTCCAAATTTCAGGAAAAAAGACCAAACCGTTATTTTGCAGCAGGGTGCCAAAGGATTCCTGTAATGCTTAAGTCAGTAATGTTATCCTATGGGAAAAACTGTCAACTTTGGAGTGCCATAACTTTGCCGCGTAATATTTTTTCAATACAACACTGAAAGGCATATCTGTGAGATGTCAGCTGCGTTCCCTCCAAATTTCAGCCCAAAACTCCCAACAGTTATTTTGCAGTGCAGTGCCAAAGAATTGCTGTCATTTTCCCACAGACTAGAAAATTACTGTCGTAATTTCGAATTTTATGACACTTTCATGAGCACGAAAGTAATTTCATGAAAGTACTTTTCCAGAACTTTGAAAACATATTTCTGGGGTGTTTTACCACAAAATAAAGACATGGCAAGCATCCTCAGGGCCCGACTAGGTGAATACAAAAAATTAGGTTGCTAGAGGGTCCCAAATTTAAATGCCAACCATTTTTCTGATCACCAACTTGAAAACAAAAGTTACTTGACTATAAAGTAACAGCCCATTTATGTAGCAAAATGCAGTGAAAGTGTTGAACTTTTTGTTAACTTTTCCCATTGAATTATAATGGAAACTGTTTTTGAATAACTTTGAACTGCTTATTATTTTTTCACAAAATCTTCAAAGGCACATCGGGGACCCGGCTGCATGTTCCCTGAAGATTTCGGGCCAGGCATGCAACCGGTACTGACCTGTAGGCACGCACCACAGAATTCCAGAAAATGAACGCTACCACAGATCACACTTAATAACTCCGCAGCACGATATCCGACCAGTACGAAACTTGGCAGATCCCAAGGCCTATGGTTCTTGATCATAAATTCCAAATTTCAGGCAAATCCATCAAACAGTTGCAAAGTTATTAAGGTGCAAAGTTTTGGGGTTTAACATAGAAATGGCTCCTCAACCCTAACTATAATATATTATTTACAAAAAAATGTTGTTAATGCACCAGTTAGGGTAACTTAATGTCGCAAAAGTAGGGAAATGTGGTGTTAGGGTTTCTAACCCTAACTCTCCATCCCCACCCCAATCAGCAAAAGGAAAAAACAATAGGGCTATGGGTCTCTGGAGGCTTGGCAAATCAATGGAGCACAGGGTCATAATGTCGCAGTCAAAACCATGCACATCAACAATGCCGCACGCAAAGCAGCGTGAGGCAAAATAACATTGGTACAACAAGCTGACCACCACAAACAAAGTGCACACTAGAGGAATATCTTAGCTTTTGCGGTGAGCGACTTCGCTCCCACACCCCCCAGACTAATTATAATCAACTCTGGGGGTCGTGGACTTTTGGGGGGGAGAAAAAAAATCAGACCAGGAACACCCCCCCAAAAAAAAGCCACAACAGAGTGGGACCTGGGGAGAACCAAACCACATCCTCAGGTCTCCAATATCACCAGAGGCAGGTGCTCTAGCCACTCCACCACAGGAGCAGCTCAGCCAGGCACTGCCCCAGTGGTATCCTTCACCTTCCCTACTGGCAGTCTACAGCAACAGGGCTAGCAGTTCTTACTGCATACTGAAAAAAAGTCTCCGTAGAACCATTAGCGCTCATTACAGCGCTATATTTCATGTACAGTTCTCTCTGCGCTATATTGACCCATACCAATCAGTGGTGGGGTCTTCCTTGGGGTTGTCAACCCTAATGCTCACCCCCCCCAGCCCAAAGCCTCAAGTCTGAAGTACAAGGTACAGTTCCAAGCCAATACCTTATAGTGTTACGCTCTTTAAAGGCAGAGAAGTAGGTCTCACCATGTTGCCAATACAATTTATTGTAGGTTTCTTCATGCAGGGCCCTGCATATAGAAAGGAGATCATGTGAGACACTGTTTGCTCAGGGACTAGGGTGAGCATTAGGTTTGACAACCCCAAGGAAGACCCCACCACTGATTCACCAAGACTCCGGGGACCCAAAACCCTAATTTTTTTTCCTTTTTCTGCTTGGGAGGTGGGAGTGGGGAGTGAGGGTTGGAAATCCTAACTCCACATTTCCCTACTTTTGTGGCATTAATTTACCCTAACTGGTGCATTAGTGAAGTCTTTTTGTAAAGAATTTTCTTCATTTTTGAGATAGTGGAATCATATCCTCATTCAAAGGGACCTGTGTGAAGAGGTGCAGATCCCTTTGGGCCCTACACCATGAAAAGACTCCATCCACCTATAGAAGTGCAGGGCCTGGCACAATCACTCTTTACATGTTCACTCTGTATTTTTGTAATTTAATTTTGACTCAAAATTTTCAAGATAGTAATTTTATGACTGCTCTTACAAACATGACATGTAGCATTTACAGTATATTTGCTGAAATCGCCAGGTGGGCGGTGGGGGGGGAGGAAGTAGTACCAGGGGTGGGCAACCCAGTCCACTTAAAGGAGAACTGCTCTGATTTGAGGGGACGTATGTGCTTGTAGCTAAGAAGAACAGTATCTGTGGCTACTATAAACAGTACTACAAGTTTTAATCCCCCTTTTTTTGAGTTTAGCACTATGGACAAAGTGTGCTGGCAATGTTAATTTGTGGTTCACACTGCACAGGTAATGATGCGCACCTTGACCCACTGTGAAATACAGTAATTAAGAAATGCAGTAAGCTATTAATCCTGACCATTCATAATTTTCAAAAGCGTGAAACACAAGTTCATTTTTATTTATGTGAATGTCTGAGTGTTATTCATAAAAGTACAATCTCTTATTCCGAGCTGCAAACAGCACAGTAAGTACCAAAGTGAAATAAATGTTAAACTGTAAGTTATCTTCCTGATTTCTCCAAATGGCAAGCAGTAACAGTAATATTTTTATTTCAATCAGTGTTTCTATTTTCATTCATAGCATACTGATTTTTTTTTTGTTTTATTCTTTCTTTTTCCTGCCCACATCAGCCCGGTCATGGACCCCTGAGCTCCCACTTCTGTCAGCAACTACTCCCCCTATACCCTCGGCTTTCCTCCCAGGGTGGGGTTGTGGCACCGGGGCTAATGCCGCAATCGTAGGACTGGATTGGGGAGCCGGCCTGTAAGTTGACTAAAGCCAAGGACAGGCTTCACTTGTGGCGGTTGTAAGCATATTTTTTAGATTACTTCAGGGAGGGGACGTGCAATGATGTCCTGCAACCGCCCCACCCTTCTTAGATTTGGTGCCGGCACTTGCAATTCCCCCCGGCCTCTGCCAGGAGTCATACACGTGCTGGACACTCACCCAGCCCTCCCCCTTGAGAAGGAGAGCAGCCCTGAGGGCGCTCAATCCTTCTCCCCCCAGCCGGCCCTACGCCTCCTCGGTTCTGTTTCTGAACCCGAGTCGCTGGCGTCACAAGTGGAAATCCAACCACTGCTCTGGTGGGCCAGCCTTCATTGCATATTGATACTGGTTCATCAGTTTCGATTTTAGTGACAGTCAGGGTGGTTATACAATTGAAATTCATACAATCAGCTCACAAAGCATGTTCTACTTCAGACGAATAATGCCAAAATGCAGCACTTTTTTTCATAGCCATCCTCTCATTTCACTTTGTATGGCCTTCTGCAATGTTAACCTTAATGGATTGTTCATTGTGTATAAGAAACTTACCGTTTGAGGTGAGTGCCGGTGTGCAACACAGTTTATGTATGGGTGGGTGCAAATTTCTTGTTACTGTATTATGATTGTGATTGCTGCTTTTACACGGATTGTGCATACTTGATATTTGTAGCCTGTTATGGTGTGTCAAACATCTTGAGATAATTAGCAAAATGAAGATTTAATTTTTAGTGTCCTTATACCAGTGGCCGTTGACCACCTTCCGGATTAATTTCAGTTAAATTTAATTAATTTGATTTAATTTTAGTTCTGAGCATGCACAGTAGGGTATCAAGCAACTATCCAAAAGACTCTGAGCATGCTTAGAACTGAAATTTCAAATCCTCATAACATGGAAATGGATTCATATTTTGTCACCAAACCAGCGAAAGGCACCATTCTGGGGCAAGCCCATTCTAACCCGAAAATTTCAAATCAAAATTTCAAACCGTCTGGGCTGTAGGAGATGACAAAAACAGCAAAAAAGCCAGATTTTTCCAAAAAATGAACTATCGGAATCTCGCGATCTGCACATCTGTCTGGATTGAAACTTGGCAAATCAAGAGACCATGCCCCCCAGACTGTGCATGCAAAATTGTGTGCACTTCCTTTGAATGAGGCAAAGCTTTTTTGGGGTATTTATACTCCTGTGCTCCAATGGCCCTCACATTCTGGGGAGCCACAGACCCATCACCCTGGCATCCTCCATCTGGCGCTAGCTCCAGGGCTTACCCCCTTTTGGCAGGGTTAGTGGAGGGGGTGCTCCCCTACCAAAACCAGATAAATGTTTGCGCCATGGCTAGCCAGGTGTGAGGTCTGTGAGCTCCCCTGTCATCCACCGGGAGCTTGTTTTTCCTGTTTTTCTGTGTGCCCCTGTGGTTGCGCGGTGTGCAACAATGCCTGCGATGGGGTCGTTTGTGTTCCTGCACAAGTCCTCTCAAGCATCTGCCAAGCACCACACCCCCATGCTGTAGTGGCTCCATAGTGCTGAGCCCCAGGGTCCACCAGGGGTCAGGCGTACGCCGGCTGCCGAACTCCCCTCCCCCGGAGATGGAGAGCAGTCTGTCGGACACTCAATCCATCTCCAACCCTGCCAACCCCCGTCAGTCCATGCTCGTTCCCAAACATGGGTTGCCGGCATAGCACAAGGTAAAATGCAAGTGTAACTCCCCTACAAATGGGGGTTCCCGCAAAGTCTTCCGTGAGCTTGAATAAATGCTCGCTGTCAGGCTGGTGTCCAGGGTTCTAGCCGTATAACAGCTAAATGTTAGAGCCTGTAAAGCCTCTGGTTACTATCTCTCTAAGAGCTGCTGGGGTGCAGTCATAATTGAACTGGGGGGAGCTGTTTCCCCTGCTCGAGTCCCAACCGGGCGGCCTGATAATCACTCCGTTTCTGCCATCGCTAAATGCGTAGAGGGAGCTAAGTTAAAAAATGTGCTTGCTGACTGATTATCTTTGGAGGAATGTAAATATTGTAGTTTGTTCTAACCTGCCTTCTTTGCAGCGAGGACTATTCTGCCTGTCTCCACCATCTTGGTCCCAAACTGCCGAATTTGACCAATCAGTATGCCATGACTCTAAAATGGAGCCTGCTACCAGGGGCTGTGTGGAGTCAAACTGTGGGGACTGTAGTTTTGGACTGTTGGCACCTTTTGCACCTAGAGGGGGAGCCTTGTTGTGACTGACAGCTGAGTCGGCCAACCAAACCTTTTGGATCATGGGGACATCACCAAGTTGCCTGCTGTCGGGAGGCAGATCTGGGTTGGAAGGGTAGAAGCAACAGCTCAAGCGAGTCGAGCGGCAGTTGGTGTAGTTTGCGCGGGAGAACTGTGGAGAGGTCTAAGTTGGCCTGCAAGTATGCTTGCTGCCCTGAGAGGGAACAGAGTGATATTTGGACTAAATACGATTTCTGAGCCACTGACGTGTGACCAGGCTAAATACCTGAGGAAGGCCGAAGATTTTGCTGAATGCGATCAGTCTGCCAGGAATTCCAGTCACATCTGAACTTCTGATTTGTGCAGAGACCTGTGCGATTGTGATCGGAAAAGAATTGCCTGGTATTATAAAACTTCTTACATATAAATGTGCTGTGTATTTGTAGTGGGTCATGATTTGGTTCCCCACTGTGTGAACTGTGTTCTACTTGCTGGAAGCTGTATCCAGCCCAATCGGACTGAATCTGCAGTTATCTCCATGCGGCCAGGCCTTGCCACGTGGACCCTGCCAGACTACCCCACTACACAGAGAAAGCCATCAACGAGAGACTTGCCTGGGGATCAACGCCCTGCTCCACGTCTGAACAGGAATTATGCCTCGGTGAATCGTGTGGACCCTGCTTCTCCTGGCATTCCAGATTCACCACCTGCTGTCTTTATTTTCACCCAGCCTGTGTCCAGTCTTGGGTATCATGAGTAATTGCCAGGGTAGCTCCCTGCCACAACAAATTAATCTAAGTGTATCATCTGATTGTGTTGTTTCTCTTTCTTCACGAACTGAGCCATATGGCTCCGGATTACAAATAGTGTGTATTGTGCATGTTGTTTTTCCATCACAGGGCCCCAACCAGCTGCCAAGCCAGCCTACCCTGGGCAACGGTCCTGGCTAGCCCATTTTTTCTCCACCTGGGTGCCCAGAGGTTGTGACTGTTTAGGGACTCTGAAGTACATGCATAACTGTTTATTTGATAGACCGTTTAAGCAAATCAACCAGATTACGCCCCTCCCTTGTTCAAGCCCCCTGAATAAATCAGATCTAATTTTTCCTGCATTTAACCCGACTGTGGTCCCAGTTTGAACCAAGAGTACCGTACTGTTGCTATTTGCTGTGTCTAACCTTGTTTTACAGGGGGTTCCCAGGGTCGAGCCAGAGAAACCAACCCTGGTGGTAAGTGCAAACTGTGGGGGTACTTGTGAGATGTAACAGGGGTATTGTGAAAGTGACTATTGGGTGTTGTTCTGGCCACAAGCAGGAATCAGGGGGGTTACAGTGTCCTGGAGGGCTGTGCCCTGGTTAGCTTGACCATTACCAACCTTGACCTCCGGGTGGAGGCACCCGTTTCAGAACTCAGGCCCCTTAACCTGCTATTAACCAAGCAGGCAGGGGTAGTAGCCCTGGGGATAGCGCCACCTAGGGGTTACACTAGCATCTCAGCCTTCAGCGCCACCAGGTTGACTAGAACAAAGCAAAGCTTTTAAGGTGAAAAGTTAAGGGCTTAACATTAAACAGTCTACTCAACCCTAACTATAGTGGTGCTACCGCGCCACTACAATACTGTATGTAGATGTATATACTATACATAAATATATTAATAGCTTCATCCTGTTCAATGGAATTGAACAAAATTTTGCAAGCACAATCTGGAGGGCAAGGTGTCTTGATTTGCCAAATTTTGTTGTAGTCGGATGTGTGGATTTTGTGTTTTTAGGAAAAATTGTTTTTTTTTTGCTTTTTTGTTTTTGTTTTGGGTCATCACCTAGAGCCCAGAAGGTTTGAAAATTTGTTCTGACATTTTCAGGGTAGAAAGGGCTTGCCCCAGAATCTTGCATTTCATTAGTTTGGTGAAAAAATTTTAATACACTACCAAGTTATAAGGGTTTGAAATTTTGGTTCTGGGCATGCTCAGTGGGGTATCAAATGCCTAGCCAAAAGACCTTACTGAGCGTGCTGAGAACCAAAATTTCAAATCCAAATAACTTGAGAATGGATTAATATTTTTTCACCACACCAAGGAAAGGCACCATTCTGAGGGAAGCCCTTTCCACCTGGAAACTTTCAGACCAAAATTATAAACCGTCCATTGTAGGTGATGACAAAAACAGCAAAATCCCCCGATTTTCCTAAAAATGCACTATCTGGATCTCGGAATCCGCATATCTGACTGGAATGAAACCTAGCAAATCAAGAGACCTTGCCCCCCAGACTGTGGATGCAAACTTTTGTATGATGGTGCAAAATCCCAACACTCAAATGATAACGAGGAGCACGAGGGGAGGAATGATTACAGTCTAAGTTTATATTAGTAATAATATGTAGTTGTTTTAATGGCTACAGTGAAAATGTCTATAAATATTACATATAGGAAATGGACTGATAAACTATTTCTAGCTAATTACTATGTACAAAAGTTGTCACAACTCAATCAACTGCTAATCTCAATGTCACTTTTTAGCCAATGCTTGAAATGTGAGTAATGTCTCGCAATAAAAATTTTTAAAAAAAATTAAAAAAAAACACTCACTGTCGATGGAGGAACCACCAACGGTGGAAAGATAAAAGCCAGCAGTTGTCGACAGTATACAAGATGATGGAGCAGACTGGTAAGCCATCAACGAGAACATCGTCGATGGAGGATGGGTCAGTTTGAAAACTGTGTCTCATTGCAATGGTCAGGATCATCGACGGGCTAGCGGCCAGCGTCAACATGAGTATGGCAAGAGGAAAAAAACCCTGCACTGAGCAACGTTAAAAAAGAGATAGGCCAGAAGTCATCGATGGCACAGAAGGTGACAGGCCTGAGGAAACTGGCCAGCCGTCGACAAAAGGAATGTTGATGGGCCAGAGGCCATCATCATCGGATGATGGCACGGTGAAAAAAACCTTTAACCCACCATCGACATCCATAGGATCATCGACGGACAGAAGTCCAACTTTCTTCTGAGGACAGATAGGTTTTAACCCCAGGATCATCCATCGACAGAGGAGCCATCAATGGAGGAAAGAGAGGAGCCAGCAGTCATCAACGGTGAAGAAAATGACATAAAAGCAGGCTATCACCATCAATGTCCGTAGGATTGTCGATGGGCCAGAAGCCAACTTTCTTCTGAGGATTTTATTTTATTTATTTATCAAGCCTAGGATTACAAATACCTTTGAGCCAAGGCTCTTTTACAAAGGTTCCACGTCAGAGAAATACAAATTATGGGGAACATCAAGACATACATTACAACAATGTGGACATTGCAAGCAGATTACAGATTAATACAATTCAAGGGTAACATTGTAAGCAAGGCAGCCAGTGGCATTTGTCAGAGAAAACAGACGAGAGATAAGAAGTGACAGAGTCATAGGGAGAGGGAAGAGGGGAGGAGGGGGAGAAGGAATGTAGGTAGGTTGGGGAGAGGGTGAAAAGTGCAGTATTGGGTATACCAAGATGGGAGGGTAGAATCCAGTGAGGAGGGGAAGGGGGGACCACTAGAGCAGGCAAGGAAGTGGAGAAACAAGGTTAAGTTGGGCAGTCACAGGAGCTGTTGGTAGCCTGATAGCAGGGGCATAACCCCAGGATCGTTGGTCGATGGAAGAGCAGTTGAAGGAGGAAAGAGAGGAGCCAGCAGTCATCGATGGTGGAGAAGACGACACAAAAGCAGGCTACCTTCTCAGGCTACTTACCTGTATCTGTAGAACTTGGGGTATGCACTGTCCATGACCACTGCATGGTGTGAAGCTTGCGGTGATATAAGTAGGTTCACACTTGGACCCATGGCTGTCAACGAGGAAGGTTCACCAACATGAGACTGTGAGGAGGTTCCTTGTGGATCTGGTTGTAGAGGTGCCAATTCGGGTACCATGTACACGGACAAAGCATCCCACACCAATGTTGTGGAGGACCTCAAAGATCTACAGGAACACTCTGTATCCAAAGACAGTATTAGAGGAACCTGTTTGGTAATAAATTTGGTCGGTAGAAGTCTTCGTCGACTGGAAGCAGAGCTCCGAAGGAGGACTTGTTGCAAGCAGATTGCACTTGAAAAGAACTGAGGAATAGCTGGGACCTCCCCCTTTTATATCTGCCAGGTGAACGCCACATGGTGGTGCTAGGGGAAGGTCCCAGGGTCGACTGCTGAGAAAGCCATCTGGAGGAAATTATGCCTGTGGCTGATATCCCATGTGTTATGACCTACTGCAAAAGATTGCCTTGAAGAAGATCCAAGGTTACTAAGGGTGGTGCTCCTGTGACATGCCCCCGATGTCCAGGTAGGGTCAGGTGTTTTGGACCTCTGCACCCTCCCACCAATGGGACCCTTTAGAATGGACATTGATATGGGTGGAGGAGTGGTAGGGACAATGACAGTGTAAAGCCTAGAGGTTAAAGAGCTGTGAATGAGTTTGGAACATCCAACAGACCTGAGTTTGAGTCCCACAACTGCTCGCACAGCAGTAGTGCTACCCTTGCAATGCCGTCGACCCGGGTTCGGGAAAGAGCCCGGGAGATGAAGGGCCAACAAGGGGGAGGAGACTTGAGCATCCAGGGGACACCTCCCCTTTTCCAGGAGGCGGGGGGATTCGAGGTTTGGCACTTGGCTGGCCTCTGGCGGAAGCCGAAGACACAGCAAGCATCTGCATCATTCAGAGGGGTTGGGGCATAATGGACATCAGTGGTTATGCCTGGACATCTGGGCGGATGTCACGTCCCCATAAAAGGGAAAATGGCTCCTGAGGCATCGGGGAGACAGAGCGCTGGTGTAGCCCTCGCAACTCCCACCTGCATGTCCTGCCATTGGGTGCCCAACAAGACAAGAAGGATATCGGGGTGAAGGGCCCCACCTCGTACCCACCTGGGGGGTATAGCCATGGCTCCATGGGGATTCATCCGCAGGATCAGGTACATAAGGAGAAGTGGGCCAGACACCACTGGCAACTCCCGAGGAAACGGGGCACCGAGGGGGGGAGGCGGAAAATATAAAGTAAAAAAAAAAATTGATTCCCACAACATCCAGTTGCATACTGTGTGACTCTGAGCAAGCCACTTAACCTCCCCAGTGCTCCTGCATCACCCCCATAAATGGGCCTTTTGCCTAGTTGGTTTTACCTACTTAGCAAAAAATAGAAACATTGCCGAAGAGCTCACCGTGCCATGGGCCACAGTGGGGCAGCCATTCTGCTACAAGGGTGGGAAATCCATCCAAAAGAAAAGAAGGCATCGTGTGGATCACATCTCAAGATGAGGGGCGAGGGGGGGTGTTTAGGGTGTTCAAACATCCCCGAAATGACCTCCAAAATTTATTAAAAATTGAATTTGACAGAGTGCACTGGCCCTTTAAATTCGTGCTTCCATGTTCCGTGCAGTGCAAGATTGTGCTACTGTGTGGACTTCTGCCTGCTTACCTGGTGTTGACTTGCCTGTCGAGCCGGCTACAGGAGGGGGGGATATGGTATGGGCTCTCACCATTGAGCGAATCCATGTCTATAGACTGGGAATGTGGGTTCTTGGATTGAACCCATGGGCAGCCCAACAGAAGGTACATGCTTAACGTTAGGCCACCGGAGTGATGCTACTAAACTTCTTAATGTTTCAGTGAATGATGCTGTGAAAATGAGGAGAAGCAGTTCCCACTGAAAGCAGGATGCTTCATTTCAGGTGGGATATTGTGGGGCTAAATGGTAAATCATATAAGTAAAACACACACACACACACACACACACACACTGCTATTACCCCTCTCGCCAGAAACGCATCTCTAACAGCCACCCATGCTATCTTCTCCACCCCCTACTACTGTAGGGTGATAGTGAAGGATTACAGCCAGAACGTTTCGCTGCGCTGCTTCCAGAGACTGCTCGGTAATGTGCCTCGCAGAGCTGCGTGAGCGAGCGAACAGCCGAGTCTCTATACACAAAATACACACTGGCAGCGAGGCAAACCACACCATAAATAAACACAGCTTAATTCACGTAATTTTCTGCATTTTCTACCTTTACTTTAAATTGGTATTATCACTGTTTCTTCTGTGGGGGTGCTCCGATCCAGATCGTTTTGTTGCGCTGCTTTCTGAGACTGCTTGGTAATGTGTATGTAACCCCGCCTACAAATGGGGGTTCCCGAAAAGTCTTCCTTGAGCTTGCCTAAATGCTCACAGACAGGCTGGTATCTGGGGTTCTAGCCGTATAGCGGCTAAATGTTAGAGCTTGTAAAGCCTCTGGTTACTGTCTCTCTAAGAGCTACCGGGGTGCAGTCGAAATTAAACGGAGGGGGCTGAGTGTTTCCATGCTCGAGTCCCACCTGGGCTGCTGGGTAATCGCTCCATTTCTGCCATTGCTAATTGTGCAGAGGGAGCATGGTTTGAAGATGTGCTGGTTTACTGATCATCCTTTAGAGTATAATAATATTGTAGTTTGTTCTAACCTGCCTTCTTTGCAGTGAGGATTGTTTCACCTGTCTCCACCATCTTGGTCCTGCACTGCCAAACTGGACCAATCAGTACATCGGGACTCAAAAATGGAGCCTGCTAACAGGGGCTGCTTGGAGTCAAAGTCTGTGGGGATTGTAGTCTTGAACAGTTGGCGCCTTTTGCACCTGGAGGGGGAGCCTTGTTGTGACTGACAGCTGAGTAAGCCAACTGAACCTCTTGATCGTGGGGACATCCCCAAGCTGCCTGTTGCCTGAGGGGAGTTCTGAGTTGGAAGCTGAGGAAGCAACAGCTCAAGCGAGTCGAGTGGCCGATAGCGTAGTTCACGCCAGAGAACCGTGGAGAGGCCTAAGTTTGGCCTGCGAGTATGCCTGCTGCCCTGAGAGGGAACGGAGCAGTACTTTTTCAGACTAAATCCAAGTTGTGAGCCATTGACTTGTACCAGGATCAGAACCTGAGGAAGACCGAAGATTTTGCTGAATGCGATCGGCCTGTCAGGAGTTCCAGCCCAGTCGGAGAGGGATTACCTGGTACTGTAGAATTTCTTACATATAAATGTGCTGTGTATTTGTGGTGGGTCATGATTTGGTTCTCCACTTTGTGAACTGTATCCTGCCTGCTGGAAGCTGTATCCAGCCCATTTGGAGAGGGATTACCTGGTACTGTAGAATTTCTTACATGTAAATGTGCTGTGTATTTGTAGTGGGTCGTGATTTGGTTCCCCACTGCATGAACTGTCTTCTGCTTGCTGGAAGCTGTATCCAGCCCTATCGGACTGAATCCGGGTTATCTCCATGCGGCCGGGCCTTGCCATGTGGACCCTGCCAGACTACCCCACTGTACAGAGAAAGCCATTGATGAGAGACCGGCCTGGGGATCAGCTCCCTGCTCTACGTGTAACCCCCTGTTACCCAGGGTTACTAGAATCCCAGTTAGACCTAGTGGCAGGCAGGGACAGGCAGCTTGTGAAACTCCAGTTAAATGGATTTCACACTGTCTCACTCTGTTCTCAGTCTCAGCTGAGACTGAGGAATGACATCATTTTAGAACTTTCGCAGCTGCATAAGCCACACTGGAATGTTGCAGTTGGAGGTTAGAGTAGAACGTTGGGCAGTATGGCAGTTCTTGTGATCCAAGTGGGGTGACTAGTCAGGATCCAATCTAGTAGGATGCTGGTTCCAGTTCTATATTTCTTTCTGGTTGGGGAGTCCAGCATCTGTGTGAGGTTAGCCGATAAGACTGAGTCCCGGACAGCCCCTGCCTCTGCTCCCAGCCAGTTTATGTTGAAGACATCAAGTATGATGGTTTCAGAGTCAGGTGGATGTGCTTTGATGTAATCCAGCACTGTGTTGAGGCCTGGTCCCTGTTCTTTAGGAGAGTTATACGCGGTAATGGCCAAGAGGGCTTTATTCTGTGCACCAAGTAGGATTTTGACATGCAGTAGTTGGGTAGTGGGTGTTGGTAGTTCAGTGTGGATGGGGTACCCCACCAGATTGGCTTTTACATAGAGTGCGCATCCTCCTCCTCTTTTGGATTTATGATTGAGCCTAAAGATATTATAGCCTGTGAGGGAGATTGCTTGATCAGGCAATGAGGGTGTGAGCCAGGTTTCTACCACTGCCAGAATATCAGGCTGGTGGGTGCTTGCGAAGGCTTGCAGTTGATCAGGTTTAGGTAGTAGGCTGCAGATAATCAGGCAAACAATTGAGAGAGTGCCAGCGCTCTTGGATTGGGTGGAAATCCTTGCTGTCTTTGGGCCTGGGTTGGGGTGAATATTTCCTGATAGCAGCAGGAGGAGGAGTAAGAGTTTCAGGGTGGCCAGGCGTCATTCCCTGTAGGAGAGCTTGCATTTCTTTATTGAGAAGGAGCAGGTGGCGGTATTGCTTCGTGGGTACAGAAGGAGCGTTGTAAACTTAGATGACAGCGGGGCCCACTGCCCCCTAGCAGGTAGGGGTAGATGAGTAGTAAGGGGGTGTGCCCTAGGGGCAGGCATAGTTTCACTATGAAAAGTGCCAGTGTGGGTGTAGGAGCAATTCAACTTGTAGATTTGGAGTTGGGAGGGGGAGCAGGATGTAGGAGACTGGAGCAGTAGAGTGAGGGCAAAGAGAAGGAGTGGTAGGTAGAGCATAGTGGGGGGGATACACATGTTAATTGAGGAAAGAAGAAAAATAGAGAAAGCAATAGGAGCAGCAGTGGAAAGACAGGCAGGGGGTGGTGACAGGAAGTAAAAATGAGGAAGGCAATAGAGGCAGCAGTGGAAGAAACGAGCGGGAGGAGGGATAAGAGAGGGCCCAATGGGAGTAGGAGAGAGGAGGGGCAATACCAGGGGGCATGGCAAAAGGTCTATTTAATTAAGGTGCGAGGTGGGGGAAGGGGGGTGGGCGTAAAAATTTGGCAACAATCCACTTAAGTCAATGGGCGCAACGGCCCTGAGCCAAGACAGAAAGTCAGCAGGAGATGCAGCCAATAAGGGCTTAGCGGAGTAGGCAGGGACCAATCAGGGTTAAGCGCTGAGTGAGCTGGGCCAATGGTGGCACTCACGGCTTCACGGGTCAAAGGAGGACTTTCTTACCCGGCTCTGTGGTTAAAGTGAGCGGCCAGGAGAAGAGCGGCAGGATCCCTAGCTGTGGTCGCGCCTTCGAGGCAGGTACAGCCCTGTCAAGGGCTCCAGAATCTAGGGGAGGGAAGAAGGAGAAGGCAGATAATTAAAAGTGGGGAAGAGTAGGGACAAACAAAGGCAGTGACGTGGTGCAAGTACTGTAATTGGGGGGCATGGAGTTGGCAAGCAGGAGACGGGGGGGCCACCAGACAAGAGCTTGGCAGGAAACTTGACATGGTGCCTGTGGGGGGTAGGGAACAGGTTAGATGAGGCAGGAGGATTTAGGCAAGCAAGTGAGAGAAAGAGAGGATTGGGGAGGGGTTTCAGCTCCTGAGTACAGAGAGGAAGAGAGGTAGGGAGGATATCAGGAGGGCAGATAGGGAGGATTATAAAAACAACAATTCACATAATCGGATTCGGCAGCAAAAACAGCTAAGAATCACAGAGAAATCTGAATCGACTCAGCAGCTACATCGGGCAGTTGGACACAGGCCCCTAGTTTGCAGCAGATGGGATTTGAGGAGAAAGCGGCGCCTAGGGGAAAAAAATTTGGCAACACTCCGTTTAAGTCTATGGGCACAGCGGCCCTGAGCGAAGACAGAAAGTCAGCAGGAGATGCAGCCAATAAGGCTCAGCGGAGTAGGCAGGGACCAATCAGGGTTGAGCCCTGAGCGCGCTGGGCCAATGGTGGCACTCATGGCTTCACCGGTCAATGGAGGACTTTCTTACCCGGCTCCATGGTTCCAGTGAGCGGCCAGGAGGCGAGTGGCAGAGCAGCAGGATCCCTAGCTGCGGTCCGCCTTTGGGGCAAGTGCAGCCCTGTCAAGGACTCTAGAATCCGGCTCCGTGCTTCCAGCGAGCAGCCAGGAGGTGAGCGACGGAGCGGAAGGATCCCTAGCCACGGTCAAGCCCTGTCAAGGGCTCTGGAATCTGGCTCTGTGGTTCCAGTGAGTGGCCAGGAGGCGAGCGGCGGAGCGGCAGGATCCCTAGCCGCAGTCGTGCCTTCAGGGCAGATGCAGCCCTGTCAAGGGCTCCGGAATCTGGCTCCATGGTTCCGAGTGGCCAGGAGGCGAGCGGCGGAGTGGCAGGATCCCTAACTGCAGTCACGCCTTCGGGGCAGGTGTAACCCTGTCAAGGGCTCCGGAATCCAGCTCCATAGTTCCAGTGAGCAGCCAGGAGGTGAGAAGTGGAGCAGCAGAATCTCTAGCTGCGGTTGCGCCTTCGCGGCAGGTGCAGCTTTGTCAAGGGCTCCGGAATCAAAGGAACTGGTATACAGCCTCAAGCTCTTGCCTCAGAGGAACGCATGGAAGAGAGTGGTGATTCCACTGCCCTGGCTGTACAAGAAGAAGTCAGGGATCCATTTTTTGTGTCATTAAGAATGTGTAGCTGGCAGAACCAGGACTGGCTGCCCCCAAGCCAGGCCAGAGGTCTCAAGTTGACCAAAGCTAGTAAAGAGGAAAGACTGGTTCATAGGAAAGCAAATGAAATCTACGGGATGTCCTTTCCTACCTTTCCTCGG
The DNA here is from genome assembly GCA_016271365.2 of Neoceratodus forsteri. Classification (NCBI taxonomy): domain Eukaryota; kingdom Metazoa; phylum Chordata; order Ceratodontiformes; family Ceratodontidae; genus Neoceratodus; species Neoceratodus forsteri. Next base: position 147,495,261 of record CM028135.1, read on the forward strand.
AGAGTCTGGGAGGAGATTGAAAAAAGCAGGAAATCCTGGATTTGGAAAGAAGCAATGAAATGTGTGCATCCTGGTGCAAACAAGCATGTCAAGAACAGAATGTTTCAAGAAAAATACAGCCAGTGGAAAAGAAGCAGGACACTGTTTATGGCCACTGTTCGAATTGTAGATGGAGAAGGACATGAAACCTTTCACAGTGTGAATTATGAGCGCCCAGATGGGGTGATAATTCAAGCACCTGACCCGTTGTGCTATTGGCCACAATGCAAAGACCTTCCTGCGAATGTGCCCATGCCTACCAAATGGAAAGCAGAGCAGTGGTAGCCAGTGCTGCCACTCCAGCAGTTGCCGTACCTATGTTGTTCCACCAGTCTGGACGTCCAGGACTCAGATGCCCCACATTCATCAGTTCTACAGTGTACTGGCTTTCAAGAATCCATTGACTGGCCCACCAGATGACTTCAGATCCAGAGAGGACACCAGTCCTGCTGTATCCTGATTCATCACCTGGGTATCGGATGACTTCAGGCCAGCTGTTTTCCTTTTTGTTCCTGTTCCAAGGTTTCATCTCCAGAGATGACATCATCCCAGCAGTTTCCAGATGTGCCCTCCTGTCGTTTCCCGGAAGATGTCCTCCCAGCTGTATTGGAAGAATGCTGCCAGGGAGAGTCTTCAGCCGAGGACCAGGTGTGGTATCGTGTTGTTCTACAAGGGACTGGTAAGTCCAGACTTTTCTATTCTTATGACGTTGCAGTATACACCATGCACTAGCAGACTGCAGATGTTTGAACTGTCCTCAAAGACTACCCCCTTTGGGACTTTGGTCTGCTCGAACTGTGCTTCACCAGGCTCCAGCCCAGGAGAGACTTTTTAATGGATTTGCCTTCGGGCACTGTGGTCACTAGATGGGACTTTTAGGGCACTCCATCCCCCAAATGTGGTGTATTGTAAATAATGTCATTGTTTTTACTGTTTTCTAATTTTTTTTCTACTTTTCTAAAAAAAAAATCTTTTTCGGGATTTGTTTTGATGGTATGGGTTTAGATAGACTGTATGCAGATTAGGAGTGTGTGTTGTCTTTCTTTTTCTTGCAAGTGTTCCTGAAAAAGATAAGAAGAGAAGACAAGAAGAGGAGGAGGGACTCAGCGGAGTTCCTCAGTAGTACTTTAGAGTGTAGAGTTTAAAGTACTGTTGTTGTTACTGTGTGTAACTTTTCCTTCCACAGGTATGGTTGTGGGGGGAGTGTGGGAGTAATGCAGTGTATGGTATTAGCTCCTGGTGGTGGTTGCATGGTGTCCCGGGTTGGGGGGGAGGTACCCTGTTTGTTTTGGGAATTTTGAGTTAGAGGCAGACATATTTTCCTTAGAGGACTAGGGGGGGATAGACAGGCTGTGGCCCTGACCTGCAGTAGGGGATGCAGTACTGATCTATTAGGGCTATGCTCTGGACAATTCTACCGGAGCCACTAGGTACCCATAGTCAGAGGGTAGAGTAGAGGCTGATGCATCAGCCGAAGGCCTCTAGGCCCTTAGTGTTGTCTGCCTGTGCTGGCACATGATAGGGGAGAAGGTAGCGCTACCTCCCCGTAGTCAAAACATGGGGTGAGATGGCCTAAGCCGGGTGGCTAATAACTGCGGACAGTCATTTTCCTGGTCCAGGGTGAGTGTAACCCCACTGTTACCCGGGGTTACTAGAATCCCAGTTAGACCTAGTGGCAGGCAGGGACAGGCAGCTTGTGAAACTCCAGTTAAATGGATTTCACACTGTCTCACTCTGTTCTCAGTCTTAGCTGAGACTGAGGGATGACATCATTTTAGAACAGTTGCAGCTGCATAGGCCACACTGAAATGTTGCAGTTGGAGGTTAGAGTAGAACGTTGGGGAATTTGAAGTCATTCTGTTGCAGTCTGTATTAGAGGAAGGAGGTGCTCTGCTGGAAGTAGGTCCTCAGAGTCCTAAGCTCTGTCAAAGAGCTATTTGTTTGTACAGGTGTGTGTTCTCACCTGGAGAAGAACACAAGAAGAGCCCTGTGAAGTGGTAGAGACCGCTTTCAGTGGTTCAGGGCTCCATCCCTGCGGGGATGGGGGGGAGGAATCAGCCTGTTTCCAGGGGCAAATCCCCTGGTCCGGCTAGGAGACAAGAAGCTGCCTGAGTTAAGTTCGTGCTGAGGCACCAGAAGTTCTGGACGAGATTGCTTTGAAGAGAAAACGCCTGTGGGGCACCTATGACCAAGGGGTGCGTTCGCTCTGCTAAAGGACCAATGTGTTTTCACCTGAGACAAGATGAAACTAAAGTGACAGTTACTGTGGGGCCAGGAAAAGACTGCCAAGTACGGTTTGGAAGATGTGGGGATTGGACTGCTTAACTCTGTGGGGGTCTAGAGTAATGGACACAGCCACTTTTTGAGTATGTTCAAGTTCAGCACAAATGGGATGGAAAAACAGTAGATTGGATGTGACATATGTAACCCCTTTGTTATCCGGGGTTACTAGAATCCCAGTAAGACCTAGTGGTAGGCAGGGAAGGCAGCTTGTGAAACTCCAGTTAAATGGGTTTCGCACTGTCTCACTCTGTCCTCAGTCACAGCTGAGACTAAAAGGATGACATCATAATAGAACTGTCGCAGCTGCATGAGTCACATTTGGAATCTTCAGCTCAGAGTAAGTTTAGAACCTTGGGAATTCAAAGTCAGTCTTCAGTTTGTCCTTAAGCAAACAAGAAGGACACCAGTAGTTGTCTGTTTACCCCCCTCCCTCTGGGGGGGTGAGGAAAAGTTCTTTGTGGGTTCCAGGGGCAATCCCTTTCTCCCACCCTGGGAAGAAAGCTGCCTGTTTTGATTTAAGTTCAGTCTGTTCATGTATAACAGCAAAGGTTACAGTTTTTCGCCTGTGGGGCACCTGCAACGAATGGGTGAGTGTTTGGCCCCATTGGAAGGGGCAAACAGCTTCTTTTCTTCAGTTGGATTTCAAGTATTGGGGACTGCTATTTGGGAGGACTATGTCAACTAGGACAAACAAATAGAGCAGTCATCTGTTTAAAGTGTTAATGGATTTAAAGTTCACTGTGGGGTGCTTCAGGTCATCCACCGTCAATCTACATTTTAAAGTCTAAAGTTCTGTGTCCAGAGAAATGGCGGGTATAGGCTGTGGGAGCTGGAGGTGGGAAAACCCATATTTTTAGTAACCAGGTCCACCTCTACGGATTTCTTCTGTGTTTTTGCTACTAGCCTCATGCGCTTGGCCAGTGATGGAGTGGGTACCCAGACGTGGGTCGCAACTTGAAAATCTCTCTAGGAGTCGCAGACTTCAAGTGATGTGGGGAGCCACAGGATTGGAAAATTACTCCTTGTTGGATGGGAGTCTCCTTGTTGGATGGGAGTTTCAAATTGGAAGTACGAAAACAAAATCTCTCTAGGAGTTGCAGACTTCAAGTGGTGTGGGGAGCCACAGTTTGGGAGCCTCCTTATTTGATGGGATGTCTTTCCAAGTAGAGTTTGGGTTCATTCACCAAGTGGACCGTCAGTCGAGTGGCCGGCAGGGGAGCCGGGCCAGTCGGGCTGTGTATCCAATGCGCATGCAAAGTCCGGGCTGAGTGTCTGGTGGGTCCAAAGCCAGACAACTGTTGTATTGTGTTCATTCCTCAAATGGACCGCTGTGTTTAACCTCTAATCTGCATTACGGTTATGTAGCCCTGTGGGGGACCATGCAGTGCTTTGTTTATATTCAGTGAGTTAATAAATAAAGCCACACTGAAAAATCCCAATTCTGGTTCTGGACATTACAGTTATTGCTTCCTGTAGTTGGATTTACTTGGGTGCCCCTGAGCAGAGTAGCCAAACCTAGGTCTCTTGTGCCAAGCAACCTCATCCTTCCCCGAACCCATAGATACCATATGTATATCCATGTTACAAAAATGGACATATGGGTTACAAAAATGGAGGCACCGCTTTGGATTTGTTTGGGAAGGAAGGTGCTTGGGCAAGTAGGCTAGCATTTTGGCTATCTGGCAGTCGGTAGCCCAAAAAGTTGAAGCAATTTCCCTAGTGTGTGCTGTGTGCTGTGAATCTTGTGCTGCTGTTTAAAAAATGCCAACTGTTTACCAAGGAGCTGTAAAGCCAAAGTGTGTGTCCTTGTCCTGCATCAACATAGTTTACAGCATTTGTTCAGTTTTAAAATAAAGTTCTGTGAAGGAAAGTGTGGAAAACTAGGGGTAGCAACAGAGAAATTATGCCCTGGACGTTGGAAATGCTTTCTGTGCAATGCTAGAGACTGCAGAGTTAATGGCAATGTTACATGGTTGAAATGGGCTCCCGCCGTGGAGTCAGTTGAAAAAAAAAAAGTGCATCTTTTCAGTTTAAATTTGCCTGCTCGACGATCGCCATGAGGAGAGAAGAGGAGCCCTCATGAGGAAGAAGAGGCTCATTTGCATGGCGTAGTGTGGTTGGTCAGTTTGCCATTAGTCCCGCCCCTCAGCCATCTCTTATGTGTCTGCTTCAGCATTCGAGAGGAGACAGAGAGAAAAGCGTGAAATTGGCAGTGGAGGGCGTCATGGCGTTCAAAGCGCTGTAAACAGTGAAAAGTGACTTTCCAGTTAAAATCGGCTCAACCCGCTTATCGATCGTGGGATCAGTGAATTGTATGGTTAATACTACGATGCGCGAGACTGCCCGCCTGTTTGCATTCTGAGGCCTTTCAAAATCTGGCTGCAGGCCATTTTACCCCATCGCAGCAATCTGCTTCAATAACAGTGAGTAAACGATTTAAAACTGCTCCAATCAGTGATTTTCAGATAATGCCATATAAAATGTGTGTGCAGCTGTATAGTCGCTTTGCAAGTAGCGATTGTGTGATGTCCTGCTGGCAAGTGCAAGTCTGTAAAGCCATTAAATGTGTGCATAGCAATGAAAAGTAGCCTCAGTTTAAAGTTTGCAGCCAGAGACTGTGGGTTGTAAAATAAGTGCAACACTAGTAAAAGCAGGCAATCCTGTGCTGAAACCTGAAGTTTTAAAAGGGACTGTAATTAAATGAATGTTGCCAGCAAGTGAAAAGTCCAAGGAAAATTCTGTAAATGTGTGAACAGCCAGAACAGAGCAAGTTGTGCAGTTTGAAATAAAAGTTATTGTAGCTGATGTAAATCGGGTGCGCGTGACTTGACCCAGAGTCTGAATGTTGATGCACAGGAGTGCTGCCCGCCATTACAGGGTGGGGTAGTAAAGTAAACACAGCAGCAGAGGAGCCATTTTAAAGCTACAGAGTGTGTTCATTAAAGTGGGACTTTCAGTTACAGTGAGCTTTTGTTTGTTTTTCTGCAGTTATGGCCTCAGGACCAGCTCGTTACCCAGATCATGCCCGGGTTGCAGTAACAGCAGCAGTAAATAGATTGAGAGATATTGAAAATTGGTGCTATAGAGGGCAACTCCCTCCTGATGTGGCAATTCCTAATTATCCAGTGCGTGTATGCCAGATGTGCTTCAGTGCTGGAAGGGATGTCTTCATGATTCCTCACTGTGCTGGTTGTCTACAAAAATATGGCTTGTATAAAGTGCCTCAAATTCGTTTGGCTCCCACATGGACACAGCTTCAAGAATCTGCAGTTGGCAGCACACAGCATCAGGCGGAGCCTGTGGAGGAAGGTCCCCCGGGGGAGTGTGGCACAAAGTTAGAGAGTGCAGAATTAAAGACTGAAGCTGAAATTGAAGCATTGGATGCTGGATTTCAGAAAGCAAGTTCAGATAAAGCATCAATAGTCCCCTGGGTGGGGGGGGCCTAGCCCAAGTCTCGAAGGTGAAGATGAGATGCCGGAGGCCTTTGAATGGGAGGTGTCGACCTCCGCTCCCAGTGATGAATGGATAGTCTCAGGGGTGAGAACTACTGCTCACTCCTGGGCTCAGATCCTCAGTGAAGAGGAAGATGAGGGGGAACCTAAGTGGCCTTGTGAGATAGGAACGGGTACACCGTCTCAAGATCTTGCCTCAGAGGAATGTGTTCAAGGAGGTGGTGATGCCACTGCCCTGGCTTCACCAGAAGAAGAAGAAGTCAGGGATCCGTTTTTAATTTCATTGAGGATGTGAAGCTGGCAGAACTAGGACTGGCCACCCCCAAGCCAGGCCAGCGGTCTCAGATTGACCAAAGCAAGTAAAGAGGAGAGACTGGTTCGTAGAAAGGCCAATGAAATCTTTGGTATGACCTTTCCTACCTTTCCTCGGAGAGTCTGGGAGAAGATTGAGAACTGCAGGAAATCCTGGATCTGGGATGAAGCAATGAAACATGTGCATCCTGGGGCTAACCAGCATGTAAAGAATAGACTGTTCCACGAAAAGTATACACAGTGGAAGAGAGGCAGGACACTGTTTATGGACAGAGTGAGAATAGTGGACGGAGAGGGATGCAAAGTCTCCCGCTGTGTGAATTATGTGCGTCCAGACGGAGTAATAATTCAAGCCCCTGACCCCCTCTACTATTGGCCTCAGTGCAAGGACCGCCCAGTAATTAAGCCCGTGCCTACAAAATGGAGAGCGGAGCAGTGGTAGTCAATACTGCCACATCTACACTGTGAAGTGACCTTATTGAACTGCCAATATGAATAAACAAAAATTCAGGTGCCCCATATTCTTCAGTCCACAGTGTACTGCCTTATTCAGCAACCATCTACTGGTACCACCAGATGACTTCAGATCCAGAGAGGACACCAGCCCAGCTGTATTCCTGTTCATCGCCTGGTAATCGGATGATGCCGGACCAGCTGTTTCTCTTTTTGTTCCTGTTCTAAGGTTCCTTCTCCAGTTATGACATCAGCCCAGCTGTTTCCAGATGTGCACTCCTGTGGGTTCCCGGAAGATGTCCGCCCAGTTGTATCAGAAGAAATGCTGCCAGGGAGAGTCTTCGGAAGGGACCAGGTTTGTGACGTTCGAATACTTCAAGAGGCTGGTGAGTCAGAACAATTCTTTTTATTCTATCTTTATGACATTGCAATACACACCTTACACCACAGACTTCAAACAGTGTGTGAACTGTCCGCAAAGACTCTCCCCTTCGGGATTATTGCCTTAAAGAACTGTGCTTCACGGGGCTCCGGCCCAGGAGAGACTTTAATGGACTGGCCTTCGGGCCTTGTAGTCACTAGTGGGACATTTAGGGCATTCCATCCCCCCCAAAAGGTGTATTGCTTCCAATGTCATTGTACTTTAATGTAAATACTGTTTTCTACCTTTTTTTTCTAAAAAAAAAAAAATCTTTTTTCCTTTTTTGGGATTGTTCATTGCTTTTTCTGTGTGGTAAGGGTTGTTGCTGCTGTTGTCATTGTTGTTGTTTAGATAGACTGTACATGCAGATTAGGATGTGTTTTTTTTTTGTTTTTGTCTTTTCTTACAGGTGTTCCTGGAAGACAGAAGAGAAGACAAGAAGAGGAGGAGGGGCTCATCGGAGTTCCTCGTCAGTGCTTATGGTATAGAATTTAAATGTACTGTGTTGTTATTGCTAATGGTTGTAGTTGCAGGCTGCCCAAGGTCGGGGAGGTCCCTGGGTTTTTGGTTTTATTTGGGAATATTATGTTAGAGGCAGATAGGTTTTCCCTAGAGGGTTAGGGGGGATAGACAGGCTGTGGTCCTGAGCGGCCGTAGGGATTGCAGCGCTGATCTATCAGGACTATGCTCTGGACAGTTCTACCAGAGCCACTAGGTGTCCATAGTACGTGGATAGAGTAGAGGCTGATATGTCAGCTATAGGCCTCTAGGCCCTTTAGTGCCTACCTGTGCTTGCACATGGTAGGAGAACTGATCACCCCCTCTGCAGGTAGCACATAGGGTGGGATGGCCTAAGGGCGGGGTGCATAATGACTGGGGACAGTCATTTTCCTGGTCAAGAGCCGAGTGTAACCCCTTTGTTACCGGGGTTACTAGAATCCCAGTAAGACCTAGTGGTAGGCAGGGAAGGCAGCTTGTGAAACTCCAGTTAAATGGGTTTCACACTGTCTCACTCTGTCCTCAGTCACAGCTGAGACTAGAGGATGACATCATAATAGAACTGTTGCAGCTGCATGAGCCACATTTGGAATCTTCAGCTCAGAGTAAGTTTAGAACCTTGGGAATTCAAAGTCAGTCTTCAGTTTGTCCTTAAGCAAACAAGAAGGACACCAGTAGTTGTCCATTTACCCCCCTCCCTCTGGGGGGGTGAGGAAAAGTTCTTTGTGGGTTCCAGGGGCAATCCCCTTCTCCCACCCTGGGAAGAAAGCTGCCTGTTTTAATTTAAGTTCAGTCTGTTCATGTATAACAGCAAAGGTTACAGTTTTTCGCCTGTGGGGCACCTGCAACGAATGGGTGAGTGTTTGGCCCCATTGGAAGGGGCAAACAGCTTCTTTTCTTCAGTTGGATTTCAAGTATTGGGGACTGCTATTTGGGAGGACTATGTCAACTAGGACAAACAAATAGAGCAGTCATCTGTTTAAAGTGTTAATGGATTTAAAGTTCACTGTAGAGGGGTGTCAGGTCATCCACCGTCAATCTACATTTTAAAGTCTAAAGTTCTGTGTGTCCAGAGAAATGGCCAGGTATGGGCTGTGGGAGCTGGAGGTGGAAAACCCCATCTTTAGTAACCAGGTCCACCTCTCACAGTTTCTTCTGTGTTTGCTATAGCCTCATGCACTTGGCCAGTGATGGGGTGGGTACCCAGACGGGTCGCAACTTGAAAATCTCTCTAGGAGTCGCAGACTTCAAGTGGTGTGGGGAGCCACAGGATGGGAAAATTACTCCTTGTTGGATGGGAGTCTCCTTGTTGGATGGGAGTTTCGAATTGGAAGTACGAAAACAAAATCTCTCTAGGAGTCGCAGACTTCAAGTGGTGTGGGGAGCCACAGTTTGGGAGCCTCCTTATTTGATGGGATGTCTTTCCAAGTAGAGTTTGGGTTCATTCACCAAGTGGACCGTTAGTCGAGTGGCCGGCAGGGGAGCCAGGCCAGTCGGGCTGTGTATCCAATGTGCATGTAAAGTCCGGGCTGAGTGCCTGGTGGGTCCAAAGCCAGAAAACTGTTGTATTGTGTTCATTCCTCAAATGGACCACTGTGTTTAACCACTAATCTGCATTACAGTTACGTAGCCCTGTGGGGGACCATGCAGTGCTTTGTTTATGTTCAGTGAGTTAATAAATAAAGCCACACTGAAAAATCCCAATTCTGGTTCTGGACATTACAGTTATTGCTTCCTGTAGTTGGATTTACTTGGGTGCCCCTGTGCTGAGTAGCCAAACCTAGGTCTCTTGTGCCAGGTAACCTCATCCTTCCCAGAACCCGTAGATACCATATGTATATCCATGTTACAAAAATGGACATATGGGTTACACATACATTTAAAAAGAATCTACACAGCAAAGTGTTTTTAAGGAAATGGCCGGGTATGAATTATGGGAGCGAGAGGTGGGAGACCCCCCATCAGTAGTAACCAAATTCATCTCTACGGGTTTGCTTTGGGACACCTGTTGCTTTCTCTCAGGTACTTGGCCAGTGTCTGAGGAAAGTACCTAGACGTGGGATTGATGAGGAAGATTCCCTGATGGAGCCAGAAGTGCTCAGAGGTGGTGTAGGGAGCCACCAGTAAATGTTCCATGCTATATGGAAAGTGTCCAAAGGGTTGTCAATGGAGCCGAGCCACGGAAACCGAAAAAGAGTTGAGTTAGGGCAGAGTGCCCAGAGTGTTTCGAGACCTGAGGGTTTCGGTGTAAAGAGGATGTGTTCTGATCTCCATAAATCTGCATTACCAGGAGTGTAGCCCCATGGGAGTCCATCTATGCTTTGTTATTCTGTTGGATGTGAATAAAAGCCACACTTTAGAATCCCAACTTCTGGTATTGGACATTGCAGTTATTGCTTCCTGTGTCTGGAGTTATTTGGGTGCCTCTGACTAACAGTCAAACCTAGCCAAAATACCGAGCAACAGTTTTCTCTCTGAGCCCAGGTAGGGGGTTACATATGGAGGCACCGCACTGCGTTAATAACACAAAAATACCACCAACCCAACCCCTAGGGTAACCCACCGGTTACACATGCCTGAACATGAATGATGCCTCTGCGAATCGTGTGGGCTCTGCTTCTCCTGGCACTCCAGATTCACCACTTGCTTGCTCTATTTTCATCCAGCCTTGGGTATCGTTAGTAATTACCAGGTTAAGTCCCTGTCACAACAAATTAATCTTATTGTGTCATCTGATTGTATTGTTGTTTCTCTTTCTTCACAAATTGAGCCATTTGGCTCCGGATTACAAGTAAGTGTGTATTGTGCATGTTGTTTTATTCCATCACAGGGCCCCAACCAGCTGCAACGCTGGTCTACCCCGGGCAACGGTCCTGGCTAGCCCATCTCTTCTCCACCTGTGTACCCAGAGGTTGTGACTGTTTAGGGACTCTGAAGTGCATGCATAACTGTTTATTTGATAGAGCATTAAAGCAAATCAACCTGATTACGCCCCTTCCTTGTTTACGCCCCCTGAATAAATCAGATCTAATTTTTTCCTGCATTTAACCTGACTGTGGTTCCAGTTTGTACCAAGGGTACCATGCTGTGGTTATTTGCTGTGTCTAATCTTTGTTTTACAGGAGGCCCCAGGGACTCAAGCCAGAGAAACCAGCCCTGGTGGTAAGTGCAAACTGCGGGGGTACTTGTGAAGTGTATAAGGGGTACTGTGAAAGTGACTACTGGGTGTTGTTCCAGCCAGTAGCAGGGAAACAGGGGTTTACAGTGTCCCAGAGGGCTGTGCCCTGGTTAGCTTGACCACTACCAACCCCGGCCTCCAGGTTGGACGCACCCGTTTCAGAACTCAGACCCCTTATTCTGCTATTAGCCAAGCAGGCAGGGGTTGTAACCCTTGTGATAGCGCCACCTAGGGGTTACATGTAAATAGTTTTTTTCCTTCTCCAGTCTGTGATTTACTGCTTCCATGAATATGGTTGACTACAGGCCACTTCCGGGTTTTGACTGCCATGTTATGGCGTTGAGCTTTACCAACCCCAAGGAGGCCACGCCAAATACACTACAGTTCCCAGGAACCTTTGCGGATCGCGACATTCTCAGTGGCGGGGGTGTAAGTGGGGAGGTAGATGGCTGCGCCGGCGTCTGTCAGCGCCTAACATCTACTGCTGTAGAAGCGGAGAGGCGGCGGGGAAGGACGGATGGGCCCGGTTGCAATGGTGGTGTTCCGGGTGGGCTGCTGGCCAGAGGCGCCGTAGGTGAGTACAGCCAGCGGGGAGCTGTTGTTACTGCGCAGGGGAGGAAGGGATGCTGAGCGGACCTGAATGAGAGTAGAACCTGAACCTTCATTATAACGCAGAGGCAGAAATGAGAATACCTGACAGCTGACTGTCTTTATTCGTTGATTTTTTTTTTATTGCAATTTTCCTTGAGCTGTGACCATTCGTATCCGGGAGAGCGTCCTAGTGTGCGAGTGACAGGGACCTGTTTTATTGACATGCAGAGCTCCAGTCAGCACTGCTTAGGTGAGAGGGGTGTGATTTATCGAAGGCTCTACTCGGACCCATTGATTTTGTCTAAGGGACATTTTAGGAAGCGCTGTGGAGTAACCTTCCAGGCGATGAGCAGTAAAACGATTTACTGACTTCTGACCTATTTCGTTGTAAGGTAATGAAACCCCACCAAACTATTACAGTTCTAATGAGCTGACAGTAACATGGTGAAGAGATTATAAATACAATATTTCATAAAGAACTAGCAGTCCGTCATTTTATGTGTGTTCTAGCTATCAGTAGGAAATAGTATCTGCACTACTTTGACACCCATAACACACAGCGTCACCATGGCTGTAATCTCAAATGATTTATTTTTATTATTTGATTACGTTTAAGTAATGTCCGTGTAAATGGTGTTTCTACCCACTCAGAAGGTGCTGTGAACTCAGTACTGTCAAGCACAGGTTGATTGTTTTTTTTTTTTATATTTCCTCTCGCAATCCACTTCAGCTCTTATTACCCCTTTTGCAGTGTTCTGTGACAGATGTGCAGCTTGGTTGAGAATGGTGGTCTCCCTTTGGGGGAGGGGGCAGCTGGCATGGCTTCTAGCTGCAGGAATGAAGAAATGGTGCCATAGTGGTGTGTGTCTGTGTGTTGGGGAGGGCAATTTCTGGGGTGGGGTTAGCAACAGACTGTGGTCATGTAGGTTTGTATGGGGGGGGAAGAGACAATCCAGCTGTACAAAGGGTCATCGTTTAGGGGAAGGGTTATCGGTGGGGAGGTAGTGCAGATTTTGGTCTATAATAGGCAAGGAAGGGTGCTCGGTTTGGGAGAGAGTAGTCATCTGCAGTGATTTATAGCTGACGGAAGGAATGGTAGTATAATTGCTGGGATGGTGGTTGGAGGGGGGCGTTCCTAGTGTGCGTGATGGGGGTTAGGCGAAAGGTATGTTGGCAGGAAGGGTGTTATGGGGGTAGAATCCAGCTGTACATAGGGTTGTCAGTTGTGGGAGTGCAGGTTCGGGTGATGTAGTGGGCCAGGAAAGGTCCTCGGTTTGGTAGAGAGTGATGAGTGCGGGGGTGGGGTCCAACTGTGTGGAAAGTGGTTGGCATGGTATGGGTAGCTGGTCTGTGGGTTGAAAATGTGTGGTATGGACTTGGTGGCACCCAGTTGCAGAGAGGTTCGTGGGATTGTGGTGTTGTCCAAGACTGGTGAGCAGTTTTCTAAGAGCCGGTTTGGGGGAAGAAAAGATGGTCCAGTTGCAGGGATGGTGGAGGTGTGTGCTTCTGGCTGGTCAGTAGGCGTTAAGAGTTGCCTGTGGGGATTGATCATGTAGGTGTAGAGGCTGGCTCAAGGGCTAGGAGTGAGTAGGCTCCAGGTAGGGAGCTCAGCTTGGAGGCAGGGGGTTGATCCGTTCACAGGAATAGGAAAGGTAGTCCTGGTGTCCTGGATCTTGTTACCCTGTAGCCTGGGTAACAAAATCCCAGACCTAATGGACTGGATGACAGAGAATACCTGGATATTGTTTGTTTTTGTTAACTTTCTGTTTACGCTCCGCCTTACTCACAGCACCCCATTCCCTTCAGGAGACACCTATGGCCTTCTTAGTCCCTGCCCTCTTACCTTACCTTACCAGAGCGGTCCATCCCCTATGTAGCCATGGCTGTACCCCCCAGGCGGGTACCAGGTGGGGGCCCTTACACCCCGATGTCTTCTTGTTTCATCAGGATGCTGTCACCGGGGCAGGTAGGGGCATTGGGGATCGGGGTCTGATGCCCCGTGTACCTGGGAGTGCTGCGGGTAATTTTCTGGTGTTCTGGGCGTGATGTGCACTAAATGCTGACATCCATCACGCCACCCCTTGGTAGTGGCTTGGGCTTGCTGTACCTCAGTCTCCACCAGAGGTCAGACAAGTGCCATGCCCTGGTCTCCCGGAGAAGACGAGCTGTCCCTGGGATGCTCAAGCCTCCCTCCCAGTTGGCTCTCCAGCTCCCAGGTTCATTCCTGAACCCGGGTCACTGGTGTCACAAGCAGAAGTCCAACCGCTGTACCGGTGGGCCGAGACCTGTGTATTGCGGCAGTCACAGAATCGTGGTACTCAGGAAGCCATGACTAGGATATTAACATATAGCGAGATACACAGTCTACAGGAAAGATAAAAAGCTGACAAAGGGGAGTGTTGCTGGTAGAAGACCTAAATATGCTAGATGTTGACTGAACACCTATGTTGCAGCCACACCCAGGAACAAATACATCCTGGATGCTCTGCAGGGGGGCGTGCCCCAGACAGCTAGTGGTGGAAACCACCAGTGATGGGTTGATATTGGACTTTGTGCTCACAAATGGTGACAACATAAAGGATGTATCAGGAGGCAGTCGGCTACGGTCCAGTGTAAGCCATACAGTATGGTTCTAGGTAAACACTACTGAAGAGTCAACCCACCAAGTTCCCCGATGTTGCCACCATAAAATGAAAGTAAGGACCATGCCCCCACCTATTTTCCCTACAATGCAACTATTAAATGTAAGTAAAGCCCCTGCCCCCTCCCAGTTCACAGATGCTGACACCATTAAATAAAAGTAAAGCCCATCCCTCCCCCAAATCGGTTCACCGATGTTGCCGACATAAAAAAATCAGTAATTCCACCATGTTCAGTATTCGTTTGAAATACATCTCATGCCCCTCCCCCTCCATGAGCCCAACGGTACCAGCTCTAATAATACCATCTGGCGACCAGCTCAGCCCACCTCACACCTCTACGGCTCGTCGCCGACAGAATAGTCAGTGATCTTACTGTAATATAGTGGGCCAAGAAGGCAGTAAGATATCACCAGTGGAGATACTTGTTTAGTGTACAGTTTAAGAGAGCGAGTTGGGATTACTTGGTGATGTGTATTTGGTATGGGACAGCCAAGGGCCATCCAATTCCTCACAGATGCACTTATGATGGGGGAAGGGAGAGAGACAATCAAGATCATTTTGGGCATGTCTGAGAGGGATACTCTAATAGCGGAAGGAAACAGAAAGGAGTGCACTTTAAGTTGAAAAGTACAACGGTGGGTAGGAAACTCAAACAGGCAAATCATTTCTCTTGATCTAATGGACCTGTCTTTCTGGGTTCTGTGGCAGGAAAGAGAGTCATCTGTCGGTTCTAGTCCACCATAGTATGATGGTCTATAATCTGGGAGGGTCCCAAACATGTAACTGTTTTGAGTTTCCTTAGATATAATACCATGCTGTAAGAACCAGTTTTTTGAGTTTATGGAAGCTTAGACTGTCAGTGAGAAGTTCGGGGTTGGGGGGAGGATGTTGTCGCAACTCTAGAGAGCACATCCTCTAAGGCTTAGAGTCTAAGCCAGGTTGGGGAAAAAAATTATATAAAAATGGGGAAAGAGATGTTGGTTATCAGTGGAGGTGGAAGCAGAGTAGGTAGGAAGAATGAAAGAGTATTGGCTACAGTTATAGAGAAAGGAAGCTGGGCACAGCCCAAGTCCTGCTTTGATTTTCTTCCAGTGGCTGTCTTCTGGTTTGAATTTAATAATGGGGAGAGAAAAAGGGCATTTATTGTAAAAATGCCTGCATAGCCATATGGAAAGCACTACCCATTACCCAGGTCCATCTTGCAAATGAGCTTCTGCCACAACGATGAACGCCTGGTTAAATAAAGACTTGATTGATTGATTGATTGAATGTATCAGGTCTTACAGTGGGGCACGTACATGGGGAGGTACATCTGGGCAAATACCATTGGTGCTGCAGGGCATAGTTGTGTCCATTGATGCATACAGACTGACTTACACTATATCAGAAAATCAGGATCCAAACTTTCTAGACATTGTCTGATCTGTAGTAAGCCATGGACATGGCTTGGCCTAAGGTGGGAAACTCGGAGAAACTAGGGAGCAGAACAGAATCTCAGATGTATCAGCTTGAAGAAGGTACTCCATGTAATATACCAAAATGCAAAATTTTTTTTTTTTTGAAATTTGTTTATTGTTGTGGATTGAACAATACATTCAAGATCCTCATGCAAAAGGAAACAGGAGAAGAATAATTTCCATTGCTGTAATAACACAGATGGGTAGCTCCCACATTCTGGTACATTAGGAGTCGGGGAGAAAAAGCAATATTATTTGGTATAAGAATAGACCAAAAGTCCCATACAGATGTCCATTATGCCAGCCGCTTCAATGGCCTGGGTTGTTGACCATACTATAGGTAGAATGTCCAAAAAATATGTACCACACTAACCAGTAGTGTTATAAGCCAGAGATCTATAAAGCAAATGGGGAATTTTTTGTTAAAACCAGCTACTCCTCTCTCACTCCCTTCCTCCACCAACATCCCAAAAATCCCAATGTTTATTTCTTTATGGAAACATCTAGCATTAGGCTTTAAAAGACCCAAATCTTCAAGCTGTGTTTGAAGTAGAACAACAATAAAATAACCTTAGGGCACCTCTCTCTACACCGGCGAACCGGGTTTAGGAATGAGCCTGGACCGCCGGGGGTTGGCAGGAAAAGGGGAAGGACTGAGCATCCGGAGGACAGCTCTCCTCTTCTGGGAGGGAGGGAACCCTAAGGGTCAGAGCTTGACTGCCTTCTGGCGGAGGCCGGGGTACAGCGAGTTCCCTGTCTCACAAGGAGGGAAGTGTACGTCGGACGTCGGCAGGGGAGGGCCTTGACGTCAGGACGCATGCCAACACAGGAACACCAGAAAAATCACCCTCTAGGCTCCTGGAAGACGGAGCACTCTAGCGCAGACCCCATAGCCTGCCTGTCTGTCCCGGTCTGGTGCCCTGATGAAATCAAGATGGTTCAGGGTGTAGGCGCCCATCCTGTTCACTGCAGTCCGTGGGCTACATGGAGGGATTACGGCGGTGCAGGTAGGACGAGGTTGGGGCAGACGCAATTAATGACTCCCGAGGCAGCGGTTTCTAGGGGGCAGGGAAGGAGTGTAAACAGCAAGTAAAAAAAAAATAAAAATAAATAACCTTAGAGGAGGTGCATTTGTAAGTTAGGACTTATACACCCAGGCCTTTTACATTCTAAATGACTTTGTAAACATTGTTCTTTCAGTCAATAGACCTGTCCACCCTAAAAGGCAACCCCCACTTGTATAACCCGCAAACAAACTAACACGGCAAGAGATATTCAAAAACTACGAGTCACCATAAGTTTTTAATAAGAGTTCAGGTACTCATCCCTCTGAGTCGGAGCTTTTGACGCTGAGAACCCTCGCTGATTTATTTAAGAATTCGGCCTCCGCTTTCTCAGTCCATCGACCCGCGTCCTTGGGGTCGGTAAATTGTCAACTTTTGCCACCATAAGTTATTCGAAGCTGTGCTGGGAAAAGGAAAGAATGTACGATCCCCAGTGACCGGAGTTTTTGCCTGACTACGTTGAATTGTTTGCGTCTGGAGTGGGTCTGGAAGGAAAGATCCGCTAGCAATTGATGTCGCAGCCTTGTATCTCCAGGAGGTAGGCTGCACGAGTGGCACTGATAATAATGTCCCGTACTTCAGGACCAGTGGTCCGCAAGACAGTTGTTCTAGGCTGAGTTGCATCCGCAGGCCGCACCCTCAGTGTGATTCTATAAGTCCGTCCACTAGAACTCTTCAGGGATACTCACATTTTCCACCATCCAAGTCTTGAGAAAGACCAATAGGTTCACCCCCCTCAGCACTCTCTGGCAATC
Organism: Neoceratodus forsteri; assembly: GCA_016271365.2. Classification (NCBI taxonomy): domain Eukaryota; kingdom Metazoa; phylum Chordata; order Ceratodontiformes; family Ceratodontidae; genus Neoceratodus; species Neoceratodus forsteri. Next base: position 147,512,406 of record CM028135.1, read on the forward strand.
CAATTAAATGGACATTTCCAGCCCTCATGACTTTCTCCACTCCCTCCAGTCTACTCCGCAGTTGCTGATTTTCTTTTACTAATGTAGATGAGGTTGTCTGAGCAGCCAAGGATCATTTTTCTGCATCCTACACTGTAGATATTAGCGAGGCAAGGGCAACATCATGGTTCTCCAATTTGGCCAAAGTTTTTTCTGTTTTAGAGTCCATCGCCCTTACCGACTCCAGGATGGTCTGCCATGGAGGTTCTTTGGTTGATAATGACCTCGCAGACTACGCTGTATCTGATCCCTTGGTCACTTGCTGCTGTGATGTTGTAGGCCTCTGAGCAGTGGAGAAGTGGGGTTGCGTTTGCGTCATGCGACCTATCGCAAGTTTGGTATTCTCTGAAAGCCCACAATGTCCTAAATACGTTGAGATTACTTTTATTAGTATTTTTCAGAAAAAACTTTTAGTTTGATAGTTGAAAGGGAACACGATGTGCAGAGCAGCTGGAAAAACGTGCTACTTGGAAGCTGGGTCTCTGGCGCCCCAAAAAATGCATTTTGGTCACAAATTGGGACTCTCAGTTCACTTGTTATGGGATCAAATCAAGTAGTTAAGGCTCGCATTTGTTGATCGTTGCCTGTACTGCAAAGGCAAGAATGGTAGAGGTCTTGATGCTAAGACACTAAGAAAGTGAGAGGGATATAGAATTACACTCTACATCTATTATTTTTTTATCTTTATTTTGCTCCAGTCATCGGTGTTCTGGGTATCTCTCTGGCGAGGGCTCCCTCAGCGACGCCTCTACCTCCCACCGTGCCCTTACCCTAACTGAGGAATCAGGTGCTTGGCCCCCCTCCTCCCGTGACCCCGAATGGGAGAGGCGGGACCACGGAGAGTCAAGTCGGGACCGGGGGTCGCTGCAGAGCGGTGTGTCCCCTGAAATCCACCCCAGCAGAGGAGAGCAGTCCTCCGGATGTTCAATGCATCTCCTCCCCCGCCAACCCCCAATGACCCAAGTCCGCTTCCGAACCTGGATCGCTGGTGTTGTGCATGTTGTGGCATCCAGCGCCTCAACCCTCAGCGCCACCAGGCCATCTTCTACATCTGTTATTAATGACTGTAGTAGAACAGTGGTAAATAAAAGCTAAAAGGGAAAATAGGGGAGAGACGGTTAAACTGGGTGTAAACAGTCAAAAATGACTTTGTGGGTTTCCAAGTCACCTCCTGAATCTCCTCCCAGGCAGTTTCCCTCCTCAGTTAAGATTTGAGGAGTTGTAATAAAGACTTGCTGTGTCAGCCCATCTGGCATTAAAGGAATGAAAAATGTCCTTCATTTCCTGCAGCAATGTCAGTGAGTGGGATCCGACAGAGGACTTCTCTGTCTGTGATTACCACTGTTCTGACACTGAGGCAGTTTTTGCTGCTGTGCAGGATGTGTGACATTATCCACTAATGCCACTGTGGCATCTTCAGGTGTATGGTCTCTGTCACTTCCAGCATCAGAGTATCCATGGACCAGGGCAAACTCTGTGGTGCAATGTTTATCGACCTGTCCAAAGCCTTCGACCTTGTTGATCATGCGTTGCTTTGTACTCAGATGCGGTCCCTTGGCCTCTTCCCCCTCTGCTATGAAATGGCTAATGGGCTACCTACATGGCAGAACGCAGCGGACTAGATTCAACAAAGTCCTCTCTGATCCCTTACTGGTGACCTCTGGTGTCCCCCAGGGTTCGGTCTTGGTCTCCCTCCTCTTCTTGATACACAACAGATATATTCTCCCACTCCCGGGACATTGTGACTCTCAACCAGCACTTGTCAGAGGATTTTAACAATATCCTGGCCTGGGTAACATAATACAAACTGGTTCTTAACCTGAAAAAATTGCAGGCAATGCTATTTGGATCAGCAGCCAAAATCAAAGCCTCGCCAGCTCCTTTGGATATTACTAGTCCGGATGGAATTTCCCTACCAATTGTGAAATCCGTCAAATACCTTGGGGGTGACACTTGACCCTCAACTCGACCTGGGGAGTCATATTTTAAATGTCTGCAGAGCAGTGAACTGCAAACTGGGCCTGGCCTGCAGGGCCAAATATAACCTCACACCTGCGGCTCGTCTGGCTCTTGCGAGAGGTGTACTTCTTCCCTCATTTAGTTATGGTCTGCACCAATTTGCTCGTACCTCCAAAATTCATCTTACTCGGTGGCATACGACGTACAACAACATCTGCCATTTTGCTCTGGCCGCCCCCCGTCTCACCCACCATTGTGAACTTTATGACAAACTCTGCTGGCTCTCACCATCTAATTACCTGCACTTTGGGGTGGGATGCCTTGCGGGCAAAGTGATAAGAACTGGCACCCCACCGGGGCTGGCCCAACTTCTATCATCTGCTGTCCTCTCCCCCTACCTGCTCAGGTCTCAGGTTCCTGGGATGCTGAGAGTACCCCCTACTCGAACCCTCATGGGGACAGGGAATTTGCTGTATGCACTCCTAGACTCTGGAACTCCTTTCCTGTGCATGTTCGCTTGGCCCCCTCCCATCAGTGTTTTCGTAAATCCCTGTAGGGGTTCTTGAAGCAAGCCTCAGCGTGTGAGTGCCCAAAGCCTCCCTAGTGTAACGTCCTTAGTCAACTGGACCTTAGTGCTTTTCAAAGGTCCTGCCAATAATAACTTGCTTGTTCCTATGATTTAATTTCTCACCAAGGCACTTGACCGAGTTTAAAATTGTCTATGATCAAAAAACTGATAATTCTATGTACCTTACCACTGTTTGTCAGGGATGTTACTACATGCCTTACTACTTTGTGACACCTTGGATAATGTTATTCAATGTGTTTCTTTACGACGTTGTTCTGTCATGATGTTTCTGTATTATTCTGTACCACTCCGTATCATTATGTTGTACTTTCCCGGGTCATTCCTGAAAACAGGCATAATACTTGTCTAGTGTACTTACCCGGTAAACAGAAGCTAAATAAATAAATAAATTTCTGGACCCACAGGGGAGAAGACTTATAGCTTTGAGGAGAAAGAAGTTTGGAATATTAGGCCTTTCTCTTGGAGGGGTATGAAAACTTTTGATATTCTTTGCGGTGGGTCTGTAAATTCTACTGGTCTCCTAACCTCTGTATAGAAAAGCAGATATTCTTTTGTTTGGAGATTAAGAAATCTGGTTACAACAGATCAAAGCCAGGTTTTGGGGTCACGTGCTTTTGGGCCCAGAGTTCGGTAAGCTTGCTCGATATTAAATTCACAACTAGTCAGTAGCTCATGCAGTCACTAAGAGATTCCTTAGAAACAGCATCCAGAGCAGTCCCTCTATATCCTCCAGTACAAAAAAACAGACTTTGATGGCAGATAAGGACTGCTTGGCCCATCTAGTCGCTGGTCACCACCCTATGGTGTGGGAAGATGGTGGTCACACTGGGCTGCTGTCTGTTTGGGCGCTAATGTTTGAGCCTGAAAATTGAGGGAAAAATGCTGTTTGGGGTTTTTCTCTGCTAGCATTTTAAGTATAGCTGGATAACAGCTAAACGCGGGGAAGTGGACTGGTTTCTGGCCTCGTGAAGGGATTTTTAGCTAGTATTACAGTGGGGTAATTAGTATAGACAGGGCTTGGATAGTGAGGTAGACTAGGTGTTTTATAGTTTTTTTTATTTTGGGAACATGATGAGCGAATTGTGCTGCAGCTTCTGTGATTGCTGATGGCTTTTCTGTTCGGGAGCAGAGCATCGGAGCCCTGTTACTCGCCCACCACAGGAGAAGAGGAGCAGGTGTTGCCAGCTGCCGTTGGAGGACCTGATTACCGACGGAGTAGATTTAGGCAACTGGCATGCAGTATCTCTAGCAGACCCCCTTCCTGTATTGGTGGAACTGTTTGCAGAACTGTTTGCTGCTGCTGCTGGCCGACTCGTGGGCTGAGGGGATCTGCAGCATTGTACAGCAGTTGAATGGTGGGGGTAACCGGTGAGGCAGGAGGTGGGAGCTCTGCTGCCACCCCCGGGAGAACCCCGCTTGTCTCCTACTGCTCGCGAGTAGTTGGTTTGCAGATCCTGGACCTGAGTTAGGTGCCCTTCCCCGACTTTGTGTGTCATCTGGATTGGGGCTTCGAGTGGAGTTGGGACCTTTTTGGCAGACAGTGGATTGTTTTGCTTTCAGTTGAACTGGGCAGAGGGAAAAGCCCAGTCGGGGGTAGAAGTCTGTGAGTGAATGTTTATCTGGTAACTTTCCTGCTCTTGGGGATGAGTGACTATTGCAATAATGTGGATGCTAATGTTGTAATTTCTGGATCTTACAATTATGATAGGTGGATTCAACAGTCTTCTGTCTATTTAATATTTTGTTACTTTGGGCATGGATTAAAGTGGCTGTGGGTGTAGAAACTAAGATCTGAGTAGACATCTTCTGGCAGCAATCTCCTTTTTTGTAGTTTTACAACTCTGGCTATGTCTTTTCAGCTCCTGTCCCCACATCCTCGCAGCCGACAACCACCTCCCCCAGATCAACGCTGGATCGAGGGAGTGAGTCCACTCACAGATTACCTTCCCCCCAAGACAGGGCTTGGGGGGGGGGGGGCGCTGTCCTCCACCCATCCAGGTACATAGCTCCAGGTATTCAGGATGTGGGGCAGGTCTGGTGTGGTACGCAGGGTTTCCTTCTTTCCATAGATCTCCATTTCCGGCTCTTCACAACCCCTGACGTGGTGTCACACTGGGACAAGTGCATGAAGGCAGGTGTGGCCTGCAGATCTGCAGTGTGCCTGGCAAGCCACTCATTGCCTGCACTACCACTGATCTTCCAGGAGGTGGCAGTCAATGGCCAAGATGACCTGGGTAAGACCAGCCTTACCCATATGTGTAGGAACATACGAACAAGTCAGTAGAAGAAGGCCATTTGGTCTATCCAGTCTGCTCATATTGCAGGGTCCACACCTTGCGCTACTGTCCCTCCCTCCTCCCCACTCCTCCTGTCCTCCTTCCCCATGATCCTTACTTCCTTCATGCCTATCCCAGCCTCTGTTAAAGCTGCCCACTGTGTTTGAGATTACCTCTTTTGGCATTGCATTCCAAGTGTCCACCACCTTCTCTGTGTAGAAGTGCTTCCTGACCTCCCTTCTGAACCTCCCACCCTCTAGCTTAAAACTGTGCCCCCTCGTATTATGGTTGCCACTCGTCTTAAAAAGACTCAGAAAGGACAGGGGGGAGGGAAGCCGGGGTTGGTGTGGCACAGTTAGTCAACAGTTTCATAGGTATTGGAGGGGTGGACGAGGCGGGGGGAACATGGAGGCAATTTGTGATACCCTGCTGACGCAGAGGAGTGAGAGTAAAGGTTGGGGTGGTATACAGACCCCCCACACTGGCAGAGGCTGTGGAAGAGAGTTTGGTGGCAAATGTTGAGGGCCACTGTAGATTACGGAAGGGAATGGTAGTGGTATTGGGGATCTAAACATGCCAGGAACAGACTGGGGGACTATGACGTCCCCAGTGGCCAAGGAGCAGAGGTTGCTGGATGTCTTCCAGGACGCATTCCTGACCCAGCAGGTGGGTGAGCCAACTAGGGAGGCCAGGACACTGGATGTAGTCCTGGCAGACAGTGACCAGATTAAGGGTCTGGATGTGAGGGACCCATTTGCAATTGGTGATCATGCCACAGTCTGGTTCTTCCTAGACCGAGGGTGGGGGGAAGCTGCACGAAGACAGTAGAAACTGACTTCAGGGGTGCATATTTCAGGGAGATGGGAAGGATCCTTAAGGATCATTTGGATGGGATAAGGCTTGACATGGATGCTGATAGCAGGTGGGAGATCATTAGGAGGGGAGTACAGGAGGTTACCAGATCCTGCGCAAGAGAAAGGCGAAAATTTGGTAAGGACAGAAAACCCTGCTGGTGGGCCCGGGAGGTTCAGGAGGTGGTGAGGGACGCGAAGGCGGCTTATATGCACTAGGTCTAGTAGCCCCTCCCTTCCCCCGCATCCATGCCCGCTGTTTCATTAATATTCCCTGGTGTTTAGTGGTCCCTCCTTCCACCTGCAACCATGGCTGCTGTTTCAGTAATATTACCAGATGTTCAGTGGTCAATCCACCCACCCGATCACTTGCCTGATACACAGACACTGTTACCTTGGTGTCAAATGTATCCCCGTCCCATCCCAATCCTCTGTACAATTATGTAACGCTGTTCCCTGGTGGGTAGTAGCTGTCCCATCCCATCATGTAGTGCCAAAACACCCTGCTCTCCCCCCCCCCCCATCCTGAGCCGGTGACCAGCCCAGTCCTTTGCTATCCATCATGGCCTGCCACTGACTGAGTTGTACAATCAGCTGTTACAGTATGCACTTATTGACAGCTCAGTCGGCACCCTGCAGCACCCTCCCTCCCTTCTTGGTCAGTTCCTGACCTGCACTGCCACTCAGTATCCATTCCTGGCTACTCCCTCTTAAGGCAAGACAGAGCCAGCGGGGGAGGTTGTGCGGCCATGTACATTCCCACCTCCCTCCAATTCTCAACATCATCATCATCAAATCTTTATTTATTCAGGCAAGCATCATTGAGCAAGGCTCATTTACAAGATGGACCTGATAAGGTCAAGGTTCAACAGTTGATACACAACAGATATATCAGTACACTTATATAAACAATTATACATACAGGGGAAAAAAAACATTTATAAACACAGTGATGTACAGTAAAATTCACATGGTAAAATGGGTTATAGGAAAGTTAAGCTAATATTTACAGTATATACATATCCCAGTGGAGGGGCCATGGCAAACACACAGCATAATGTAATACTAGGATGGTGGAAGGTATTACTGGGTGCCATAAGATGGGGTGTCTGCCTGGGAGGGAGAACTGAAGAACAAAGATTATGTCATATATGGTTATTTTTGGGAGGGAGATTGTGAGATGACAAAGCTAGCTCTCTAGCGGTAGCAACTGCATTTCTCTGTGAAGAAAACTGTACAACGCTGTTTAAAGGATGCAATTGGTATAATATTGGACAGTTTAAGGGATATTTGTAGGGTGTTCCATGCTATAGCTAGAGAATAGCTGATTGCTGCCCTCCCTAGCCGGGTGTTGAATTTGGGCAATTTGAACAGGATGATGTTGTTGCTTCTTAGGGTATAGGAACTAGGAATGGTCTGGGTGAAGCAGTCCAGAATATAGTTTGGAAGTTTTTTTGATAACGCTCTGTAAGTCCATAGAGCTGCATTTCTGTTCCTTCTGAGGTGTAGGGACAGCTTACTCCTCCTCTAACCCAGCGCCCCTTGATGCTTTAGAAGTTCATGTGTCCCTTCCATTTACTTTCCCTATCTTTGTAGCTGGTATCTACTGCTGCCCTACTGTCCAGCCCTCTATTATTTTTGACCTCCTAACTTCCATCATTTCCCTCTCTCGCTTTGTGGAGCTATACATCCTCCCCTTCCCAAAGGCAGTGACCCTTCCTCCTTCTCTGGTAACCATCACCCTATCTGTCTCCTTCATATGCTAGCTAAAGTTCAAGAACACCTAGTCCTCTCACAGCTTCCCTCATATCTAACTGACACTTCCTACTTCACCCCTTTCCAGTCTGGTTTCAGGAAAAATCACTCCACTGCCACCTCCCTACTCTGGCTCACTGACTCTATCCTTACAGGGATGGACAATGGCCAAATCACCTTAGCCACTTTGGTCGACCTGGCCAAGGCCTTCAACACTGTCTCCCACTCTCCTTTCTCCCAGACTCCCTCTCAACAGCTGGTCTATCCCCCTCAGCCACAAACTGGTTCAAGGCCAACCTCACTGGTAGAACACAATCAGTCAAGATTTCTGATGCCATTTCCCTTCCCGATTAGAACTGGTGTCTCGCAGGGCTCAGTGTTAGGGCCCTTATTATTCTCCATCTTCCTAAACGACCTTCCATCCGTCTGCTCCCCCATACACATGTACACTGATGATACGGCCCAGTATACATCCGTCTCAACCCTGTCGAGGTTACATGCAGCATGACTTTGACAAAGTTCATCTCTGGTTTGCTAGCTATCAACTTTTTCTTAATGGCAAGAAGACTATGTCCATGACCTTTGGCACAAAGCAGACTCTCTATGCTTCCCTCTCTGCCCACTTTCCTCACCCTTGATGGGACTCTACTTGGGCACGATGCCACACACAAAATGGATTGTAAAGAATGCAAATTTATTTAGAAAATTTTCAAAAGTGCGGAAGAGGTCTCTTACTGAAATGAGGACACCGGCAGGACCCCAGAACCTCTGATCTGTTATGTGGTTCATCAGGGAATCAAGGTGTTGCAGAAATTAAAGTGAAGCTATAACACCCTGAGCAATGTTACAATGGAAAGGTCCATCATCCTGCCCCAGGCTGGGTCTTACTTCGATGGAGGGGGGCTACTTGGCCTGGCAGCTGAAAAAGAAGGAGCTAGAATTCAGCTGATCTTCACGGAGACGAGACAAACAGGCAGCTGTACCCCCCCCTTAAAATAAAACAAGATAAAAACAATCTTCTGTTATACTCCTAAGAAGGCAGTATAGCACAGTGGTTTAAGGCTCTGAGCAGCAAATCTGGAGACCTGGGTTTGAATCCCACAACCCCCACCTGCATCTACTGTGTGATCCTGAGCAAGTCACTTCAGCTTCCCTGTGCTCCCAGGTCACACCTGTAAACAAGCTTTCAGCTTGGTGTGCCACTCCTGGTTAAATAATTGGGGGGGATATTTATTTATTAGCTTTTGGTAACTGGGTACGTGCACTAGGCAACAATCTTGCCTGTTTTCAGGCACGACCTGGGAGAGTACAAAAATTGAGAACTACAGATATGAACAGTTGAAATGACATTCATATAAGAAATAACAAATACAAGGTAAAATCATAGTAGTATAGGTTGAGACAACATCAGGCATTTGATAATGCAGACAAATCATACACACGCAAAAATGAGAGTTTTGCAGTGGAAAGGAGCCCATTCATCAGTTCTAAGCCAAGCTTAATGAGGCACACAAATTAAATTCCATGACGAGAGAGTCAGCATTACGAGCAGTTACAGTTACCTAGGGCATAAAGGTGGGAGAACAGTGAACACTTAAAAGAGAGGTGGGAGGTGGAGTTTTTAACCTGTGGGGGGAGCGAATTCCAGAGTTTAGGAGCAAAATGTGGGAATGCCTGTTCACTCATTTTGGTCACACTGGGCTGTACTGAGTGCATTGAAACTGAAGAGGACCTAAGGGTGTGGGAGTGGGAGACCGGGGTATTCAAGTCAGCCAAAGAGGCCGGGCGAAGTGGTCTAGTTAGGGAGTCCACAAAACACCCAAGGGTATATGCCCGGAGGTCTTTGGGAGACGACCAGTTTAGTCCAGAGTGGAGAAGGCAGTGGTGAGTAAGGTGCGGGGCTGACAAGGCGAACCTACAGATATTATTGTAGGAGGTGTCCCACTTGCTGAGCAAACTGGTATTGGCAGGGTAAAGGACCGGGAGGGCATAAAGGAGTTTAGGGAGTAGTACTCCCCTAGCTACAGATAGCCTGGCTGCCGGTGTTAGTGAGTGGCGCACTCAATAGGCAGCTCCTATTTTAGCATTGACAGTACGACAAACCTCGTTGATATGCACCGAAAAATTAAGTGCAGGGTCGAGCGTAACCCCCCAGGTATCTGAAGGTAGAGGTATTTGTGACCTTAGTGCCATCACCGCAGTGGACGAGGAGCTTAGTCGCCTCAGAGGGCACCTTTTTAGAGGATCCAAATAGCATAGCCTGGGTTTTACCTATGTTTAGGATTTGATGGTTATCCAAGAGCCAGGATTGAAGGGATTGAAAGTCATGTGAGAGTTTGCGATTTATGTTGTCCATAGCTTTGGATGAATAATAGAGCACAAGATCATCAGCGTACATGAGGATGTTACTGTGATGAAAAGCACTGGGAATTTCATTAAGAAACAGGGAAAAGAGTAGAGGACCCAGTATGGAACCCTGTGGAACAGTGCGGGTGATATGGATGGGGGATGAGAGAGCCTTATGAAAATCAACAGCTTGAGTGCAGTTATCAAGGTAACTACCAAACCAGGATAGGGTGGAGACAGAGGCTCCTAAAGTTTGCAGCTTAGCCAGCATAAGCGGGTG